>CM023952.1:28523814-28541417 GCA_013407115.1 Glycine latifolia | reverse complement strand
GGCGTGTTTGGTGACCCCAAATTGCTAAATATGTTGAAAAATGCCCCCTTTTGCTAAATAATTAATTAAAATGTATTATTTTGCTAAATTACCCCTTATTCTTCTTAATAATTAATTTAAAAACTACCCTAAATGTCAATTAAAAAAAAAAAAGGCCCTGATGCGTAAAAGTCCCGACAAAAGAAGCCTAGAGTGCCTCTTATCAGCAGTAATGTTAACCTTTCAGGGGTTCTTATGGATGAAACATACGTTGGATTCACTGCACCAACAGGGAGGATAATAGACAGTGCTAAGATTCTTGCTTGGAGTTTTAGTGATTCAAATTTTTCAATTGGTGATGCATTAGTGACAGAAAATTTGCCTTCATTTGTTCATCATAAAAAGTGGTTTTCTGGAGCACAAGCTTTAGCGGTAGCTGTCACCAGTATTGTGTTTGTGTTAATCCTTGGTTGTGGTTATGTAGCATTTTTCGTTCTCCCCAGAAGAAAGGCACAAGAAGAAGTGGAAGATTGGGAACTGGAGTATTGGCCTCACAGGATTGGTTTCCATGAGATCGATGCAGCAACAAGGGGGATTTCTGAAGAGAATGTGGTTGCTGTAGGAGGGAACGGGAGGGTATATAAACGGGTTTTGCATGGAGTAGAAGTTGCAGTCAAGAGAATTCCTCAAGAAAAGGAAGAAGGGATGAGAGAGTTTTTGGCTGAGGTTTCAAGCCTTGGCAGAATGAAGCACAGAATTTAGTAGGATTAAAAGGCTGGTGCAAAAAAGAAAAGGGAAATTTGATTCTAGTTTATGACTTCATGAGCAATGGAACTTTAGACAAAAGGATATTTGAGTGTGAAGAGAGAATGGTGCTAACATGGGCAGAGAGGATTCAAGTTTTGAAAAATGTAGCCACAGGGATACTATACCTGCATGAGGGTTGGGAAGTTAAGGTCCTGCATAGGGACATTAAAGCAAACAATGTTCTTCTTGATAAGGACATGAATGCAAGGCTGGGAGATTTCGGATTGGCTCGTATGCATGATCATCAGGGACAGGTGGTCAGCACAACAAGAGTAGGGACAGTAGGATACATTGCTCCTGAAGTGATTCAAAGAGGAACGGCGTCAACTTTGTCTGATGTGTTTGGTTTTGGAATATTGGTGTTGGAAGTAATTTGCGGACGAAGACCTATTGAAGAACATAAGCCGGGGCTAATTGAATGGCTGATGTCCCTAATGGTGCAAGGCCAATTGCACAGTGCAGTTGATAAAAGGTTGAAGGCTAAAGGGGGATACACCATAGAGGAAGCTGAGAGATTGCTTCATTTGGGTTTGCTGTGTTCAAATACAGACCCTAGTATTAGACCGACAATGAGGCAGGTTGTGAAAATTTTGGAGGTGGAAATTGACAGCATTGAGTCTGATGAAGATAACATGGAGATGAGTTTGCTTGGAAAAATAAGATCAGCTGCTACGTGGTCTAGAGCTGAATTTGCTTTACCATAGAGTGGTTACCCTTCTTTTGATGAAGTTAAGATGTTCAGTTTTAATTCTAGGACTTCTAGAAGTGGCTCAAGTACCTTTCCAGGATCAGAATCAGAAATCACCAGAGAAAACATGATGTTTTAGCTTTTCATTTGTTGCAGATTTTAGGTTATCCAAATCCTGTTGTAATGAATAGAGAATATTCAAGATCTAGCTTGTTTGGATTGACCCTGTGTTCATTACCAAAAAAGAAACAAAACAAAAGATGAACAACTTTAGAGTGCCATTTCTAAGAGTTTGTTAATGAGATTTTCATATATTCTGCTAAAAAAAAGTGTGGTATTCATAAATTAGATAAAGGAGTATTCAAATGCTTAATTAGATTACCTATGAAATGAAATTCTTCAAATACTGGACATAGTTTAAAAGAGAAAACTGATCGCACATCTAGACTTCAAATAGAATTCGGTTCTGCATGACTGCATGCTGACATTGACATATGCAGAGTTTTATAGCAGACTTATTTTAGTTTTGTTAAGAGGATTGGGAGTTGTCCTGAGAAGGATGGGATAAGTGATTTGTTAAAGGGCTTTTTAACATTAGGGATACTTTTGAAAGAGAAAAAAAAAGATATGGATAGTGTGTTTAGAAAGAAAAAATAGGTAGTACAAAAAGTAATTTCTTATTTTATTGTCAACCTATTATTATTATTATTATTATTATTATTATTATTTACTAAAATTGTCAACCTATTAATTAGGAAACAAAAAAATATCAACCTAATCGCGCAAGTCCATTTGACAAAAATGATTTTAATCATGTAAATGACTTCCCTGTACAATAATATTATTATTATTGTTGTTTAATTTAGTATTATTTTTAATCAACAATAAAGTTACTTTACTTAATTTGTGTTAAAATGTTATTAATTTTAATTAATATTTTATTAACTACGAAAAACTTCTTTGTACAAGAACAATAGGATTTAATTTTTTTACAATGTTTCGTAAATAATATATGTATAACAAATAATTGACATATATGTTAGTAAATTTAGGTGACTTAGACTAAGGAAGATTTTATCTGGTAGAAAGGGTTAGTTTACTATAATATAAGGTTTGACTTCTCATTAGAAAAGGTGTATACACTTAATATTTAACATTTTTTCAATTAGAATTACCTCCAAATAAAAATATCTCGAGAAACTAAAAAATGACTTCACTCTTTTCTAACCTTTATTATATTAAATAATATATGTAGGATGTTTAATCAGGATTTGTAGGATAAAACAATATGGATACTTTCGTAATATTCATATTTTATACATATAAAATAGTCAAATACATCTTTATTTTTTAGTTTGCATTGTATAGAGATGAAACCATAACAGATTATTATATAATAGATTTATTTATATTTAGTCCATTAAAAAATCTCTCCTTTTACTCATACACCCAAAAATTAAGTGTAGGTTTAACTTTTTCCTTAAAAAAAGAAAAATAAAAAAGGTGCCAAACCAACCTCCTTCCCCCCGGTCATGCTTTGGCTTTCATGTTGTCCCTCACAATCATGGGGCAAAACGGAGCTACCTCATCTGAGACTCTTGAGTATATACTAGCTTCTTTAAATTTCCCCAGTGAAGATATCAGCAAATATAGAATTCAATGACAATCATGATGAAATCAACATGAACTAAATTACTTCCTTAGCTTCACACGCAACGAGCTACTGGACTGGGAAAATGATTATGAATTCAAGCAGTTGAAAACTTAAGACCAAACAAATGAAGCTTTAGTAATTCAATTTTTCAAAATTGGATAGCTTATACATAAGATTATATAAAGCATGAAGAATGGAAGGAAAATCAAATTCTTATTATAAAAAACTGCAATTTACACTATATATGTAATTTACAAGAGGAGCGTGCATAAACACACTTTGCCCCCTTCCCCTCTCTTAATATAATTTTGAGATAAATATCGCTGTCATTAAAAAATGTATCTAGCTGTGTAATTGGAAAAAGAATTTGTAATTGACTATGAATATCCTAATCTTACTTTGCATGAGCTATTTCACCAGACTTGTATATTCTTGCTCGTCTTGAATATTCTTGGATCTTTCGATCACGCTCTTTGAGCATCTGATCCATGTTGTTTGATGAAAGCAGTAATGGACCAGAGAGGTGGTAGATATTGTTTCCCATGGATCCATGACCATCCTGAAATAGGGACCAGCATCAATAACCAGCAAAAACATAAGATAAATAATAAATGCATACAAATTACGAAAATGTGGCAAACTAGGGACACAAAAAGCAAGATTTTGTCGTTGTTGATGGCTAACAAAGCCACTCACTAACAAATGCTGATAATCACGAAAGCAGAAAGACGATAGAAATTGGAAGGAAACAATACTAATTGACAGAACTAACCTGAATTAATGTTTCAGTTGAAATTTTTCCATTTTCGATTTTCCTGGGATCAATTGTCTGAGAATGGCGTTTTTTATCATGCCTTCTTCTTGACTCTGATCCATTAGTTGACTCCTGTAATTGAATTGTTTCTCGGGGCTTCAATGGAACTGGATTTTCTTTTTGATCTCTAGACAATGAAGTCATAGATGCCACTAACCCAGATAGTTTTGGTAGCTTGACTTTG
Organism: Glycine latifolia; assembly: GCA_013407115.1. Lineage (NCBI taxonomy): Eukaryota > Viridiplantae > Streptophyta > Magnoliopsida > Fabales > Fabaceae > Glycine > Glycine latifolia. The sequence goes on along the minus strand of CM023952.1, from coordinate 28,537,291 downwards.
TTTGAAACATGGGGCCGCTCACCAGCTTCCCTTCCAGCCATTTCACAGCCATAACCTGGAACCAATGGACCTGAATGCAAAGGCCTCTGATAAAGAGGGCCGGAGAAATAACTTGGCGTTTCTTTATGATCTTCTAACTGCTTTTGTGGAAAAACCAAATGTCCAGATGCAGGTTCTCTGTGAGGGTTGAAGAATTCATTCCGGCTCCTTGAGTTTGGAAGGCGTTTCCCTTGCTGCATCAAATAAAATTATGATATACTGAGATGAAAAAGATACAGGATGCAAGGCAGTAGACAAGGCAAAAGGAAAAGTGGACGCATTTTTCTTTCACCCTATTCAACCGAGTAAATGAAAAAGGAATCTCAGTTATGGTTAGCAAAGAAGCAGTTAAACTACTGAAACTAGAGGAACCTTTGGTGAATGCAAGTTAGGGACTTCTGGTGAATGCTGGAATTGAATAAGTAGTGGATCCAGACTTCTTGAAACGTGTGGAGCAGTGTATTGCTTTCTAGGGGGATTTTCCCTATGTTGAGTCAATAAAAATTGATCTTTCTTTGTTTCAAAAAAAAAAAGAAATTGATCTTTCTTCTGCTTTTGGTACCAGCTCTAATAAAATTCTAACACAGTTTCTTTATTTTATTATTCTCCTCTGCACCTTATTTTTAAATATGAAGAGGTCCCATTTGACTCAAAAATCAGTTGAGTGGTCTGTGTTCTACAATCATCATAATATAGTTAGCAGGGGCTAGGTTTGTAGATCATACTCCAAGAGCACTGAAAAGCATATGATTAAACCTTTACAGAACAAACATTAACAAACTGATCTATAACTATAAGTTGAATCAAAAGACATACAAATCTTCCAGATTTTTCGTTTTCTTGTCCCCCAATTTCATAGTCATTAGATGTAGACTATTTGGTATAAGTTATAACACAATGCCCAAATTCAACAAAGAAGATGAATAAGGAGAAACTGGTCTTAATCTTGCTTGGATTACCTGCATTGATATGTGAGAGTCAGCATTGTCTTTGGATAATATCAATGTCTGAGGTTCTTTCTCTTGTCGACCTCCTGGTCTAAATTTTTGCTCCTTTCCTCCATCAGCTCCGTGCCTAAGATGATAAACAAAAATCTATACTTGTTAACAATAGTCTTAGGTAACAAGTAAAGCTGCCTCTATCACAAATGAATGAAGCCACTGGAGCAGAAAGCAAATTCAACATTAATCATGAAACACATATTTGTAGTTGCATGCCTACAAAGCATAAGAAATCAAATATATGCATAGTTCCTGTGTCATGTAAGAGTGTGACCAATGATGTTGCTTTTGTTCATGTCAATGATTTAAACATTCAAATTTAACAACCAATACAAATCAACTTGATTACCTGAGAAAAGTTAAAATCATGTCACATAATATTAGTTTTTGAATATAATATAACTCAAATTGTCTTTGCCTCAACATTTCTTTTATATATACAACAGGTACCTTGTTGCTTCTTTCCACAATTTAGTGTCAATCTCTTTGCTGGGAGGATATTTTGGTAAACTTGATGGATCACAAGGAAGGGGTTCCGATGAGAAGAACTGTCAATAAAGGGGGGAAATATCAAAATAGAGAATCAAGGACCTCCTAGAAGGTTAGAAAGGAAACTAGTTCCAATAAAAGCATTGCATAAGAAATTTGATTATTATTTTCTACCCAAAAAGGTACATAAAGGCAGGGTTAGAAAGGAAATGAGTTCCTTCAATATATTGAAGAGAAGCATTGCAAAAGAAATTTGATTATTTTCTACTTAAGAAGGTATATAAAGGCCGGAAACAGCAAAAAGTGCTTCATGATCACAAGCACACACATTAAGCTGAGAAAATGGTACTCAAATCTCACACATGACACAGAGAGTATAAGTACATTGTAGAAGGATGAAATCCAATCTCAACCGGATTGATTTAGATTGATGCTTTATTACACTACCTTTTATGAGATGACCCATAGACCTTTACATATTAGAATTCTATATCATTGATTTATTTTACATAAGTAGTCCACTTGTTGTAAACATAAAACCACTTACCTCACTCTTCAGGGCTGTAGCTGCTGTTCCTCGAAGTGTGGGATCTAAAGAAAGTAGGGTTTCGATAAGCCTTGTGGCAGCAGATGGACATTCTTTAAATGTTTCAGCAACACAGCGCCTATAATGGTGAGGAGTCCTGAATACTGTTGAATGTGGCGTCCGCAGCTTACGCCAATAATCCTCAGATGGTGAGCCACAAAGTTTAAAAATCCTATGCAATTGTTCAACCTACAATGAACAAAAGTTAAACTTCAGGTACCTAGCTCTATAACTGTACAATATCAATTTGAGAATTTTGACAGTCAGTCTAAGCTGGAATATATTGCTTTGGAAATTGAAATTGTGCATATCAGTGAAGAGACCACTTGAAAATTCTAAGGGAAAGTAAAAGTTTAAGGCATTTATGGTGAGTAAATGATGAAAACTAGATTCTGAAGTAGCATACCTCTGTTTTTCCAGGTAATATAGGTCTGCCACAATATAGTTCCCCCAGTATGCAACCAGTGCTCCACAAATCCACAGCAACTCCATAATTAGATGCTCCAAGTAAAAGTTCTGGTGGTCTATACCACAGAGTTACTACACGGCTGGTCAATGGAACCTTGTGATGGGGGTCAATAAAATTTGCCAGACCAAAATCTGCAATCTTTAAGATGCCATTATTGTCAATGAGAAGATTTGAGCCCTTTATGTCACGGTGGAGGACACCACGACTATGGCAATGATCCAATCCACTAAGAAGCTGCTGCGTGTAGCATTTAACCTGATATATAAGAAACATCACTTAGAGTTTTAGACATCTAAGCATAGTCGAGAGCAAGGACAGTTATTTCAAAAAGAATTCAAATAGCTAATAAGGAGAAATGTTTCCCACCATTAACTCTGACATCAGTATACAGAAGTGTTAATGCCTAATTATCCAAAAAGCTTAAGCTATAAGGCAAAGGTTCATTACTGGTTTTATAATTACATCTCTAACATGCGTGAATTACGAACAATGCACAGGACCAATTTTGCCATGTGTGGAAATTCAATTTTTCAGTTTAGAAGAACATGGGCAGCAAAGATCAAATTTCTAGAAACTTTGTTTAGAAAACTTCATTACCATGTCAATGACCACTTATCCCTAAAGCTCAAGTTGTCATGTGAAGGCCTATGAATGGTTTTATTACATTTTAACAAGAAGAATCTTGACTCCATGTAAAACATAAGACTGTAAGAATACATAGATATTGTCACTACCTGTGGTTCAGAAAAATCAATGCTAGGACTTGATGCAAGTCCTGTAAGATCGTGTTCCATGTATTCAAAAACAAGGTACAAGCTGCGAGATGTCTGCGATGTTATCAAGCCTTCCAACTTTATTACATTTGGATGGTCAAGCCTACGCAGAACAAGGATTTCCCTTGCCATAAACTTGACACTCTCAGCATCACAATTATCAAAGCGTACCCTCTTCAATGCAACGATCTTTTGGTCAGTCAAATCACGAGCCTTATACACAGTACTGTAGGTTCCTTGGCCAATCTGCATGGTAAAATGCAATTACATCACAATCACCAACATCAATGGATTCACATGATGGTAGTAATAATCAGTTAACTACACAACAGTTGAACTATAATGCAATCACAAACTAAGCAGCCAAGGTGGTAACTTACTTTATGAAACCTCTCAAAAGTATCCGCCTTCCGTGGTATCCACCCTTGGATAGCTTCACCAGCAACAGAAGAAAGCCAAGTTGGCCACCCTGCTACAACTTGCTCTCCTTCTAAACCCTTTGGAACCCTTCCAAGACCAGGATGATCAAGAACAGCCAATTCAGGTTTCTCCTTTTTCTTCCTCCCATTCTTATTATCACTCGACCGCATCGAACCACTGGATTCCTTGTCATTTAATGAAACTTTCATATCAACACCATCCAAAACCTTGTCTTTTCCCCAAACTCCATCGACCCTTTTCTCCGAATTCGACGCGGAAACCTTCATCTTCGACGTCGCCCTTTTGCTAGATGAAGTGAATTCCCTTGCCACACCTTCCCTGCTGTCTTCAACAGCTGCACTCTTGGAAGCTATGCACCCCATGTTGCAGCACAAAGCTATTATTCAAATTCAACTATACGATATTATTATCCTACAATCAATAACCACGATCACGATCCTCCACCTACAACTCCATCATGCAACTCAGCAATAACAAAGCTGGGAATTTCTCCTCCTTGAACCCTTAAAAACAAACAATAAGAAAATCCAACCTTCCTCTGCCCTCTTTTGAAACTTTCAAACTGACCCAATTACAGAGTCAGCGTTTCCAATCAAAGACGCAATTAATAACCCTCCACTAACACCACCCGAACAAATTGTCAACATTCAAAAAAAGAGGGTGGTGGTGATCCTACCACTGGAAGACAATGAATCATTAAATTGATCGACAAAAAATAATGGGTAAGGGGAAAATTTTATACTTGAGTTAGAATGGGATTAAGGGTAAGAACGGAATGGAATGGTTGGTGATAAGCTTAATAACAAAGAAAGTGTGGGTTTAGGTAAGGGTGAAATTTCAACGCGTATTCATAAATTAAAGAGAAATATTATCTTCCTTACACGACGGCTTTTGCCGACTAAGTTCAGTCAACAGACCCTTCTCTCTCTCTCTCTCTTCTCTCAGGGGCAAGAGTCTGCCATTGACGGTGTGGAAGGAAGAATTTTTCCCCTTTGACGGATTAGTTTTTTAAAAAAAATTATAATAAAAATTAATAAAATTTTAATATATGTAAATTAGTTCATGAACATTTTCATGATTTTACTTACCCATAATTTTTAAGGAAACCAAATTAAAGTTTCAAAGAATTTCAACAAATTTTTAAAACATAAAAATCCGCAAAGAGTTAATAATATTTTAGTTTAGGGAGAGAAAAAACATTCAGCAAAGGATTGATAATATTTTAGTTTAGGAATAAATTCACCAATTCAGTAATTTACAAAAAAAATGAATATGTCAGATTTTTTATAATATAAAATAATTTTATATTTCCTTTAAACGTGTATATAAACAAAAATAATTAATTTCTAAAAAAATTAGTTAAAATAATTTAATTTTATTAATTTCAAGTAAAAAAATAAAGATATTTTTAAAATATTTTTTATTGAAACTTGATATCATGAATAAAATAGAATCTTTAAAAATGAATTACAATTAAATTAAAAAAATAAGAATAATATTAAAAAAAAGAATAATATCATTAAATAAGAGTAAAATTAGTTAGATTTATTTATATTTGAATCTAAGATGCAAAGTAAATTTTTGTTTATATATAAATTTAGAGAGAATATTATCATTCAAGTCACTTGTTAAAATAATTTCTAAAATAGTTATTTTAAATGTTAACAACTTATCATACATATTGATATAATTTTTAAGATAATTATTATAAAAATTAACATATTTATTATATATTATAATTTATAATTAAATGATAATGTAAGATTACAAAGTTAAAACATAGTCATTAATTTCTTCAAATTTTTATTATATGTTAGTTGTTATTATGTAGAAACCAATAAATTTTCTTAATTCTCATGAAAGAGTTGTAGAATTTTCTATTTTATCTTTTTTCATCTCTACTTCACAATAAATATTTATTGATAAAATAATTGCAAATTAGGTAGAAGAAAAAGGTATAATTAAAAAGAGAGTAATTAATGTTATTTTTATAAATATAACAGATAAATATAAATAATTTTTTTAAAAATCAACTATTAAAAAGAAATGGAGGTTGTATAAAAATTACTTCTTTCATTAATTCATTAAGATTAAGAAAATTAGTTAATTTAATAAATAACATTACATTTTTTCTAAATTTATATATTTTTAATAATTATCCCTGATGTTACTTAGATGTACTTTTTTCAAATGTTTTTATTAATTGTCCTACATCTATTTATACTTTTATTAATTTTAATGTCTCATCATTAATATATTTATTACTTTATTTTTATTGGTTTTATTGGTTATGTATATAAATAGTCAAAGTAAGGTTTCCAAGATTCTCCTCTTACAAGATAAAGTTAGACTTTAAAGATTTTAAAACATTAATGTATTTTACTTATTATTTATTGAACTAAAAATAAAATACTCATAATTAAAGATATTAATGTGACAACAATAATAATTAATGCATCAAGGACTAAGCTAAAATTTTAATTTGGTTCTTTAAAAAAAAAACCAAGAGAAATGTTATGTAATTTTTTAATATATATCTTATCATATTAATATTATTCTCTCTCATGTATATTTCTCTTTAATTTTCTCAATACATAATAAATAAATAGGGAAATGATAGCAAAAAAATTATAATACTGTATTGGTATTTATAAATGACAATGATTTTTTTTGCTAAATGTAAAACAAAGACTAAATTACATATTTTACCATTCAATTATCACCATTTCATAAATTTTATCTTTCAAGTTTTTTTTTTGTGTGTGTGTACTTATACTCTAACAATAATCAATCTCACTTATTGGGGAGTTAACAAGCTCATACAATGGTTAACAATATAACTAGACATCATATTTTCTCTTAAAACTTAAGTTGTTAGGTTATAGATCACATCTCTTACACATCTTTCAATAAAGCTCATCTTTATTTAGTGTGTGATTTGTTACTCAGACTTGTACTTCAACAAACTTCTCATCAAGTGTGAATCGCTTCCACATGATATATTATCCTTTAAATGAAAGTTTTTTTGTTACAAGTATTCAATGGTGGCACTATAGCTTAGTCATTTTTGTCAATACTCCATGCACTCAGACAACTATTAATAATTCATATCAATAGGACATGTTGCCTAACCTCCTCATTGATAACAAGACTTTTGACATAAAAGATCCTTACATCTGAATCCATAACCAATTTTGTGATACCTCAACATTGTGCACAATTTTTCCTGATATCCTTTATTAGGAAATACAAGAGGTAAAATAACAATGAAATCTCTATAAATGGATCATAAGAAACTACATGAATCAATCTAACACCACATCTTACCCAAAGCCATAAGACATTGAGTTTGCAAGTCTTTGTCACTTATATGTTGATCAACATGTATACTTTTACCAATGTGTAACTTATTGTGTAACTTATTATCAAACTTGCACTATAATAACACTTAATTAAATTTTATTACTTGAACAACTTGATGCACCTAATGAATTTTATATTGTAGTCAATAATCTTTACTTTTGTAGAAAAAATTTAAATTTTTTATTATTCTTTATTTCTTGATTATCAATAGATTTGTAGAAATATTCTAACCTATAATTTGCTTACCACATGTTGACACATTTTTTTAGAATATTTTATTATTTTTCATCTTTTCTCTCTTTCACGGGTCAATATTTCACTGTTATGATTTTTTTTTCCAATTGTTTGTGTTAAATGAGAAATTATATTCCGGTCTAAAACACGACCATGTTAGCCGTGGTCCCGACCAATAAAAGGGTGACATGTGTCCCACGGGGAAGTCCATATGAAAATTTGAAATTTAAAAAACAATATCATCAATTAACCACAAATTATGTTTCATATTAATTGTAAACTATCAATATTCAACAAATAACTGTCAAATCATACTGACAATTTTTGCACAAATCCGCTCAAATAGGTTCAATCTTGCCGACATTCTTCTGGGCATGGTTGCTGGACTAAAGAGATTATGTTGTTGCATTCTTCCATGGATGCATGGGAAGAATTCTCATTCGACGACATTATGAGATCACATGAACATTTTTTCTACTCTACAAAATTAGAAATGGAGTACTCTGAACTTGCTTTAGTAACTTTACAAAAACAGAAATGGAGTACATCTACCATTGTAACACGAGCGAAATTAAAGTTCAATGTCCAAAAAACAAGAATAGAGTTATATATTGAAGGATTCAGTAGAATACGCGGAAGCATATTAGACCTAGTACATTTAAATATTATAAGATTATCATTGTTTTTCTAATCAAAAGGAGATAATTACATTTTTAAGCGTGAATGCAATATTCTCATTTTTCTTTTATGAATCATCTTTTAGTCTCCTTAATTGGTTACGAATGATAAATTTTTCATACTATTCTTGAATAAGGGAGAAGAAAAATGTGTGAACACTTTTTTATTTCAGATAGATGATAACAACTAATGTGTTTGTTTGTCTAGAGCAAATATAATTATTATATAAGAGATTAAGAAATATAAACCTAGGTCTCCTAGACCCTTGCCATAATTCACTTAATTCCAATAACTTTTGTATAACTTTATTCCCAACATATACTTCATCCCGAAAATATCTAATAGAGTTATGTATGGCCAATATATGTTTCTTGTTTTCTAATTCTTTCAACCATGACTCTTGCACCAACGGATTGATACCAAATTCTATTGAAACTTTTGATTAACAAATAGACCAACTTCTTGGTATAGCAATGACAAACTGGATAAAGTTTTTCAACGTTGAGGAAAAGAGACGACATTACAGAACAGTTGCAAAATTTGATGTCAGTCATCAAACCAGATTTACAAGATTCGTATAGTTATTATGATTAAGAATAACATGGTCGTTAATTGATAATCTTGCTTTTTAAATTTCAGATTTTCATCTTCGTAAATACCTTACCGTTGTCAATCTGTTATAGTGACAATCTCTCATATTGGACACAGGAATTACTCCAGTTTTATGATAAACATAGAATGATAGAAACACATATTGGGATTCTAATGGAAAAGTAAAAAAAGTTGGAGAGACAAAACGTCAAAGCAATAGACAACAGAGAATCAATTCACCTGTCGTTCGTTCTTGACTTCTTGCCTTATAAACGACATGCGCTTTACTCCGTAAGCCCAAAACAAAAAAACAACCATGATGCTCCCCCACTCTCCAAGCGCTTGGGACCACGCTAACGTGACGCAACCAGCAAGAAAGTGCCATCCACGGGCGCGTGAAAATAAATTACCGACAATGGCTAATTAATCGCAGTATCTTCATTTTCAAATGGTCTCAAAAGCGAGAGATAGCGTACGCGTAGTAACATCAGAGAGAGAGAGAGAGAGAAAGAGGTACCCAGATTCCAGAAAAGAACCAAAACGCGCAGAACAATGGAATTCTTTTTTGAATCTTTATCTGTCCAATTCCCTTGTTTTCTCTCACAAGTTGAAAACTTTTTTATACGGGATTTCCTGGCTAGTTTTCCGAGGTTGTTTTTGTTGTCATGTCCATGGCAAAAGTGGAAGAAGAGGAACAACCCACTTCACCAATTCACACATCACCTTCCTCTTATGTGTTACTGCTTCAAATCATGAGCAAAAAAAGAACCTGGGTGTGCATCTTTGTGCTTGTTTATGGCTTGCTCTTCACATCTTGGTGGAATTTTCTTTAGTCCATGGTTTCGTGGTACAAGTTGCGAGCTGCAGTCATCAATAACTTCGTGGTGGCCTGCACTCTATGCCTCGGTGCTTCTTGGTGCGGTTTTTGGGGTGCTTTCGATGGTTGCAGCTCTTGCTGCGGTTCTGGTGACGTGGATCGCCTTAGCGGTGTTGTTGGCTTTCTTTCGTAAGCCTAAGAGGACTTTGGTTGTGGAGGGAAGAATGATTAGCAAAGAGATTTTTGGTTTTGTGATGAAGGTTTTGCTGAAAGAAGGGAACATTGTCGCTGCTGTCTGTGCTGTTTTGGGGTACTTTGTTCTTGGGAGAACGAATGGGAAAGGTGTTGACTGAATTGGGTGTGTGGGTTTGGTGATTAATTCTGATGCAATGGTTAGTTTGTAGGATTTTGGTAATGTGGTGGTGGTGAACTGGTGGTGGTTGTGGTTTGGTTAAGTGTCTTGATCTATTTTTTATCATTTGTTTAGACTTTAGAGTGAGACCTAGATTAGGTACGTGTCTTTTGTTTCTTCAAGTATGTGTTCTGGAGGTTGTGGTCTTGTTTTTTTTTTTTTCTGTCAACTAGTGAATTTAGCAAAGTGTTGCTAAAAGATTGTAAATTTGTAGCTTTGAACCATAAAAAAGAAAAAGAAATTAATGAGCTGCACGAAGTTAGTTTATCCAATAGGGTAATATATCAATCTTCAAAAGTCAAATCATTAAACTGAAGTTTGTAGGGAATTAAAGCATAAAGCATTAAGAAATACTAGTTCCTATTGGAGGTGAACTAGTGGAGTTATAGTTGTAATATCTATTTTAGGAGAGAAAAATTGATAATCGAACTACTTCTAAATCACTCAATCTAGTAGCATACAACTGATACAAGTATACATGTATCTCTGACAACTCAATCGCATGATTTCGAGACTTTGACCAAACTGTCACGTTTGGAAAAAAAATTTACCTGAATGCCACACTCAGAAAAGTATTTACCAGACTGCCACGCGTACAATTTCGCTATGGCCCCCAGCAAAATAGGTACGCCTACGTGGCATGCTTCTAGTGGCCACATATTTTGCTACCTTACCAAGCAAAATACGTAGTCAAAGTGTCAGAGGAGCGTCAGTCAGTGCAGGCCACGTGTCAACAACCCGCCTATTTTGCTATGGTTGGCAGCAAAATACGTAGCCTATTTTGCTAGTCTGACATGCAAATTACGTGACACGTGGCATTGCTTTTGTAATTTGCTGGAGGGATTAGCGAAAATGGTACCCTATTTTGCTTCCCCACCCAACGAAATACTACCACACTCCCCCCTATTTATATCCCACACCCCCCAATTTTCATACGTTCAACTTTGTTTCCGTTAGTAAGTGTAAATTTTGCTTTTGAGAGTATTTGCAAAAATGAGTGGCAGTAAAAATAGTTTCATCACCATTGTATACTATAATGGGAGAAGATATATTGGACCGAATGGTCAAGTGTTTGAAGGAGAAAGCAAGATGTTTCGTATACCTTGTGGATGCAACTATCATGAACTGATGAAAATAATTTATAAGAAGTTGAGGCTACAACGGGGTCAGTCTGTATCTCGCTTGAGTGCTCGATGTGCATCCGGCAACCTGGTGCAATGGGTTGGTGTAGATGTTTTAGATGATGAGGATTTAGCCTTAGTTACAAACGAGTGCACATTTGATGGAGGAGATACCAGATTTATAGAATTGTATGCTGAAGTGAATTTTGGTGGACAGTCAAGCAGTCCGAATGTTGTAAGAAACAACAGTTCGATTGACCTTAACGTAGAGTCGATGGTGAATTCTGAAGATAGAGAAGTATCATGGTCACCATCACCACCGACACAACCAATACAAGAAATTGATCAGAAGATACTGCAACGATGCCGGAGCAGGAGGCAGCTTGGGCCATGGACAGTTCGGAGGAAGAGGTTGACAAAAGTGTTGTTCCAGATACCGACTCATCAGATACGGACGTAGGCGGTGATTTTGATCGTTCTTTTGCAATGCCTTCTTCGGGCATTGTCGGAATGCAAGGTCCACTTCCGCATCAAGGTATGGCCACAAAATACCCTCACATTTCTGATGCGTCGAGGCCGCAACGAGAGTCGCAAATAGTAGGTCGGGCTCCGTAGTTGGCTGTGCAGGCCTATACACATCTGTCGAGGTAGACGCAGTATGCGAACTAGGGCCACCTGTATACATAGGATACGAGGGAAATGCAAACCCATGCTGCGGACTCGGAGGCATGGTAAACCATGAGGGGTACTGCGATGGAGGCACACTGCTAGCCGACCCTGGTTGGAACTGTGGGGGCCAAAAGTACTGTTGTGATGGTCCGACAGGGTAGCCGGGTGCGTAGAAAATGTCGGGTGGACGAGGAGGCATAGATGGTATAACGACGGGCGTATCAGCAACAGGCGGGGTGGAGTGGTGGAGGGGCAATCCCTCGTGACGGGCACGGCGGTTACTACGAACCACCGGGGGAGGCGCCTCTGTCTGACGGTGAACTGGTGGAGCTGCAACATCCCCAGGATCTGTGACTCTGTCCAACTCATCACATGCAGCAATAAGACGCACTACCTCGTCATACATTTGACTCATATCGAATGCGTATTGCGCCTGCGACTCGGGCGATGCCATATGCAAAATAGTCTCAGCATGATCAGTCTGCATATCAAGTTTCAGTCAGTAAATGCAATATAATGTGTAAAAATTACAAACAAGGAAATCAAATATCATACTAACCATATGTGCATTGCATGCAGCTCTCCGAGTCATCCATCGACGTGTCACAGAGTAGTACCATTGCATGTACTCACTGTTCACGGACAAATAACCATCTCGCCTCATAGGAGTCATATTCTGCAACACAAGGGCATTTCTGTTTGCCCATTGGCCAATGTAGAACTCATGTCTACGCCTCCAATTCACATCAGTCTTGCCCGTTATACTGATCGTCATCAGCTCACTACAATTAATTGGGTCCTCTGGTATATGCTGATCAAACCCAAATTGCCGTAGAACACGATCTGGCTGCTGGTATACGACGATCTCATAACAAATTAACGGGCCAACGGCCAACCAGCGTCTAGCCATGTCAACATCCGGTGCATGAACTAGGTCAACAATATCGTACGACCGCCACCGGATGTGTCTCCAACTATCTCCCTGTAGTTGTGTCCTCCGTGCCGGCTTGAGACCACCTCACCATCTGTCGGCAGCCCTAACAGATGGTGTACATCCTCTAGGGTGATGGTAACCTCACCCATAGTCATGTGGAACGTCCTTGTCTCAGGATGCCATCGCTCAACCAGCGCCGAAACAAGATGATGATCAATCTGAAATAGTACATAAAACGTTAAATATAATCGTAACACTATATCAACTGTTGGAATCAACGGTTACCTCGTGGTTGCGCAGACGTGCAACATGGTAAAAACCCGACTGTACCAACCAAGGCTGAATGTCATCAGGTATGGCCTGATGATCGTGTGTAGCAGCATGTCGTACGTTAAGGACAGGGTCGCGCGCATTCGCCTCCCCCTGAGAATTCCATACAGTGGTCGAAACGTGTCTGTCCTGTAACGTCAAAAGACTGCGGACAGATGGTCCCGGGTCAATGACACTCGACGCAGCCTCAGTCGATGAAGGTGCTGTCGTATCTTCATCGTGATCCATCCTAATGTTTCACTCCTAATACCCATATTTGTAAAAATCACTTAAATAATTCATGTTACAAATATTAAAGACTACAAAAGAAAATACATAATAATTATTAATATAATAAAAAATTATAGAAAAAGATAACAAATATTAAATACTGCAAATAAACTCTACAAAAATAACTCAACAAAAATAATTATAGATATACACATGAATTTTCATAACAAATTACAAATATTAAAGACTACAAAAGAAAATACATAATAATTATTAATATAATAAAAAATTATAGAAAAAGATAACAAATATTAAATACT
>CM023952.1:28382254-28515389 GCA_013407115.1 Glycine latifolia | reverse complement strand
AGCACAACCATAACCATAACAATTTCATCATTTCATGCACAGTAGTAGAAGTTATTATCCTCTGCTCAGCTCACCCTATATAAATCCCCTAATTACGGCAACTTTAAAACCCACCAAATTTTCCTTACGCATTCTCATTGGGTTCAGTGAGAGTTCTTTCTTTTGTTTGCAACTCATTAAAGTTAATGCCTTTCACGTCCATTCACACTGTTGTCAGTTCTCGTAGAGAGATCTAGACACTTTAACCATTTGGGTTGTGAAGAACAATCAAACTAACTTGTGGGGGGTGTGTGAGGTTCAGCAATCTTCATCAAGTGTCACTGAATTGGTGACCCTTTGATCAAAGGGCCAAAAGGGTACCCGGGAACCTCCCCAATCGGTTGAATTTCGCCCCTCCAAATAATGGTGTTTGGAAATAGCCTGTTTTATCCCATTCTGGGTTTTGCATCCTTTGTGGTTTTCATTTACATGTCTTTCGGGGGCATAAAGTTCAGTTTTTTGGAGGAAGGGCCAGAATTGAGCTTTGTGGAGAGAAATGGAACACAATTTGTGTTGGATGGAAAAGCGTTTTATGTGAATGGGTGGAACTCTTACTGGCTAATGGTTCAGTCGGTGGATGTTTATTCGAGATCCAAGGTTCGAGAAATGATGAAAACCGGTGCTAAGATGGGTCTCACCGTGTGTCGAACTTGGGCTTTCAATGATGGAGACTACAATGCCCTTCAAACTTCCCCTGGTCGTTTTGATGAACAATCTTTCCAGGTAATTTTGTTTGTTCCTCGTCGATTTCTAGTTTTCTAACATGTTGCTACGAGAATTTTCGTGATTCTGTTTTGGTGTGTCTTTTTTTTAGTTTCATGTCGGATACCGACACAAATTTGTGTCATTTTGGGCGTGCGTGTGTGGAGTGGTGTTGTGGGATATTGCTTTTTGGTTTTTGGGGTTATTTTTTCCCTTAATTTATTTGCAGCCTTCTCAGTTTTTGTTCTTTTCTTTTTTAATTGGGGTTGAATGTTTGTGATTGTGTATATCTTGGTGTTTGCATAACTGGGGATCAGCGGGTGGTTGTGATTGTATCATTGTGCGGTGGAGGCTACCAAATTAGGCATCATTTGTGGAAGATTTTGTCTTGGGTTGTGATAGTTGTAAAATATGACACGAATCATGACATAGTTGTGTCTTCAGAGCTGAAAATTATAGTTTTAGCTTTTTAAGTTAATGGATCGTGGGAAGGGATAGAATAAAAAAGAAAAAGTAGTACGCAGTATCCTTTGTGGGTAGTATCTATAAGCAGAATCAAATGAAATTATAATAGTCTTATTTATATATTTAAGCTCCTAAAACTGTGTTGATTGGCTAGATGATTCAAATTGAACAGGGAAATTGTCCCAAAAATGGTGTCGGTGGTGTTTCTGATTTTTGAAAGAAAAAAAAACACCATTTAATGCCCATTTATTTAAGCAAGTTGTTTATTGTTCATTATTATTATTATTATTATTATTATTATTATTATTATATGATTGTAAATCATGCTGAGGTTTGATGGGTGATTGGTGACAGGCCTTGGATTATGTCATAGCAGAAGCAAGGCAACATGGAATTAGGCTCCTTCTTAGCTTAGTGAATAATTTGCAAGCATATGGTGGGAAGAGTCAGTATGTCAAATGGGCATGGCAAGAAGGGGTAGGGTTAAGTTCGTCCAACGATTCCTTCTTCTTTGATCCATCTATCCGTACTTATTTCAAGAATTACATCAAGGTATGACATGTCTATTTATCTGTCTTTCTTTTCTTTATTTTTTTCCTCTGCACCCTGCCTTTCTAGCATAAACAAAGGCCTTTAATTGTCATCTGGCATCCTCTTATTAAATTAAAATTTATACAATTTCTCTAAATCAATAGTTTGATTAACAAAGAAGAAAAATAGTATTTTAATTAAAATTATTAGAATAGCAGTGGCAATAGACATAGACTGTTACACACTCCCTAGACAAGTAGTTCTCGTCAGAAATATAATATAAAGTAATAAAATTAGTCATATGCTTTCACCTAATAGTTTAAGCTTTTGGAATATAACATGTATCAAAGCGAAAGGGAGAGAAAGATAAATGGAGCTTGTAAGAGGGGGCGTTAGAAATAACATAAAGTAATAAAACCATTCATGTATCTTCACATCATAGCTTAAGCTTTGGGAATAATTGGTTCGTGACAATTTTGTTCTACCATTGTACTAATTAAATGCCTGATTTTTTCCACCGTATAAGTTTCTCCTAGGGAAGAATTGGATTAAGACCTCTACAATTTTGAAAAAACTGCATAATCTCAATCATTCCTTTAATTTTTAAAAGGAGGGGAAAGCTTACATGAATGGTGAGATTAATAACAGCACAGGCCACAGGGTGCAGTTCTTTTTCCAAACTGCAGGAGATCCATTACCCATCAATACAGTGGTGCGGCCTTGTTGAGAAGCAATGAGATGAACAATCCACGAATTTTATTTTTAATACAATAAATAAATAAATAATCTTTATTTCTGAGGCTTCATCTGTAACCCATTATTCATGACATCATATGAAGCTTGTATTCCCTGCTTCACTGGATCAAAAATACTCCTTCATGTACCATCTGTATTGTAGGACTCACATTTATTTTTTTGTACTGGTGATTTCAATTTTAGTTGCATGTTTGTGACCCTTGTAGCTGTTCTTAAGATTAATTTATATACCTTGAAGCTGTTCTTAAGATTACTTCCCTTTGAATTTTTCTGCAGACTGTCTTGACAAGGAAAAATACCATCACCGGAATTGAATATAGAAATGACCCCACCATTTTTGGTTGGGAATTGATTAATGAACCTCGTTGCATGTCTGATCCTTCAGGTGACACTCTACAAGTAAGTCCTATACCTTTGCTTCAACCCCTTGAAATATTTATGGAAAAAGTATGCTAGCAATATGAATACCTTTCAAAAGCTACAATAATGGCTGAGATTGATACGAAAAGTTCCATATCCTTACTTTGCCTTTGCAAAAGGCTGATTCCACAACTTGAACCTGTGACTTCCCAGTCACATGGCAGCAACTCTAACCGTTGCGTCAAGGCTTCCCTTCAAATTCATAGAAAATGGAAGAAATAGGACAGTGTTCATTCTGTTTTATTTACATATCTAAATATAGGCCTTACTTAATTGTGAAAAAATTGCAGGGATGGATAGACGAAATGTCAACTTTTGTCAAAATGATTGACAAGAACCATCTGTTGACTGTGGGTCTCGAAGGTTTTTATGGTCCAAACGATCCAAAAAGTTCAACTGTCAACCCTGAGCTTTGGGCATCCAGACTTGGGTCTGATTTTATTCGGAACTCCAAAATATCACACATTGATTTCACCTCTGTTCACATCTATCCTGACCATTGGTAAGCATTCCATGAATGCTATGTTCTTTAATTTTGGGTTTGCTTAGTGTTATACAAAAAATGGACTAAAGAGAAATGCCACGGAGCACAACCTGCAGAAGGAAAGGTTTCAAGGTTATCTCATAATATTGTCGTGTTTAAGTGATAAACTATTTATTTATGCATATGCCCTTTAAAATCTGTTTTCCAAATTGTATCTAGAACTACACATTCAGATTTATGTAGCTATTTTTTGTACTTAGCCGTTTATTTATTTATTAACTTTTTCATAGGTTTCATGAGCAAGTATTCGAAGATCAACTGAAATTTGTCTACAAGTGGATGCTTTCCCACATTGAAGATGGTGACGAAGTATTGAAGAAGCCCGTCTTGTTTTCTGAATTTGGACTATCAGAAACGAACCAGAACTTTTCCTTGTCCGACCGGGAAAAAATGCATAGAGCTGTTCTAGACATAATATATAAATCTGCTAAACGAAACAGGTCTGGAGCAGGTGCTCTAGTTTGGCAATTCCTAGTTGGGGGAATGAAGGAGTTTTCTGATGAATATGGGATGGTCCCATGGGAAAGTTCGTCAACTCCCCATGTATTTATTGAACAGTCTTGCAGATTGGCCAATGCAAAGGGATGGACTCAAGTGGATGTAAGTTTCAAAGAACATTGTTAACTGAAACAGTGGAAAGCAGTTTACAAAATGGAATTGAAATCGCTATTAAGATACTATCATTTCTTGAGGTCACATGGCGGGTTTTGTACAATATCCTTCTGGTTTCAACTTTTCATCAACAAATATTGGAGTGGAGTGATCAGTTGAGTACATGTGATAGCTTGAATTACATTACAGATTCTTATAAACAAAGTTCAATTCAAATTGTGTCATACTGATAAACAAAATCTACAAAGAAGACCCGTGTAGATATGAATGTAATTATTAAGTTAAATTATAAAAAAAATCCAATTTACTCCGTGACTTGTATGCAGAGCACTATAAAATCGTTGCAAAATATAATGCCATCTGCTTTCATTCATTCATGTATGTCTTACTGCAAAATACCAATTGTTGAACAAACCCTAAATCTTGAAACTTACACAGCATGGCTAACTGGACAATAACAAAAGGAAAAGGAAAACCACAATTTTATCAAACATCTAATTACAAGACGGTTAATTGGACACACGCTTAGCCAATCTGGAAGAAGTTCTAACCCCAGGGCTCTTCCCAGCTTCACTTGCACTCTTCTTCCCTTTGGTGTTTGATTTCTCAGCCACTTCGACCACCGTTTTGTTCACAAGTTCACCATTCTTAACCAATTTCCTACCACTAGTCGTCTTCAACGACAACACCGTATCGGACTCATCGTTCTCCAGGGCAACCCTGTCAAAATCATCACCAAGCTTCTTCACCAAGCCGCTCCTCCGAACACTGGTCCTCCGAACCACAACTCCTTCTTCCTCTTCTTCCTCTTGGATCAGATCCATGTACCTTCGCCGTTTCGCCATGATCGGAGCCGGTGGAGTCAGAGGGGAAGCAGCTCTTTTGGATAAGCGGAGATCGGGGCGTGCCGGTGGGCTTGGGCTTGGGCTTGGAGCCTGGAACTTCTCGCGCTGGGAGCGGAGCCTTTCGACATTGCCTTCAATTTTACCTTGGAGACGGAGGCGCTTGAAGCTGAGGCCGCCCATGGACCAGTGGGCCTCTTGGGCCCAGGACATGAGTGGGTCGTTAACGGGAACGGGTGGGTCGACACGGTGGTCGTTGAACTTGACGTCGGTGTAGACCCGAGGTCGGGGGAGGCTAGTGCCGTAGAATTTCCCAGGACCGAGAGAAACTACCATCGTTTGAGAAGGGATAGGGTTAGGGTTGGGAATGGTGACAACTATGGTTTTACGAATTGGAGATCGGAGAGAGTAGAAGATGGTGAAAGCGCGAACAAGGGTTGAGACTTAAGCGGTTTCGGGTGTGATTGTTAAATAGGAATTGAGAATGAGAAGGTTGTGAAGGCGGGAACACGACCCTTTGGCGGGATAAGGTTGGCGCTCCAACGGCTGAAAATTTGGTGCCTTTTCGCTAATGGGCTTGGGCTTCTTTACCCGAATAGAGGGTTTTTTGGGAGCCGCTGTTAAAACAAATATTTGATTTTTAACTATCAATAAATTTTAATAAATCATAAAAAATATATTTAAAAGAGAGTGTCAAATAGTATATTACTATTATTTCTTTATTATTATTATATATATTAAAATAATTGTGCATTAATAATAACTTTATTTTTTTACTTAATGAATAATATTTTGTTCCAATTGCAAATATGTTACATCATGAGATCATTATGTCTAAGGGATTGTCAACTTTGAAGTTTTGTTTTTAAAAGACACTTTGGTGGATTAGAGGAGGAAGATGTTTATAATATACTATTGGCATTGATTCTTAAGGGATGTGAAACTATTTTCTGTTTATCAAAATTCAAAACAATAACCCCTAGTAGAGGCTAAAGGGTTAGAGGACATGTTAGTGATTGTGTGTGGCTTAAGCCCATCTTCTAGTGTCATTGTTTCAATGTCAAGTTTACTACATTGTCAGAGTCATTGCATCCAAAGTCTTGTATGATTTGACACTAGTTTAAGATTCACATTTTTTCTATAATTAAATTTTCATTATTTCATTGATGTTGTCTATTGTCTTTCAAATAATTTATAGAATAAAAACTTATCTTGTAACTTAAGTGTTTGTCATGTTTCGTTCTCTTTGTGTTGCGAATCAAACACACACTAAGTGCCCAAGTGACACACTCATATTACACATGACATACACTTGGATGGTTCAAATGTATAATTTTGAATAAGGGTTAACTATGTTTTTTAGTCCTTAGACTTTTTCAAAAAAAAAATTTAGTCTTAAACAAAAACTTGACCAGTCAAGATTCCTTAAGTTTTTTCTATTAAGGTTTAGTCCATATCATTTATTTGAATTATTAAATGATGATGTGGTGTTAACTTTGTTATTATTTTATTATGTTTTGTGGCGGTTGAAAATTGTAGAAATTGCTTACATGAAGTTTTTGAAAGGTATTTATAAAAATTTAAGGCCAAAAATTAACAAAAATTGTTTCTCTTGTCTTTTCCCCTCCTTTTATTTCTTCAACAATGAATCCCATAACCAAAGAGACAAAAATTCCTACTCAATAAATCCAAAGTTGCTAAAACCTAAAAACAAACATATAGTCAATTTCAATTAGACATCTAGAACCTAACTCAGACTAATATACTAAAACTGAAATAATAAACCCCTAAATGATCAAAACTTTTTTGCTTGTTTGCCTCATATGATAACCTCACTAGATGCCATCAATGGTGGTGTGGTAGAGGTTTGAAGACATTGGAAATTGAGAAAAAGGATAAGTGGCTTGTGGTGATGACATTAAGGTCTTAATAGAGGAAGAGGTGGAGGCTCACAATTACCCCAAATTCCCCACCTTAGATCAAATATTGATATATTATTCTTTTACCTTTTTCGTGAATTCTTGATTTTTGTCTTTCGGTGCTTGCCATGTATGATACTTAGTATTTTTCCTTTTTTTAGGATTAGGGGTGAGTTGTGTCTCCCTTAGGCTTCCAAAGTTTGTACTTGTGAATGGAATCCTCATGTTAAGATTCAATTTCATTTTTTAGGTTCTTGGTCTTTCAAAAGAAGATAATTTGTGATGACTTTTAGTTGCTAGATATTATTTTCAAAGCATCACCTAATCAATTTATGATAATGTTTATGGTTAGAAAATGAGTAGTTTGAAAATATAAAATAATAATAATAAAAATAACATCACGTCATCATTTAGCAACACAAATAAATGACAGGAACTAAAACCTTAACAAATAAAAAAACTTAAAGAACCTTGGGCAGTCAAACTTGTGCCTAGGGATTAAAAGTAGAATTCTAAAAAAGTTTAGGGACTAAAAATATACTTAACATTTAGAGTAATTATCTTGAATGAAAATATTTTTAGGAGTTATTCTTCAACAAAATTGATTTTAAATTTTTTCTTAAATTCTCAACTCTTCATATCTATTTTTTTTAATTATTATCACTTGTTGAGAATAAAAAATAAATGCCATTTGTTGTTAATTTATTTGACACATGATTTTCACTCAATTTCCTTATGTTTCGTCCTATTTTAACATGGTATCTAGAGTCTTGAGGACCTACTATCCTTTATACTCACCATACCATTTTCAATGATCTTCTTTCACTTTTCTCCCAGTTTTCAACAATTTTTCCCATTTCTGGTGGCTGTCGCTGTCCTCTGTTAGAGTTCTGGTGATCTTTTCAACCAATGACCCCACCACCAACACCACCGTCCATTGATCTACATGATGGTGGTGACAACGACCTCGTCGTAGATCTGATGCTCCTTCACACACCCTTCCTTTGCACACCAAACACCATTTGAGCGCCCCACTGTTACGATGCATGACAGCGCCGTTCAAGCTTTGACTTCATCAACCTGGTCGTCCATCATTATGCTTTTACCCTTGAAGTTTCATTTCTATTGGAGGTCGTTTGTCTGTACTTCCCTCTGTAAACTAGGTTTTTATGCACAATGTGGTTCACATTTTGTGTTTTTTTTTCCCACTCATAATGACTAGTTCTTCTGAGAATATTAGCTAGTGGTCTGACACCACCTTTTGCCTGTCGTTCATTTTCCAACAAAGAATTTCGATCACCTATCCCATTGTTGTGTCTTTTTAGTATGTTTTGTTGTAAAATTAATTCTTAATCCTCATGATGAAAATCATCACTCAATAAAATCTCAGAAATATCATATTGAACCATCAATAAATCTTAAACAAATAATGCGTATTTGTTTCCATGGCGGTAATGATTTATCTTTAATTTCCTAACTTTTAGCCTTTCTTTATATGCTTTAGTCTTCTTCAGTCAAATCGGTCTTTAGAAGGTATTATCTCTAGATGGGAAAAAAAGAAAAGAAACTTGATTTGACATATTGAGGATCATAACCCTATATATAATGTTTATTGTTAGGTCAGTAAGTTTCCATTAAACCTAGTTGGTCAAATATTGGTATCTACTCATTTATCTCATATTTATTTAGAAATATATTTGGATATATTTAATTAATCACTTTAATTTATCAAATATATATTAAATAATATAATATAATTATTAATACAATATGTAACACATAATAACGTTAAAATATTTAATTTCCTAACATGTTTTCCTATCACCACCTTTAACTTGTCGCTCATTTTTTGGCAATTTTTTTTCGGTTGCTTATTCTATCAATATTATTTTCTGGTGTCTCTAGGTGTCTTTTTTGGGCTTCAGTGACTATAATGATTTCCTCTCTTTAGTTTGAATAATTTTAGGTCTTAACTAATATTAGTTTAAAGCTTCCAAATATTAATTTTAATAAAGTCGAAACTTACTTTGCTTAGAATGAATTTTCTTATGCTCATGGATAATCTAACTCTCTCATAATGTTAACTTTCTATCAATATTTTTTTACTTCATCGAGATATTAAGTTGTCTTTAAAATATAATTTTTAGTGTAACTCAATTTTGATATTCGCTGACTTTATTAAGATCCCCCCCCAATTAGCTGGCTATGATTGCATTCCCAACAGTAAAAAAAAGCAAATGTCATAAATTTAGGGTAAATAAGTAATAAATACAAGAAACAATATGATAAAAACGATAAATACAAGTTTGGATATGAAATATGTAATAATTTTTGGACTTTAATAAGTAGAAATAAAAAAAGAAGGTAAATTAAAAAGACATTTTAAGTTTTTAACTAATTAAAGTGAATAATGTAGTAATACATAACCTGATAAACATTCTTATGCAAAACACAATTTTCTTTAACATCATAAATATCATATTCAAAATTTTCTTATAACATCATACATCATGGATTTGTAAAGCATCTTTATCCTCATCTAATCTCCAGCTGTTTGGACCCACGCTTGGGCAATCTGGGCGAAGTTCTAACACCGTTAACAGAAACAAAGTTCTTCCCAGCAGCTTCAGCCGTACTCTTCTTTGCTTTGGGGTTTCATTTCTCCGACTCTTCAACCGCCGTCTTCTTCACAGGTTCGCCACCATTAACCAATCTCTTACTCCGAGTCTTCAACGACGTCGTTTCAGCACCCTCGTTCTCCAAAGAAGCCACCCTATCAAAATCATCGCCAGGCATCTTCACTAAGCGACGGAGCCTTTCGATGTTGAGTGAGGCCGCCCATGGAGCAGTGGGCTTCTTCGGCCCAGGACATGAGTGGGCCGTTGACGGGAGTGGGTGGGTCGATGCGGTGGTCGTTTGAACTTAACGTCGGTGTAGATCCGAGGACGGGGGAGGCTGGTGCCGTAGAACTTGCCTAGGCCCATAGAAACCATTTTCTGAGAAATGGGTTTGTTGGGAATGTGGTGACTGGTGAATGAATGTATTTGTGTAATTGGAATCAGAAAAGAAAGAGAAGAAGACATTAAATTAATAAATAGGAATGAAAAAGAGGGTGGCTTGATGGCGGGACGAGTTGGCGCTACGGGTGAAAATTTTGCGGCTTTACGTTATGGGCTTCGGCTTTGTCCAAAGAAAGGGTTTTATTTGGTGGGCCGTTATACTTGCAGATCCATTTGTCTTGAAACAAAGTTTTTTTTTTGGAGGTATCGTTAACCATTCTTCTTAAGGGATCAATAAATGATTTTTATCATTATTGGAGATGTATTAGAAATTACAAAAGCAGTGTATTGTAATCATTTTCAATAAAAATATTTCACTTTTAATTTTTTAATCGATGTCCTTAAAATATTAGTACTTTTTTATTATATTATATTACCATCTCCATTGACATAGATCTACACAATAGGATGTATAAAACAGATATAGACCGATCTAGAAACTCACAGATGTAGCTAAATCCAATTACAATCCAACCATTTGGTTTGATTAACGAAATTATAGTTGGGTCAAGTATCAAGTTTCAAAATTAATTAGTACAATCCAACTCAACCTACATTTAATAATAATAATAATAATTTAACTTATCTATGAGTGTGTATTATGTAACACCCACCCAGTGTATACTTCATTATGTATTTGCTATTTTCTTTTTATTTATTTTTTAGATCATCAAATCTTAAAAATATCTAAAAACTCATTTCACAGATAAGCCTTTGAGTGAGATTCAAGACTCTAGACACTTTTAAGGTAGTCTTTCTCTTATTTTAGTTTAATATTTTATTCTTAACATTTTAACATGAAATTTTCACTGTAATTTCAATTCATATAATAATCTCTTCCTATTTTCAAGCATTATACTTATCCTTCTCACTATTATTATATTTTCTAACAAATCTTCATATTATTTTATAAAAAATTAAATGAAAAAATAAACATTAATGTCTTAAAAATATAAAATATATTTAATACTTACCATAAGAAAAATTAACTCAAAGATGTTATAGAAAAATTAGAATTATTCCGTTTTAATATATTACAAATATATTTGAGTTTCATGAAACTTTGAGATGAGGTTTAGCATGTAGTTCCATTCCCATTCCAAATCGCCAAACTCGTAACGTGAAGGAATTCTGATTCCCAAGGCATACATGTCCACAACCATGGTAAGGTTCAAACCCTATGCTGTTATTTTGTTGCGGACATAGGGTTCAACTACTCCAAAACGCATAAAGTGAAAAAGTAAAGATATATATATATATATATATATATATATATATATATATATATATGTATATATATATATGTATATATATATATATGTAGTTAATTTAATTAAAGTATTTACTTTCTCACTAAATATGTTACTACATGTCCTCAAATGCATAAAGTCAAACCCAAGCACATATCACATGTCCTTGAACGGTTGTACCAAACAGCCACATTAATGGAACTAAATATAACTTACAAACAATTTGCGCTGCTACCAAACAGTATTGATAGTATATAAATAAAAAAATCAAACCCTGGCAGATTAAAAAAAGACAGTTGCCATTACAACACAGACCAACAAGACAGATATCAATGTACAAAAAACAAAACTAAATGTACCAAAAAATAGACAGATATCTAGTAGCCCTGAGGAATATAGCATCCTGCCACTATGATTTAATAATTCCATTTAGCACAGAATTGATGACGTGCTTTTTCCACAAATAAGGGAAATGCAAATTACTGTATGTTTGCATTTCTTCCCATCTCGTTCCGTGCTTTCCGGTCTATCGTACGGTATACCAACACGAGATATAAAATAAAGCACATGAAAGATCAGAATGAGGTGGAATCCTTCGTGCATTCTGTTAACAACAGAGATTACATAAGTGACTTTTTAGTATTAAAAATAAATAAAACAACAAAGATTACAGATTCACATTGTGAAGTTTAACTGTTTTACCTGCGAAATGATTTTATGAAGTTTGTGTACTGGAAGGCTCATTTTGACACAATTCAGCACTCAACATATGATGAAGAAGAGCATCAACCCTCTGGCTTCGTGTTTTTTGTGCTGCAGCAAACCAATATTGTTAAGAGTATAAGACCACCATCAATCTGACTTCAACTAACATTAGCTTCTAGGTTCAATTGGTCTTTCACAAGGTATTAGATAATGATTAAGTGGATAGGAAGACAATCATTAATTCATTATCATTGCATTCCTCAAAATTAAATTAAGGCATAAGGTATAATAAGCCTGTGCGTTGAAGAATACACTTCAAGCCAAAAGGGCTTTTGTTTCAGGCAGCCTGTTAGGGATATATAACTAAACTATTCGTGTGCTTTCACCTAACAACTAAAAGCTTTTAGGATGAGTTGGTCTTTGATCTGTATAAAAGAAGCAGCTTATTGTGCACACAAATATTGACGGCTATACATACCCAATAGACCGCTTTCGATATTTATCTCCTTCAACTTCCTGTACAGAGATGGCAAATATAGTGAGATTTAGAACATCTTGTTAAAGCTATTTATGTACATTTAACAAACAATCTGAACGTGTATGTACTAATGGCGTTAAGAACAATCAGAAACTGATAAAACACCAATTAATAAACCAATAAAATATAATACTAAGCATAGAAATCATATATAATATAACAGTATACTTGCTGTTCTAAAGACAAAAGTCTCCTACAAATAGTGTTCTCTGCCCACAAACAGAAAATAACTAGTTAACAACACACTTTCCCTACTATAAGATATAATCCTAAAAATATTTGCTTTAGAATCAAGAAATAAGCAGTATCCATGTAAGGGTAAAAATATTCTGGGTTCAAATTCAAGTTTCATTGATACCCATTATTCATGAAAATAAATAAAACATCTTTCACAGACATCCATCGATAATATTAGGATAATGATTGTTGCATATGGTAAGGCATGATCATAATTACAGCAATTCAGAAAAAGTTGCAGTGAAGCTCAGTTTGTTTTCATGTGGCTGACAGAGGAGTCAGTGATCATGTGTGAGTATCATTACTCATAAGTAGTGAACTTTTTTGTGGTCACAACTAACAAAGACAAATAAGTTTGCTATTTTCCAAGAGTAGTAAGAAGTAACCACTGATTTAAAAACATGGTAAGAATTATAAAAGTTACAGCATTTGTTGCCAATCTCATTTGATATGTATCACTCTACAACTAGGTGCAACCATTTAAAATTTTATTTTCTAACTGAACTACATATCATTTATTAGTTAATGCTTAAACATGCCTGTTTGAAAGACTCCGCAATTTATAATTCCTTATTGGTAAGAGTTCACGATTAAATACAAACCTTGTCATTTCCTTCACATGTTTCTGATGACTCAAGTTCCATTTCGGCAAAGAATGCCTCCAAGACAAAAGCAATAATCTGAAATGCAGGAAAGACAGAATCATTTCTACCTTATTAAGCATAAACAATGTGTTAAGATGGTACAATTTAGGAAGTGGTATAAAAATCCAGGCAATTTCATTCCTTTCATAAAAATATTAACATTTTTTAGTTTGGGTTAGGCCTAACTCAACTCCATAAGTTAGCTCATGACTCATGAAGTGAGGATTGCCTAAGTTGATATTGTAAGAGTCGTGGAGTCATGTAGATTTTTGGACTGTTGAGGTTGCCCAATATCAGATCCATGATATGCCATCATGAGTTGGGCTGAGCCTGCCTCAATCATAAAAACTAGCTCATGAGGTAAGAATTCTCTTAAGCATTTATAAGTTATTATAAGTCGGATCCCAACAAAAACGATTTCTTATTACTGTTTTCTATTAAATAAATTTTAGAAGTTGTATTTAATTGTAAAGAATTAGAATTGTGCATGTCCATATGAGAAACGCTGTAACTTCACAATGTTTTCATTCCTGAGATATAATTTGTATTCCACAACATTGACAATGGAATTATAATGTATTAAATAAGGACAGAGTAAACCATACCAAGTTCAAAAGCAGCAAAACAGTAATTAAGTAGAAGCTAATGAAGTACAAATAGGTCCAAGAAGTCCCAGTTAATTCCTTGTAGCTCTGAAACAGAAAACCACAGAATCTATGTGGTAAGTGCATATTGAAGTCATAATTTGACAATATCATAGATGAAGATTTCATATAACAATTGATTGCAACAACTAACGGAAGTGAATAAACATCCTATAATATGACATTACTCACATGCAGCAAGTAATTTATACATATTTTAGATTATTGTTAATTTCAATAATAGTGCTTTACAAACAACCCAGCATTGAATGAACAATGCACAAAGTGCACAAAATTGTTATTTTTCTTATAGTTTCAAGCTTCCATAAACAAACTCCAGGGACTCAATTACAAATAATTTACAAGATCAAGGACTTGATTACATTTTTTAGTTTAGGGATCTAATTAAAAATTCCCAAAAATTCGGGGACCTACTGGTGTATTAAACTTATTAAATTCAAATATTTGGCATATGATTTTTAGTCCCATGAAGAAGAGAGAGGCCAAGAAGAACATTGAAGGAAGAGGTCAAAGGAGGTCTCATGGTAAATAACATTGTTGAAACTTTGGTCTTTAACCAAGCCGCATGACATCTTCTGATTCATGTAGCGAACTTCAACTAGTGAGATAAGGCTTTGTTGATCTTGTATTTTCAATACATACTACTGGGACCAGAAAACTAACCGAGACAAATTGTTATACAAACATAGGAATATATATCAGATAACAATGGAAGCTAGTGCAACAACTATTAGACTCATTCCCTTATCAAGAACCAAAAGATCACACTGTAAGTCAAAAAGGATAGGTGACAGAACACATACCGTCATTACTTCGTCCCAGGTTGCCGTGACAAGAAAATTGAAAAGTGTCACAATTCCATTTGGGTAATCATTGAAATTGAAAACCAAATAGCTATTTTCTGTCAAGAATGATACTCCAAGAACAACATTTACCCTAGAAATAATTCCATTTCAGAAGCAAGATATATGCCAGAATTAAATTCACACCTGGATGTTGACCAACCCCACCTTCACCCCCGAGAAAAAATGTAATGTTTAGTGAACATAATGAAAATATGAGCTTGAAATTTGTGAGGGTATCAAGGAAGATACATACTCCCTCCGGTCTCTATTATAAGGAAAAAAAAATTGATTTCACACTTAAGAAATTAGTTAATTTCATTAAATTATGTTAATCCCAAAACAAAAATAAGCTTTTTTTTTCCTAAACTACCCTTCATTGGAACTTGATATCAAACATAAAAAAGTCTCTGGCCCTATTAAATGAAGGACATTTTGAAGATAGTCTCATTAAATAAGGCAAAGTTAACATTTGCTTATATTTGAGACCAAAAAATAAGTGTTTTTTTGTTGCTTATAATGGAGACCGGAGGGAGTAATTATTACTAGATCAAACCAACCACAACAGGCTTAAAGGAGACAATAATATAGATTATCAAAGGATACTCATTTTCAGCAAGAGCTGTTGATTCCAATGCGGGGTTTCCAGCATTAACGATTCCACCAAAAATCTGCAGATACAAAGTAGAAGAGAAGAAATTTTATTAGAAAAAAGAATTGGATTATTGGCATAGAAAAGGAAAATGATCAACCAACCACTACTAGCATTTCACTCACCTGTACACCAATTGAACAATAAATACACAAGGTACAAAATATGATCCCTAGGTATGGCATCAAACTTGGTATGAGAGTCAAGAAAGTTGCCACAAAGGCTTGGTAACGCTTGACATACATTAGGATCCTTATTAATCTCAACATTCTTGCAAGAAGAAGGTAACGAATCCTGTAAGGGGACAGGGAAAGCAATGTGTAATAGCATCTTCAAATAAATGCTACAAATCAATGGACAAACATTATTGGCACACATCCCATCTTCAAATGAATATACTTTCAGACATGCTAGTAAGAAAATGAGTCCTATATCAAACTTTTTTTTTTTTTAAATTCTAATTTTAAGAATTGCTACATCATTTTTTTGAAGAAAACGAGACTTGATGTGGCACACCAAAATACATAGGTTAACGTTAGCATCTATGAGGAGTGCTAGAAACACACACTTTAGCACACTCCTTCAAACACTTTTTCTCTAATTGATTAAAATTTATTGAAAACTACAAAAATCAAGAGAATCATTAAATATAATGTGGGGCCCACCAATTTTCTCATTTTTAATAAATTTCAACCAATGAGAAAGAGTATGTTTGAAGGAGTGTGTTAGAGAGTGTGTTGCTAACATTTCTCTAGCATCTATTACATTTAGACAAACCATAAGCAACCTTTTGTCCTTTTAGGAAAGCACAAATAATAATAATGATAATCCACAATGAGAAATTAGTATTAGAGTTGGATCGATAATAAGAACCTGAAAACAATGCCTCTTTTGCATAAGATAATAATGATGCCATGGAAGATTATATTTAATTCATGACTATGATAATGAAAGCAACATAAATACCGACATAATTAGAATTGAGAATGGATTAGGCTTAAAACAAACCCAAAAGTTAACTCAAAGAAACATATATAAGGGATACTTTGTCCAAATACCCAGTTGATGTGGAATCGTAACAACACCCCACGTGTGAGGACTGGACACTTAGAATCTACGAAGCACAAACACTTCTCTTGTTCGACGTGTCGTTGTGTCGGACACGTTTCCGACATCGACACTTGCCCGACATATGTCTAACCCTTTTAATCAAGTGTCCAACTAAAAAAACATTTTTTGTTAGCTTGGACACTTAAGCCGACTACTTTACATAACTCAAACACTCAAACCAACACCCTCGGACATACATTAATATTATTTAAAATTATTCATTTTTAAACTTTTAGAAAAGTTAACAAAATATTTCCACAAATAATGTCTCTAGCCTTTTTTTGAGGTGTGTTATCATAGAAAAAATAAAGGTTGGTTTCAAAAGGTAAATGTACCACCAATTTAGATATTTTGTTATATTACTCATTCCTTTTATTAGAGACTTTCTCTTTGTGTGTGTACGGCGTGTCCTATATTTTAGATATTAGCAGTGTTAGAGTGTCCTTGCTTCACAGCTTAGAACATTAAGTTTAGAAAATAAAATAAAATTTGTGGATGAACATTAGGAATAGGATACATGGTCAAAGTAAGGGGTGTGGCAGTGTGCAAAAAAAAAAAGACAAATTGAACTAATCCAAAACCGAACTGAACAATTTCATAAAAACCAAAACCATTTTCAGGAAAAACTGAATCAAACCACTTTATAAAAACAGTTTGGTTTGGTTCTTTGAAAAAACTGAATCATATAAGTGTGATATAGATAACCAAACTGAACCGAACCCAAAAAAACAACGAACCATTTTGAAAAGGAAAAAAAACTGATCCACTTTATAAAAACGGTTTGGTTAAGCAAACCATTTTCACCAAGCTATTTGGTTTGGTTCAATGTTTTCAAAAATCTGATCTCTTTACAGCATTACAAAGTACGCCTTATAATTCTGGGGCATTATTATTCCAAATGTTGGTTCCTAATTCTTAATAGGATGAAGCAGTGCTAACTGCCGCCTATTTAATAATTGGTTGTCCTCTCTGGTGGGTTGTCTCTGATAGATTGCCAGTCAGGGGTTTGAGTGGTGGCTGGTGGCTTGACTCAGGCGAGATTTCTATGGAGTAGGGGAGCACAATGATGGTGAGTCAAAGGAAGAAACGGGACCTTCAATGAAGGCTGTTCTGGCTCACAATAGAGGCTGGGAACCAAGGATTACTAAGAAATTAAGGCCGATGCAGAAGAAAAAGAGACTCCCAAATTGGTCCATCTATAGCAAGTTCAAAGGAATATTAAAAAATCTTATTTTTGAATAGTTCTTTGTATAATAAGTATATACATTTTATAAACTATGGTTCATAATTAGTTTCCCAAAATAGAGCCAAACTATGGGAATAAATCTATATATCCTAACTATCCATCCAAATAGAGGAAATACAGTTACAAATCAAATATGTATAATTAAGTGCACAACCATAGAATTATAACAGCTCAATGCTACACAATCATGATAAAAAATATCAAGATATGAAAGCTTTTAAAATAAAACCCTCCAAGATTAAATGCTCTAACATATATTCCCATACCATTTAAAATTCACTCTATTTGACAAGTGGATAAAAGACAAGTCCAAGATTCAGCTTTATATGTTTTATACGGTATTAAACTATTACTAGAAATTGTTTAAAGCTTCAATTTTAGTAAATTCACAAATTCATCAATAATATGTCTCCAACATTAGTCAATTAGAATATGGGTTTGAACCTAACTCAACCCTACAAAACCAGCTTGTAAGGTGAGGGTTGTCTCCCACTTATATACTTAAATTTGGCCGTATCACTAGTCAATGTGAGATCTTCAACAAACTCATTAATAATAATTGAATATCACGTCTGAAATGGAAATAGACCACTAAAGTGACTGAAGGAGTCTTTGGTGAAATAAATCCCAAAATGTGTAACATTAAGCAATATGTTTCATGCAGTAATTTGGAATTATGAAAACAAAAATATGAAACATATGAACATTCATAGTAAAATTTCATACCATTCTCCATTTGAGATGAAAGGAAGATCATCATCAGGTACAACAAAAGTTACAGTTTCTCCAATGGCTGCAAAATTTAGAATTATCAATCAGTGCAGCATAGCATGGTCTTAAAAATTGGAGTTTCCATATAAAATACAATTCTTTGGCCTAAATTGAATGCAACATATTATGAACTGGAATAGCAGATTCTATACACCTAAGATTATATAACAGCAACAATCGAACCTTTTCCCATTAGGTGGGGTCAACTACATGGATGAAGTGACATAATATTCTTTAGTAAATCACATCTATAAAAAATCTATTGACCTCAAATTCCTTTTTAGTGGTTTTGCCCTATTTTTTCCACTCTCTTAACTATGGCTTCTATTGACCTTATCCACACATGCTCAAACCATCTAAGGCAAGTTCTACAACTTTTTCTATATTAGGTGCTACCCCAACTTACTCTCTAATGCATTCATTCCTAATATTTTTTTTGTTTAGTATGTCTATTCAACCAATGTAACATTCTCATTTTTGGTGCATTATGTATTCTCCTGTTGACTTTTTACCGCCCAACATTCATTATCATGCAATGTCAAAGGTCTTGTAATTGAGTAATAAAATTTTCCCATAAGCTTGAACAATACCTTTCTGTCACATATAACACTCAAAGTACTATATATATATATATATATATATATATATATATATATATATATATATATATAAGAAAGGAAATAGGTACAAGAAGTACAAAGAGAAAAAATACACCCTATCAACTGGCAAACAGAGCTAAGGCAGCCTAATACATGCATTCTGCATGAATTAGAAAGCCCAAGATCCTGCTGAAGAATAGGCTCACACCCAGCCAAAAGAAAACAGTTCTACGACTCCCTCCCCATAATACGAAAACCTTCCCTAACATGGCTAGACCAATACTGGACGGGATATTAAATCCTTTCTCCAAATTAGATAACCAGGACCAGCAGAAGAATAGGGCAGCAGCTTGTGTCCATTGAAACTGTCACCAGGAACATTATCCTGTTTCTTGGTGCCATATACACCACGTCAAAGCAACACACCAAATCTGCCACCTCTTGGTCTTGAGATCATTAAGACCGTAGTTAGGATGCTGAAGGAAATGTTCTTTTGGATTTGTCAGGAATACGCCTTGGGTATTTATCCAATGCAGCAACTCCCACCATAACAGCATAATCTTAATGCAACCGAAAAATAAATGGGACGCGTCCTCATCAGAACTTCTACAAAAAGGGCAGCTGTTATCAGTTATTGTTATGTTCCTTCTACTTAGATTCTTCTTAGTAGGTAGACGATCTCTCAACAATCTCCAGGCAAAACAAGAAGCTTTACTAGGGATATTTAACTTCCACATATCTATGAAAGCCACCTCCTGGTTCTGAGTATCTGTCTCCATATTCAGCGATCTGTATGCACTTCCCACCGTGTATTTCCCACTCGAATCTTCCTCCCAACTCCAGGAATCCTGCTGCTGATCATGTATCTGCAACCCCTGTAATTCATCTAAAAACTTTATAGCTGCTGCTATTTCACCCTCCATAAAGCATCTCCTCCAACTAAACTACCATATTGACCAACCCTCCTCTACATTTGAACTACGAATGCTACTCAAGTCCCTCCACCATATTGACTCGCTAACAAATCTTCTTGAGTCATCCAGCCTCCGTATTTTGATTCCAACACTTGAGCCCACAATTTCCCATGGTTGTGGAATAGTTTCCATCTCCATTTCCCGAGTAAAGTGAGGTTGAACTTCACCAGATCCCGTATTGTATTTAATTCACCCCAACTGATAGGGGTTCTCAAATCCAACCCAAATCATTCCAAAATGCCAAACCAATCTTATAACACAAAAATCAATTAAACCATTCATTGAAAAAAATATAAAAATTGAAAAACCTGCTTGTTTTTATTTAGTTTAGATCAGTGTTTGAATCCAATTTTTAAAACCAAACCAAATCAAACCGCATTCCTTCTAATATTATTGTACTTTTCTTTTTTACTTTCACATAAAACCAAGTAACCATCCCTTATAGTTAATGAAAATGACCACATAAGAATCAATATCATTGCAATAATGCTAAGAATGCTTGAAACCTTTGAGTTGTTTAAGCGCTAAAAGACCAATATCTCACCATTACCCACAATAAGAAAACTCGAGTCCTTATACTCAATTACTTTCATGTACCTTACTTGAATAGAAAACAAACTTGTAAAAAAAGTAGCTAGTTCTTTGAGAAAACTAGGCAAAATAATTGGACTAAGGAAAAAAATACAGGTAAATTGTTCTATTTAGAAAGTGTAGATATATTAACGTAGTATTTAAAATAACATTAACAAAATGAAAATAAATAAATAAATAAAATTTAGAAACCAAATCATCCAATTTAATTGCAAATATACCTTTTTCATGGGAAAGGCAAAAGAAGAAATTGCATGCATTCAATCATATGTTGTTTAAAGAACAGAAAATAACAAGCGGCATAAATTACTTACCAATTGTCACTGTGACAATAAAATCAAAGCGGTTTTGACCATCCCGCCAATAGTTCTCAAATCCATATGCATAAATCTTTAAAACCATTTCTATTACATATACCCACCCTGAAAAACAACAAGGAATGATCAACTAAGAGAGTAAGAGTATGGCATTCTGTACATTACAATAAAATAAAATGCACCAAAGCAAAATAGAGAATCACCAAAGTACTCAGCATATTGTGGAGTCTTATCGACAAACCAACAAGAATAGAAGGGATAACATACTCTCATAATTGATCTTATTTCACATGCAGTAAGATAGTGGTGATAAATTGCAAAAATCAAGATGCAGACTAAAATCCTGAGCTACAATTATTTTGGTCATGAAATCACAAAAACAAATATCAGGTATAAATGGAAAAAAAAAAAAAAAAAAAAAAATTGGCAGAAGCTAATCCCTGAGATGTCAATAGAATAGCAGATTATTTGGCATTATTTGTGCAGATTTGTTGGCTCTTTAAATCAGCATATCTTGCATGATTGTATAGCTGTAATTGTGTAATTATATCCTTAATTAGTTGGCCCAGCCGCCCAGCTATAGGTTACCATTTA
The DNA here is from genome assembly GCA_013407115.1 of Glycine latifolia. Taxonomy (NCBI): domain Eukaryota; kingdom Viridiplantae; phylum Streptophyta; class Magnoliopsida; order Fabales; family Fabaceae; genus Glycine; species Glycine latifolia. Next base: position 28,493,765 of record CM023952.1, on the reverse strand, counting down.
TAGCTTTTAGCAAACTTCAAGGCTAGAAATCAGATTGTATCATATTATTTAAAGAAGAATTCTGAAAAGGAGACGAGACACATTTTATCCCAATTTCTCTGAGTTTAACATGAGATGCATTCTCGTTGAAAGTATCTGACAAACCAAAACGAAATGAGATTCACTTAGTTTAGCCAATTCTTTTTTTGTTAAATATATGTTGTCATAAGAAATAATTTTTAGTTTAGTAAGAACCCAAAAGAAACAAGTATTTTTACTATTTAATATGTAATAGAAAACAACTATTAACAAATTGTATTACCTAACTTGACAAAAAAGATACAATAATCTAGGATCCTCCACGGTCTTTTTTTCTTTCAAGAGAGATGGAAAGATGATTTACTCATGGTTAACTTATTCATATTTTATATTTTGTTGGTTATCTCTGTAGTTATAACTTTGAATATTATTGTGATTTAAAAGATTAATTTAAGAAATTATTTTAAATTGGTTAGAGAGATTTGCTCTATCTAGTTTTCAAGTAATTTGACCTCGGAATGCTCATTTATTCCATAAAAGGATGTTTCACCTCCAACTACGTAGGGAATTAATTAACTAGGATTTAAAATAGTCTCAGTTCTCAACCCTTCACATCACTTTCTTTTACAGTTATTTCTACATACCAGTCGTCATTTTTCCATCAGCACTGCAGATATACCCAATTCTAGTCCTAACTTTTTTTTCTCAGCCTGTCTCACATATTTTGTATTTAAATAAATAATAATATTAAAATGCATCATTCTATATCAGAAATCATAATTATTTGGTATGTCAAACCAATAAAAATTAGTTCATTGTTATCAATCAACAAAAATTGGAATTCTTTATTTTCTCTAGTCTTTTATTAACTCTGTAACTTTGAAAAAGCCACACTATATTGGAGATCCTGTCTCTTAAATACCTCTTGCCCCTAATATAAAGCTCATACTTAAATATGTAAAATGATACAATTAATTAATTATATTTAAAATTGTTTCTGCATATGAAAATAGTGTAACAGAACCTTTGTCAGGAGAGCTTAACTGCTCAATTCAAGCTATCTAAAAAGATTTTTTGCTTAAAGAATCAGCGACATTTTGCACAGTACAAAAACAAATTCACACTGTAACATTAAGATATAACAAGAAAATACAGTGTTTGGATGTCCTTACCGAAAACGAACTCAACCATTTGCCACGCCTTTTGAGCAGAATTGTTTGCTATATCAAGCTGGAATTGTAAATTAATACAAAATTATCGACATGTACATACACATATGCCTTCAAAAGTTTGAATTAGTAACGACATACATAAGCTAGGAAAAAACATGATGAGGCCTTTACACACTTGTGCACGTGCGCACACACACACCACAAAAGAAAATCTGCTATAGAATATAATATCATGCTTCAAAATCACAAGACCAAGGTGCATTTCTTTATATCTATTAAGAGTTTCATTATCTTTGATAAACATACTTAGACAACATCAGTTCTTTAGTTTCCAGAGTACATATTAGCTACCACTAAATTTTTCAAACATAATCTACCTGAATATCACAGTTAAATGATGATGTTATCAGAAAAGAAGCAAGAGATAAAAAGCTGCCAAAAATTTATGGTAAAATTACAGATGCAGTAGTGTTACACATGAAATTTTTTTCTGAGACTAATATTTCCTCTCTTTAATGAATTACTTCTTTTATCCAGAATAAGCTTCTTATTCAACATTTTTTTCATGGACGGTAATATTTGGGTGAGGAGGATTAACTATCTATATAGATATATAGCATAGGATAGGATCAACTCACTTCACACATATTACTTTCATAAAAAAGGTGGAGACTCATTTATTAAATAAGGATTAGTACTTTACATGTTTACATTTTGTTACAAAAGTACCACATCATATCACATCAAGTAATTACCACTTTCAGAGTGTTTGGTTTTTATTCTCTTCTCTCTTTATATCTATAACTACTCTGAAGGTGAATTGAGCCTATTATTTGAAATGTGGATGGCCTGAATTTTAGGAACCAACATCTCAAACTCCAAAACCATCAATCCACATTAATGTAGTACTTTTTATGAGTTATGGCCAGACCACATATAAATAATTATTTTATCTGAACTAGTTCATGAGTGCTCAACGAAGGAGATATAAAGTTGGTTGGGTGATTAAGAAAGAAGGCAAGGAGGGAAAGGTCGCAGGTTCGATTCCTCTTGTTAACAAAAAACTAACAAATTAACAATTAACATTTGCCGTTAAAAAAAAAAACGAGTGCTCAACAGACAAAATATTCTCTACAATGATATTTTCAAATAAAAATGCAAAATATGTTACGCAAGTGGATAATAGCGAAGTTCACAATATTCTATTGAATATGAATCTTCTTATTCATTCATTCCAATTGAAATCCAAAGGGTTCATTATATATAGATTACAATAGGTAGTTTACCAACTAATAGCTAATCAATACAACTAACTCAAATACTCTATAATATTCCACACAATACAACTAACTCAAATACTCTAGAATATTTCACACTCCCCCTAGGAGATATATATTAATCATTCCCAACTTGCTAATCAAATCCTCAAAGGTGGGCTTGTGTAATCCTTTGGCAAGAATATCCGCCGTCTGCTCTTTGGTAGGTATATATGACAAACATACACTACCAACCTCCAATTTTTCTTTCATAAAATGACGATCAACCTCCACATGTTTATTTCTATCATGGTGAACTGGATTTTGAGCAATACTGACTGCAGCTTTATTATCACAATACAATCTGACAGATAGGGAATAAGAAATCTTCAATTCCTCAAGAAATCTTTTTAACCAGATTCCTTCACAAATACCATGGGCTAGAGCCCGAAATTCTGCTTCTGGCAACAACTGTTTGTTTTTTACTTCTCCAGTTCACAAGATTTCCCCAGCATAGGTACAATATCCTGAAGTGGATCTTCGGTCCATTGCTAAGCCAGCCCAATCTGCATCTGTATAGATTCCAATCATCCTCTTGTGTCCCCTTTGAAAGAACATTCCTCGACCAGGGGTGTTTTTGAGGTACTTGAGAATTCTATAAACTGCACTAAGGTGTTTTTCCTTAGGAGAATGCATGAATTGCCTAACCATGCTAACTGCAAATGCAATATCAGGCTGAGTGGGAGATAAGTAGATCAACTTCCCCACCAACCTCTAGTATTGCTCTCTGTCAACTTCTTTCTCATCTTCATTTCCCAATTTAATATTAGGATCAAATGGAGTCTCTGCTGGCTTGCACCCAAGCATTCCTATTTCTTGCAATAGGTCTAGAATATATTTCTTCTGAGTTACAGAAATTCCTGCCTTATTAAGAGTAACCTCCATGCCAAGGAAATATTTGAGAACTCCAAGATCTTTCAGTTCAAACTGGTCAGCTAAACACTGCTTCAAAGAGCTTATCTCCTCACAATCATTTCCTGTGACAATTATATCATCAACATAAATAATGAGAATAGCAATTTTGCCACCGTCAATGTGTTCATAAAATAAAGTGTGATCAATCTGAGCTTGGAGGAATCTTCTTCCCTTCACAGCTTGAGTAAACTTCTCAAACCATTCTCTACGGGATTGTTTAAGCCTATAGAGAGACTTCTTCAACTTGCATACTGAACCGTATCCGTTTTCTAAACCAGTTGGTGGATCCATATAAACTTCTTCATGTAAATCACCATTCAAGAAGGCATTCTTTACATCTAATTGTTGCAAGGGCCATGAGTCTATCCCATGAGTCTAAGTGAATCCCTTAGCAACCAATCTCGCCTTATACTTGTTGATGCTATTATCTGCATTAAATTTTATTGTGAACACTCACTTGCAACCTACTATTTTCTTTCCTCTGGGTAATGCTACAGATTCCCAAGTTCCACTTTTTTTAAGTGCATCCATTTCTTCAAAGACTATATTCCTCCATTTTGGGTCATCAAGTGCTTCTTGGATGTTCTTTGGTATTTTTGTACTGTCTAAAATAGTGTTGAAAGCGCGAAAAACTGGGGATAACTTTTCATATGAGATATGATGAGAAATAGGGTGAGCAGTACAAGATCTAGTACCTTTTCGAAGAGCAATAAGCACATTTAGGTCGGCTGCATCAGTGCATTCAGGTATTGGGTTGCTGGAACTAGGACTCGAGTCAGAATCATGGCAGTCTAGAGTCTCTTGAGGTGTTTTTCGCCTGCTGTAAATTTTACCCCATTTACCAGGAGGATCTCCAGTCTTTAGCACAATAGCTCGCCCTATCTCCTGCCCAATAACTCGCCCTGTCTCCAAAGGCAAAGGTAAAACAACAGACTCATTTGGTTTCCAAGACTTATCTTCATCTACCCTAATAGACTCCCCTTGAAGAGAAGACGAAGGAAAAAAGGATTGTGTCTCATAAAATGTGACATCCATAGAAACAAAGACCTTACGGAGAGAAGGTGAGTAACATTTGTAACCCTTCTGGTTAGGAGGATATCCTACAAAGACACATCAAATAGACTTAGGATCGAGCTTGGACCTTTGATGGGAAGGAACATGTACAAAAGCCACACAACCAAACAACTTGGGAGGAAAGGAAGAATGAGCCTGAAAAAAAGGAAAGGTGTCGGTAAGACAAGATAAAAAGGAATGAAAATTTACGACACGAGAAGGCATCCGATTGATGAGATACGATGCATGCAAGACAGCTTCCCCCATAGATATTTAGGGACATGCATGGTAAACAAAAGAGCTCGAGCAACTTCAAGAAGATGTCTATTTTTTCTTTCAAACACCCCATTTTGTTGAGGGGTGTTAGGACAAGAACTTTGATGGAGAATACAATGTTGGTTGAGATGGTCTCCAAGAACAGAATTAAAATATTCAGTACCATTGTCAGTTCGAAGAGTTTGGATAGAGGTCTAGAACTGAGTTTGAATCATAGCATGAAAAATTTTAAAGGTGGATGCAACATCAGACTTATCCTTTAAAAAATATACCTAACATACCCTAGAATGATCACCAATAAAAGTAATAAACTAACAAGCACCAAAGATATTTTTCTCACGAACTGGGCCCCATATATCACTATGAATCAAGGTAAATGGAGAAGAATCATGATGAACTCTAGGAGGATAAGAAACACGAGAATGCTTTGCAAATTGACAAATATCACAAGAAAAAGAACTGGATTTTTTATGGATAAATAAGTTTGGGAACAACTTCTAAAGATAAAAGAAACTTGGATGTCCTAAACGACGATGCCACAACAAAACATCATTACAATCATCAGACAAAGATAATGAGTGGTTCGCAAATTTTTTTGTTTCATTAGGATCCTTTTCAAAATAGTAAACCCTTCTTCCTCTCTAGCACTGCCAATCTTCAGCCCCGAGTCCTGTTCTTGAAAAACACACACATGGATAAAGAACTTAGCAACACAATTTAACTCAGATGTAAGTTTGCTGATAGAGATGAAGTTACAAGAGAGGGAACATGAAGGACAGAGTTCAAAGTAATGTGTTCAGAAAGTTTAATGGATCCTTTTCCAGCAATAGTAGAGAAGCTATCATTGGTTATTCTTACTCGTGACAGTTGATAGTAAGGGGTATAAGAACAAAACAAGGTTGCATTACCTGTCATATGATCAAAAGCCCCTGAATCAAGAATCCAACGATTACTACGATCAATATGGAATGTCGTACCTTGTTGAGCAACATGCTAGCTGCTTCAGCAAATTGAGACATCACCTTCTGAAATTGCTCATACTCAGCCTTAGAGATGAAAACGCCATCAGAAGTAGGAGAGGCACCAAAAGAAATGTTGGATGAAGAAGAAGAGTCCATAAGTCACTACGAAGGAGAGGAACAGGTCCAGCCAAAATATTCTCAAAAAACACGATTTGAACCCTCAAACAGGAAGAGGGAAGGTCGACGAGGTGAACGGAAAAAGTCGCACCGCAAACGGACACCGGTAGGGCGGCGCGTGGCTCACATGTTCCCGTGGGACAAAAGTTCAATGGCGGTGCTTGGAGACACGTGGAGTACTTCCTGGTTACGGGGCTGACGTCGGTCGACTGGAAAATGGTGTCTAGAGTCAATGGTGGCCTTGTTTTCGCAATTGGAGGTGACTATATAGTGTTTTTGGGAAATGGCAGAGAGAGATGACTTAAGGTTTTTTTTTTTTAAGAAAAAAAACAGGAAAACCTGCTCTAATACCATATTGAATATGAATCTTCTTATTCATTCATTCCGATTGAAACCCAAAGGGTTCATTATATACAAATTACAATAGGTAGTTAACAACTAATAGCTAATGCATACAACTAACTCAAATACTCTAGAATATTCCACACAATTCCAATAACTCAAATACTCTAGAATATTCCACTAACTCAAATACTCTAGAATATTCCACACAATACAACTAACTCAAATACTCCAGAATATTCCACATATTCACATGACCACTAAAGCTGGAAAAGTTAGGATTGATATCAGGCTGTCAGAAGAATAATCAGCCATTTGAACTGTGGCTATATTTAATGCTGCAGTACATAATAATTCATTAAACACCATTCTTACTGATTTTTAAGAAAAATAGCACCTATATACCACATTATTGAAAAATGCTAGTATATTTGGCATATAGTCACATCAAACAAAACAACAGGCTGCGGTTAACATGAATTAATAAATTGCTTAGCAGGAAAAGCATGCCATACCGTTGTCTCAATAATAACAGCAACCAGATTTAGTACAAGAACAAAGGACACTAGGTATCCAAACATAGGACTCCTCACAAATTCTTTTAATCTCTTTGAGCTGGGTGAATGGTAGAATGATAAATACTCAAAGTAAGATATCTGCAACCAAATTGGAAAGTATTACAGAAGCTACAAATCTTCACCTTCCTAGTTACAGTACACTTAGATGAACTTCCAAATATTTTAAATTTGAAGTCTTTGAACTTACAACATCTTCCTTCTGAAATTTTAAAGCAATGGCATTGCAAATATCCGCAAATTCATCCTTGTTGATCTGAAAATAAAAATATGTTTACATTAAAACATGCCTCTACAGTCTACACACATAAACATCAGTATGTGCATAAAAGATAACCAAAACACAAAAGAACAAATATTACCTTTATATCATGACTATCATCCAGCTCATCAAATATCAATTCAAAGTCTTCCCTGGAGATTTTTGGCAAAGTCCTAAAGAAAACACAAAATTTATGCTTGAACCTTCGTAAAGTGGGAGGAAGATTATGGAAAGCTACAAGTTGAGAACCACAAGTGACAGATTAACTGATACTCCTATCGTCACAAAATATGTAGTACCAGTTTACCAAGAAAACAAAATTCATTACCATTTAACCAAAACAGAAGCCACTGTGACAAGCTATAGGCAACACTATTAACAAATATACAGAAAGCCAAACAAGTGGTTTACTGAGTAACGCTTTAAATTTCATCAGCAATACTGTGAAGTTGAAATGGAAACAAATCAAGCAATACATCATTTAGGCAGAGCAACTTCTTTTAATCATTAAAAAAATTGCTGTTTTCCAAAATATTTTTGTGATTGATATGAAGTGTTCTATGCACATGTTTGACTCAAGAGAGGGAATAATGGGAAAAGGGAAAGAAATATTACAATTAGGAAATACGAGGGGGTAAAACACAGCGAAAATCTTCATCAATCAGCCACAAGCAATCCACACAAGTTAACTTGACACCACATCCAACTCAAAACCTTAAGACATTAGGTATATGGGTCCTTGCCATTTATTTGTTGCTCAACATGTCCATCTCTATCCAATGTGAGATGTTTTACTCACACTTGCACCCCGACAATCTCCCTCTCAAGAGAGAATCTCTTTCACATGTATGCTTTCCACCAAGCGGAAGCCTTTCCGTCCATGCGTATTCAATGGTGGCATTAGAGCTTACCATTGTCGCTAACTCACATCAATGAGACACACTGTCTGATCTCTACATCACCAAGAAGACTTTTGATAAATGGAAACCCCATACATGAATCCACCACTTTCGTTATGCCCCAATACTTGTCCGAGTCGGTCATTGAGTCACACCATCGACTCTAATACCACTTGATATGGAATAGAATAGGGATAAAACACCAGGGAGATTTTCATCAATCAGTAATGAGCAAAACACCTGAGTGAACTTGACATTACAATCAACCTAAATAGGTTCTTGCCACTTATATGTTCAACATGTTCATCTCTATCTAATGTGAGACTTCTTACTCGCATTTGTACTTCAACAATTACAACGTAACCCAATCAACCATGGAATTTCTCTAGCCTTTGACAATGTAAGATTTGCTTAAAATAAGGATTCCATCTGCTAGCTGTCATCCTAGTAATTTGCATGAGAAGCTAACAGAAATCTTCAATGTTCTTAATTTTCCTCAAAGCCCTGATGCCCAGTTTACCCATCTTGGCAAACTAACATGTGTTACATACCAAAGGCATACATATATCATTTAAAACTATGTTATTCTGGAAAACCCTCTATGCATGTGCTTTCCAAGTTTAGAAAAAAAATGAACAGAGCCAATACAAGGATAAGACATGAAAATCTGACAGATTCCTCATTCTCATCTAGAAATACATATAAATTTTCACAAATACCAAACTCTTTCTATTTTTCCAATATCATTATGAGCAAGCGGCAAACTAATAATATTTTTTTATTGACAAATGTTAGTTGTTCGTATTGCTAGTTTTTGTTAGCGGAGTGATACAAACCCGCAACCTCTCCCCCCTTTCCCTTCGCCAAACTAATAATATGATAAATTTGAAAGCATAATGGAGATCGGAGAATAAAGTAATACCTGTACTTGTTCAGCTCCTCAAAGAGCCTAATGCATTGATCTTTGTTGAGACTACTAACTTTCTGCGACCACAAAACAATCTCAAAACAGCTTTAGAATCAATAGAAACAAGTAGCCCAGTCACAAAAGAAACCTATATCAAAGAAAAAGAATCAATAGATACAGTCATAAATTCAGAACAAAAGAGGACCTGAATAAGAACAATTACATTCATCCTCATACAATAGAATGAAATTTTATTTAAAACAATGTTTATTCCTGATGCTATACTAATAGCATAACCCCATTTAACACTATATTGAGTACTATAAGCATGTAGGCACACATAATTTAAAAGTAGAGACATTAGCATCTAAAGAATTATCATTTAAATAAGGTTAAATTAAAAATCTGGTCCTTACACTTGATATTGCTTTCATTTTAGTCTTCACATGAAAAAAATCTACATTTTGATTCCTTCATGAATCTGTGCTTTTATGTTTTTGTTAGTTGCATACACTATAGTTTATTATCGATCATGAATCTCACAATTCGATTCAAGATTCAGAAAAAAGGTCCTCCAATTCACAATTTGAATCCTGATTCAACTAACGTGAACTAATGTGACAGTGCCCTACAAATTCAGGGACCGGGGTGATTGTTTGCTCAAAACATTTTCCCCAGTCTCTCAACAATTTATATTTATAATTTCAGTGGTTCTTTGAAAGAGAAAAAAGTAAATTCCAACTTGATACTCATCAGTCATCTGATAGGACTGGACAGATTCTACTCCTATCATAATCACTGATTGGATTAAATATCCTGACTTCTGAGATAAAAAAAAAAAAAAGAATATTTTCAGACAATGTTTAATTTCTCAATCAACTAAAGAAAAAACCCATTTACTCCTTTTATTATTTATATTTTATAATCTAAACCAGAATTCACTCCTCTGAAAAATAACAAATATAAAGAGTCCCAAGTTTCAAATCACTTTAAAATCTCTCATGATATTTATTCAGAGTTGAAATGAGTAGAAATCAAATAAATGCCTCTAATTTCATGTCATTTAAGATGAAACTTGAAAGTATTTACAGTTATCAGTTTACAAGTCGTCTTCCATCTCAAGTTTCTATTTGGAATGTGGAATTTGTCCACCAAGAAATTAATTAACACCTTACTTACCCGATGGCTAATAAGTAATAAGAACTTCCAACATAATTTAACATGCGCAAGAATCATTGATCCTATGAAGGTCAACATGGAAGCAGAATTTTAACTTTCAGACAATGTTTAAAAGATCTTATGACTTATTGATAATGCACTTATATCCTTATATAGATTGAGAAGCTGTACATGCCTTCACAGAAAAAGAAACTTTCTGAAGCCTTCTCTTTTATTACAAATAATAAATAACATCTTTGAACTATTATGAAACTTCCAATCTTTCTAAACTTACAGAGAGTTCCCATTAAGTCTTCAATTGCTATCAATATCATTAGATATCATAATTTTCAACTTTTCTCCATTAATTTTTGTAACCTCCTAGAGACATTTCTCAGTTATTGCCTATACTACTACTTATACACAATTTGATCCTCATCACCAGAAAGATTGGAACATTATGTTGTTCTTATTAAAGATAAAGGTCAATCTTAATTTCGTAAATTTAATTTATGCTCCCATGAACTTCTTATATGTGTATGTGTATATATGAATATTATACTTCTGATATGTATTTTAACAAATTTTCTACTGGATATCAAAGAATATCAAAGCAAAACCCACCAGAAGAAAGAAGGGAAAATAAAGAACTTTCATGTTCATATAGCTATCACTAATCACATATCAAAACCATTGAAAAATAAAACGTAGTTGTTTTGACATCAGCGTGGTAGCTATGTCTGACAATGGAATAGCAACTAAAACATGGAAAATTACACTTACATGCGTATCCAAGAGATCAAAAGCTTTGTCCAACACATTCCTTCTCAAACGATCCTTCTCAAAAACTTGTTTTACAAGCTACAACAAAAGAATATTTGAGCATTGTTATCATTTGTTTGAATATCCATCCTAGAGTACATGATATGCATCAAAATTCTTCTAATATATTCTAGGTTGGGTAGCTAAATAGGAAAAAGATCAACACAGGTCCAATACTTTCACGTAACTTCATCATTAGATCTATATAAATAGAAGTAATTGTATGAACAAATTTACCTCACTCTTGAAACTGTCATAAACAACAGCAAGGATCAAGTTTGTAACAAAGTAAACCCCCAGCAGCACAAAGAGTATGAAAAACAGGCAATACCAACGTGAAGACCTTAAAAGCCAAAAAAACTTATAAGCATTGATGGTTAATGATATCTCAAATTGAAAGAACAAAAATCATCTAGACAGGCAGATTCAAACTATAAAATTCAAACTCTTACTTGTATGCAGGAACCCAAACATCTGGATTATTGGATGTGGTAAATAAAAGAAACAGCTGATACAATGTAGTACCATAGGAAGTGAATACAGTTTTCCCCTGTATTGTATCCTCAAAAAACACATACGCCACCCAGCTAGCAAAAAGAAGAAACAGAAGCCACAAAGCCTGCAATGCATGAGAATTTGACAACACACTGTCCAGTAAGAGTGTTGATTATAACAAATTGAAATAATCTTAATGTAGCATTCAGGTGAAAGAAAATAGATTTTGAATGTAAAATGGCATGTACATTGTGTAAGACAGTAAGAGTTGCAAACAGGAACAACAAACAGCAAGGCCAAGGAGAAACAACATGAAAGTGAACTAACCAAGACATTTAAGTATGTGTCAAGCATCCCAACCAAGATAATGATGGTTTCTCGTAGCTCCCTGACATCAAGTTCGAATGCAGAATTTGACTATCAAAAATAGGTTATACAGAATTTTTCTTTTCACTGAATAATGAACATAAAAGAATTTCACATTGTAATACATGTGAACCATTGCAAGTAACATCAAATCATAAATTATTAAACGTTAGTTTTGAAAAGAGAACCAAATCAACCTAATGCTTAACCTGCCATCACACATAAAATGATGAAAGGCCTTAAGGACTGAAGTGTGAACGAAGCAAAAGACAAACACAGTTTATCCTAAATTATAGTTTAAATAATAAAATGTGGCAAGGATCAAACTCTTGATCACTTGGCCCCCATAAAACAGAGATATCAGCTCCAAACTAAGCCTTCACAAAACAGCTCAATATTTTTTGCTGATCATGTAAAAAATGTCCCTCCATTTTAGAAAATAAATTGAGTAAATTACATAAACCTCCCCTGAGGTTTAAAGAAATTACACATGTCTCCCCTCTTTTTTTAAAACCTACACAAACCTCCCCTAAGGTTTAAGAAAATGACACTTGTCTCCCCTCAATTTTTAAAATATATCTAGATTTAAGGTTATTATTATTGGTATGGAGTTGGTTCAAGTGATTTTGTGTGTTCGATCATTGATGACTTGGTTGGGATAATTTCATTTGGTTTTTGAAAGCTATAATTGTTGATTTGGCTTATGGGTTTTCTGGAATGGGGTTGGTTCAATGGTTTCATTGCTCACGATGGTGATCATTTGGCTTATTTGTTTAATGGTATGACAGCTTGATTGAGTTTGCTGCAACCTTTTTTTTTTAATCAAAATTGTCATATACTTGGAGGAAGACGAGGACATTTTGGAAAAATACTCATTAAGTGTCATGTGCATTGTTACTATCAAATGTTTGGACAACATTTATGGAGGTTTGTGTAGATTTTAAAAACAGGAAGGGAGGCGTGTGTAAATTTCCTTAAACCTCAAGGGAGATTTGTGTAGGTTTTAAAAAAGGAGGGGAGGCGTGTGTAATTTCTTTAAACCTCAGGGGAGGTTTGTGTCATTTACTCAAATAAATTTTCAGTAACAGGAACTTTTTAAACATAGATATCAGAAAAAAGTTGAACTGACTCTCCCACTAGAACAAATTATAAAATTAGACATTGAGGAAAATTTTATTCTGTAATATATCTACCCTGCAAACTCTTATGTACATTGACCAAGACTCTCTTCAATATCCAAAATCCAAAATGTTTGATAGGCTAAGGGATGTTCAATATCATAAACAACAGTACATTGTTGCCAGTCAACACCCACTAGGTGGAAGTGCACATTTAAATATCAACATAACAGATAGAGTACATGAAAGATATGTTATATCCTACTCAATTCTATCTCTATCCCTTCAATTATCTTCAAGTCCTGTCTTGTGCAAATATAATAACTAGAGTTTCTAAGTTTGAATCACTAAAAAAATCATTATTAAAAAATTCAAGTACAGATCCAAAAGATATAATCTGCAATAGTATATTTACTCCAAAGGAAAACAAAAGTTGAGATAGGGCAGGCAATACCTAATATTCAGAACGAAAAGAACTACTCTGATATAAGGTGCAATTCTAAAAGGTAGAAAATCAAAAGCCAGTGGAGACAAGAAAAGGGCATAGAGCAGCACATCAGCAACAAGCACTAATAGGGAGAAAACCTGGAAATACCAACAAATTAATTTATTAGTAAACTACAGATAGGGGTGCTTTGGATTAGATTTTATGAAGAAAATTGGGTGAGGGATATCCTCATTTTCAAAGGCCTTCTTATATCACCTACTCTTAACCAACCTTCAATACAAAAATTCAACTGTACTCAAGGTTTTAAAACTGTCTGAAACTTCCACCCAGGAATCTTGATGATAGAAAAACCCTTCAACTAGAACCTCATTTATTTATGTTTGATTCTACTGATTTGTCTTCCAAATTTAATAGGAAAAAATTAGGAACCTTGACTCCTCTAGAATGCATATGGTAAATTTAACCCTTTAAATTGAGAAAAAAAAATCTCGAGAAATAGTTTGGTACTTGGGAGTCTGGACATCAAAAAACCAACTAGTAGGAGCGTCATGGGCTGGCTTGGACCAGGTCAATATTGGCCCAAAACAACTAGTGATCCGATCAGGATAGGGCAGACCCAAAATATAGAATGTACAAATTCAAAAATTATGCATTGCTGTGTCTTAAAAATTTAGAAGGGAACTAAAACTAGAGATGTTTTAAAATATGTGTGTATAAACAAATAATACATATAATTGTATCAAATGTAAAAACACTATCATGTTGTGCATAATGCATTAATTTAAGTCAAGAAGTTTTATAATTTATCCTTAATTTGCACAAGAAATTATCTCTTCAAATAATATGTAACATTTGGTAGAGCCAAGTCAACCCAAAGTGTGACCTGATCTCGACAGAAAACTATGTTAAGTCTAATTCTCAGAACCCAAACCTGGCCCTGATAGCTTTTGCCTGGGACAGGTTAGGTCTTGAGCAACCCTAACTTCTGAAGGCCAAATCCTTTGTTCAAAAGTTGGTCCTCGAAAGTAACATTTATTGACATATAGAGCTGATAAAGCTTTGTTTTCTCCTACCGTATTATATTCTTTAGTAGGATCATGAAGCAACATACCTTCAATTGATTAATAGTATTTTTCCAATATATGCGGGATCCTTCGTATGACAATGGGAAGAACGTATGTATGAATAGCAAAACAAGAGTTATTCCCTGTATTACACAGAAAAAGCTCACATAAGGCAATAAACTATACAGATAGTTGAGAAATGAATACAAGGACAATTCAACAATCCCACAGATCACCAATATCCCCATACCATTCCTTACGGTATAAGACATTCCCATTTTTTCTTAATAAAAGAAGAAGAACTTGTGAGAAAGGAAAGACAGAATGTACACCTGATGAGAGGATAAGAAGCCCTCCTTAAAAGGAAGGGAAAAAATGACACGTCAAACCAAATTGGCTAAAAAATGTGAAAAGTTTTTGCAGATATGCATAAAAAACAAATCCCGTTGAAATAACTACTACCAAGTACCAAAGCCCCAAGGGAAAAAAGAAAATCCCAGCAGATATGCATAAATAACAAAAGAAAAACATCAAAGTAACAAAATGATGTAGTATGTATCATGTACACACTGGACGGATAATTTGGAGATTACACTTGCTTTATCAATCCAAAATGCTTGCTTAACAATTAAACATACCAAAATATCCAAAATGAGACATTTAAGTATATAAGATAATGGCATAGGCAGGCAGTATTAGCTATTTCACTTAATTTCAAAATGTAGCCAAATAAGTAACTTAATTTCAACTTATGATTGACAAATATTGCCAAAGATAATCACCATTTTCAAAGTGACAACAACAACTAAATGGTTTATCAATAATTTACCCAATAAAAAGTAATGGTGTCAAGTACTGAACTCTTACCTCATAAATAAGACATTCAGCATCAGTTAGATATGGCAATTGTCCCAAAAAGAAATACTCTCTATCGTTGCAGGAATTTGTGGTAAGCTTTTTACACCATAGAGGTTTCTGTACCAAGTAAAGTAAATTATGAAATATCTTTCTATTCTATTTTCTTTTTTTTTAGCCTGAAAGCCTCAAATAAAATTAACAGGAAATAAAGTTCATAAGGAGCTTGACACTACTAACCTCCAGGAAATTCAGGACTATCAAAGCAAAATAACTAAGAGACCAGATTAGATTGCATTTAGTGAAGATAAAATAATATCTTATGTAATTTTGGAAGTTTGGTGAGTCGAGAATTTCCTCAGGGAGACCAACACCATCTTCAGCCTGCATAAAGCATTTCCAACCAGAATAACAAGCAATTAACTGACCCGAAAGAAAGTACATGAATAAATACATATCAATGTAAGGGAGAAGATAGTAGAATATATGCAAGTCAAATACTTCAGTAAATTATATCACCAGAAAACATCATTACCCACCCAGAGAAACACCTTTTTATTTTTAAGTTTACTCGGTCTACTTTGAAATTTTTTATCTTCCTCTCCACTTTGGCATCTCCTACTTCTATTCATCTCCGTGGAAACAAAGATCCTTCGCAATTTTGTAGCTCTTGTATTACGAAACAGCAATATTAACGAAGACACTACCTTCAACATACAGAACCACTTCCCATACAATTCCAGACTTTCCAAATTTGAATGACGCTGACAAACCGTATTTGGTTTTGCTTCACGCATACACGTTTCAGAGCGTGTTTGGTTTCACATTTCGGATGTGACTTTCGGAAGCTTATAGCTATAGCTTCTACATCCGAAACGTGATTCTTCTATTCTCAGCGTATGCTATCAAAAAAATTACGTCAAACGCAGTTAAAGGATGCAGAAGCTACAAACTGTAGCTTCAAGTTGACGCGCCTAAGTGAGGTTTCAATACGGAAGCAGACAAGATAAAACTTGAGAGAAGATGCGATTCAACTTCAAAAATAACACTGAGATTGTCGCCAAAACAGATTCAATTGGCGATATCTTAAGATGCCGTCAATAACGAGTCCGTCACAGAAATTCGGACACAGATTTCATTCATAAAGTACAGTAACAAGCAATTAACATCAAGATCTAGTTCTCTATGTTCAACAATCGATTCCAGCACAATGCCTGATAGGAAACTCGCTCGCAATTGCAAAAGACGCATAGCACTATGAGTTCACTGAAATAGGTTGGGGAAAAGGCAAAAGAGGAACGGGAGAAAAACGTGAACGAACCAGATCAATGAACGCAGCGGCTTTCTCGTAGTCGGAGCCGTAGGCGATAGCATCGGAGCGCCGGAATATTCCCCGCGACCGGTAACTCTGGTCACTGCTTTCGCCTCTCAGCAGACGAGATGGGTCCATTTCGGAGAGAGAAGCGAACAACGAAGAGAGAGAGTGATGCGCGCTGTAATGTAAACACTACTACTATTACAACTGTGTCATCTCAATTAAGCTGCTACTATTTATCATCCTCATCCAGTTGAAGAATGCTTTGGGATCACGCTCTTCGCACACGGCCCCAACGAAATAAACGATCTTCTTCTTCTATTCTTTGAGTGTATCGAGAAGTGATGATGTGATGTGATGTGATGTGATGTGATGCGACCACACCCTTGTGATTCCGGTTCAAGATCCACAATTCTTCCACGTCTCGCGTGCCTGCATCAACACTGGATATTGTACAATACAAAGTCAAAGACCGTGCCTGCCACCTTCATTCAATTCACACCTTCCCTGTCCTTTTTCTATTGGCCATTTACTAGCCTGTTTGAATTTTTATTGCTATATTGGAACACTAAGGAACTAGTAAAAGTTTTCCGAAGGAACTAGTAAAATTTAAAAAATGAAAATTAGTAGAATGTGTAATCTTTTATTTTTCATGATTTTTTTTTGTTTTTGATTTCTATAATAAATATTTTTACTTTTTAATTCTTTAATTAGTGCTTTAAAAACACAAGTTAGGGCACTGATTAGGCAGCCTCTTGATTTTATTATTAAGAAGTAGTACTAATTATAAGTTCATCTTTTATTTAAGAAAAATAAGAATTGTCTATGTCTTTCGTTATCAGAATGCCTGGCGTCAGTGTGGTAGTGGGTTGGGTGTAATTTACTGAATGAAGACAAGTGTTCCAAACAGATCATTGGATGTCGCATGCATGACACTTGGAAAGTAGATTTATGGATAACATATTTCGAAATACGTTCAGAATAGATGGAGATAGCGGATAGGTGGAAATCAAAGTTATACTAATGAATTATTGTAAAAGAGTTTTTTTTTTTTTTTGGATAAATGTAAAAAATAAGTCTTAGTGAGAAGAGAAAACACCACCTCAAATGTGATGGAGGTATCAACTCGTTATCTTTGTTATATAAAATTTCTTTAAATTATAAAATTTATGTATGTATAATTTTGATAAATTTATCTTTAAACACATAAAAAAATATATATTCAAAATTGATTAATGTGTGAATTAAAATTTCAAAAGTTGAATGTATTTTTGAAGAAATATATTTTGATTAAAGTTGATAATTTTGATTATTTTATTAAGATAAGTGGAATTGGAAAGTACATAATTTTGTCAAAAATCAAGATATTAGTTGATATGATTAAGAAAAAATTATATGAAGACATTAAATATTATTAGATATATGTATTTACATATATTATTGAATAGTATTAAAATAATAGAATTCGACTGTTAGTATTAAAAGTTTATATATAACATCTCTAACTATTAAATATTTTTTATGGATTAAATTGCATCACTTAATTCCTCAAACATCAACAATATCTCACATTAAAATAAAAGATTAACATACATATATATATTCTCACCTTTTAATGAATTTATGTCTATTTACTTTATTATATATTTCTAAACCCTTTATTTTTTTTCAATCCTTATTTCTTTTTGTAGTTTTTACTTTTTTAATCTCTATTTTTCTAGTTACTATTGAAATTATTATCAAAATATAATAATTATCAAAATTAAATTTTTAATAGAGAGATTATTATATCTCAATATCTGAAAAAGTAATCTTTATTTTTTGCCTGGAAATACCAACTTCAGAAAAATGAGACGAAGGATGGTCATATAAGAAGAGTTTTTTTAACTTTGTCCAGAAGTAATTATAATGGTAAGTTTGTCAAAATATATGTTGTAGTGAGATCTTTTTTTTCAAATTTATCCAAAATATTTAAGATGATAAATATTCGTTTAGATGTTTTCATAAACGTAAACAAGAGATTTTAAACAATGTTAAATTCATGTTTTTTATACTATTTATATAAGTAGTGTTGTTTAATTTTCTCTGGACACAATTATACACAAAAAATACTTATTTCACACCGACTAAAAGTGTTAGTATATTTTTTTCATATAAAAAAATTATATTTTAAAACTATTTTTAATCATGTTTATTAGATGGTGTTGAAATCTAAATTATATTTTAAAATAATAACATTAAAAAATTAAATTTATTTGTATTTCAGTTCATCAAAGTTACACTTTTTTTTGGACATTTAGAATATTTTTAAGTTTTATCTTTTTTCTCAATAAGAATAAAAAAATATATATTAAGTGGTTAATAATAAAATATATACATATTCAGCCAACTGAACTATATCATTTAATTAAGTTTTCGATTAATATCATTTAAGACATGATTTTATTCCAAATACATTGAAACATTTTTTAATAGAAATTCAAATGCGTACTAATTCATCATTTTATGAAAGACTTATTTCTCTCCTACAACCAAGTCATGTCGGCAGCGTATGTCGGAAAATTTATTTCCACAATAAATAGGAGTCATGAAATACGCCTTTTGTTACATGTCTTGAACAAGCGTTTTACAATCGTACGAACAAATCGTAAACGTCATTTTGCAAAACATTTATTGTTTTAAATTTCTAAATGTATAAATACGTGATAATTTAATTCTTGAAAAATAAAAAAATTAATTTGATCCATGTAAATCCGTAAAAAAATACAATAATTACCTCATGCGTATAATTTAAGGATCAATTGATTTTTAAAATTTACAGTTTAATATCAAATTAATTATTGAAAATATAATTTTAGTAATCCTTAAATATTAAAATTTAATAATAAAATAATTTAATAAATTTAACAATAATTATTGTATTGTTTTATATATTCAGTAACTATATCAAAACTTTTATTCTTTCTGAATTAAATTGTTATTAGTTTATACATTTGTACTGTTAAAAATGTTATTAGTTAACAAAGTCATTTACCTACGAGTTGGATTGGAAACCAAAAATAATTTTATATTAAAATTTTCGTTTTAAGTTTTTAAATATAAATTATTCTGTTTTACATTTGTACTGTTAAAATTAATTTCACAAAATAAGGGTATGTTAAAAGCAAAAGGTTTATCCGTTTATGTAAACATTGAATGGTTCTTTTTCAATATTCTATTAAATTTGTGGATTAGGATTAAGACATGTCTAATAGGGACCACGATTTAAAGATGAGATTTTTTTTTTCTTAATAATAATATGAGATATCATTACTTTTTAAGTGTTGATGTTATTTTATTGTAGTCGACAAAGTGACGTGAGATTGAAGTCAAATAAGAAAAAATACTTAAACATGTTTTGACAGTTATTTAAATTTGGATAATTAAATTTTTAATCATTAAAAATTATATTTTTACCAGATTTTCAAATTTTTTAAAAATTACTTAGTCTTTTTCACTTTTTAAGTTAACAGTATAATAATTTTTCACTGTAAATATTTTTAATTTAATTTCTTAAAAAATAATTTATAACAATTTAAAATCTTCAAAATATAAAATAAAATGTCATTATTCTACATTCATATTTTTATTTTTATTTTTTAAAACATGGTAATACATAAAAAAAACATGTGATCAAATCGTAGGAGTCAAATATTTTGATAATTTAAAATTATCAATTTTAATAAAATAAATAAATTTTAACTATTAAAAATCATGATAAATTGTGAAATCATGAACGCGATGAAAAAAAAAGAGATTAAAAATAACTTTTCAAAAAAAATTAAGGAACTAATAAAAATAATGATCCAATTTTAAATGATTAAAAATATATTTAAATAAAGAAATAAATGCCACGACTTGCATGCAGTCTCAACTCGTCTCCACCCGTCTCCACTCCTTACATGGCATGACTGAGTTGTTGAAAGGGAAATCCTTCTATTTTTAAGTGAACTTTCTGCTTCCAGATATTTTAGCCTCTAGATATATATATGAACGGTTCTGATATCTATCGAAGGGACGAAACAGTATCAGAACCAATACAAAACAGCATATATAGCTAACAATGACAACAACTAAACGAAACAATAAAAGACATTTAAAGTTTCATATCTCTTCAGTTGTATATAAGAAAGAGATCTAGAAGAAAAAGCTATATTCCACGAGGGAAGAGAAGACGAAGAAACAAAGCTATAAAGAACTACAAGTGAACAACGCTGGCCACTGCAAATTGCCGCTGCTATCATTGGAGGTATTACATCTAATTATATTTATACACATTACTTTTTTTTTGTCTCAATTATTATTTTTTTCATTTTATATTGCATTTTATTTTTTTTTTCTGTCTCTTCTTCACACCTATTCATGTCAATTTTAGGAAGGACACACAACTTTATCCTTAGTTGAGGGTGTATTACTTAAAATATGTTTAAATTAAAAGTTTTCTAATAAAATATATTAAGTTTAGCATATTTTATGTATATAAAAAAAATAAAGGTGTAAATATATTTTCGGTACATCAAATTTGGGGATCTGTCTCTTTTAATCCATCAAAATATTTTTTAATATTTTCTGACTATTTTTTAAGGTTTGAATGTATAATTTGTGACGATTTTTTAATTACAAAAATGACTAAAAACACAATTTAAAAATTTTAAAAACTAAAACATATAATTTTTAATTTGAAAGAATAAAAATAATAAACCTTCAAATTTAAATTTTAAAGGCTAAAAATATATTTAAGCAAAAAATTATTTAATGCTTTATTATACTAATTATATGATAGATGGTATATTATTTAAAATATAAATAAATATCTATTGTTAAATATATAATATACATGTAACAAAAATATATATAATATACTAATAAATATCTAAATTATGTGAAGTTAAATATACATAATTAAAAAGATAAATAAGTGTGTTTGTCAAGACAATCATTTTATAACTTATTTAATTAGTTTACAAAAGCTTGTATAATCAAATTAAAAGTGTTTGATAAATTAGTTTATTTACTATATTATATAACTTAAGTAACTTATAACTTAGATAAACTTTTAGTCAAACCAAACTATTCAAAATCTAAACTTAATAATTTTGATGGAATTGCAATGGCTGCTCTCCCCATTATGAAAATACTGCCTTTATATATCCCCCAACTTCAAGTAGTACGCTCACCACCCCATTCAAATTCTCTCTCAGACTCAAATATAGATAAATGATAATGGCACAGGTTGGGACAGTAATTTGCCCCCACTCCATTTGCCAGTGCCCATTTTTTTTTTATACAGAAAGTGCCAATTTATTATTGAACAATGAATAATGATCCATCAACATTCATTCATTCTAAACATCTCATAATACATTTTTTTTTTCGTTATTACATTAAATCATCTATTATATTTATATTTCTCTTTTCTGTTCAAATAAAATAAAATCTCTTTTCTATCTCTTTCTCTTACATAGAGTTAAATATATATGTGATCTTCACAAATAAGTACTATTGATATCCGCTAGTACACCCTTTAATATATGTTCCCGACTCTTTGATTCGATCCCCAATTAAAAAAGGGTTAAGCTTTATACACCCAGCATATATCTAATCCACCATTCAAACTTTTTAAATGACAAAAATATCCTTGCTTGTTTTTAAAGTGCTGATGGCTTTAGCTGGTGCAACGGTTTGCTGTTATTGTTGATGGAAGCTTTGGCTGGTGCAAAAACAACATTGCAGTTGTTGGGTTGGTTTTTGTTTGTTGTTATTGTTGGTTTATGCTTTGGCTGGTGCAAAAATACCGTTGTTTGTTGGGTTGGTTTTAGTTTTGAAGTGGGTTGTTGGTGGAAGCTTTGGCTGGTGCAACGGTGGTGGTGGAAGCTTTGACGTTGCTGGGGTCGTCAGAGTCGTTGGAGTCGAAGTCGCTATAGGTGCAGCTGTCGGAGGTAAGTTTAAGATGTTTTACGGATTACGAAATTCGTATAGATTATACGGATTGGATAATCCATATGAGTTATATGGATTACTTAATCCGTATAACTCATACGGATTATCCAATCCGTATAGCTTGTATGGATTGCTTAATCCGTATAATATAAATAAATAATTAAAAAATTATTAAAATTATAAAAAAATTATTTAAATTATAAAAAAATTATTTAAATTATAAAGAAATTGTTATAAAAATTTTAAAAATAAAGTGGCTGAAAATAGATTTTAGTAATTTATGGGAATGTTATACTTTGATAGTTTGTCCTAAAAACACATTTATTTTGTTGATTTACATAGAAAAGTTAATTAAAATGATGAAATATTTAATAAAATATGATTTTAATTATTTAAAAATAACTAGGTTGAGAACAAGAAATTAATATCAACTTTGTTTGGTAATTGCTACTTACTAAATGAACACACACACGCACATCATGTCAACTTTGTTTCATCTTTCAAATTGGTGAAAGTTTCGTCAATCAATACATTTGAGACTTAGATTTATTCTTTCTTTACATTTTTTCTACACTTGATTGTTAAATTATTATCCAAACCCAAATTCACATTGCAAAACTTCCAAAATTGCCTATATCCACCCACTTTATCCCTATCTGGTTTTCCATTTTAGACACCACTATATAGGCACCATTGTTGATCAAATTAAAACTACATCTATATCACTATTAACATGCTTCATAAATGACTAACCACATCAAACACCAAAGCATCTTAGTATCGTAGCATCATATAGCTCCATAAAATTTAATACATCGTGCTATTCATATAATCCTAAGGTCTAAAATATGTAAAATAACCAATAATAGACAAATTATTTTAGCATTAATTAAATATTAAAGCATTTTTAAAAATATGGCATTTATACGGATTGGAGGATCCGTATAAGTTATACGGATTGGTCAATCCGTATGGTTTATACGGATCACTCAATCCATATGATATATACGGATCCTACAATCCGTAAACCTCATACGGATTGAGTGATCTGTATAGCTTATACGGATTGGTCAATCCGTATGGCTTATACGGATCCTCCAATCCGTGCGATCGTCTCCCTGGTAAATGGAAAACTTACCACTGTCACGGCGGACGAAGGGGAGCGATGACCACGACGACCAAAACCACCAAACCACGCGACCAACACCACCACAAATCGCTACCAACTGCGTCGAAGAATGAAGAAGCTGAACCACAGTGCGGTGGCTTCAGAACGATTTCGAACAACAAGCAAAAGCAACACACTAAAAAGGCTTATAAACAGGGGCATAAACGAAAATGCACTGTTTTTGAATGGTATATTAGATATATGCTGGGTGTATAAAGCTTAACCCAATAAAAAATTAGCTTAGCGCTATGGATTCACGATTTGTAACCTTGTTGTACATCCATCCTATAGTATATATTTCTTCCCATAAATGCTTCAATCAGGGCCGACCCTGGGGCAGGGCACCCGCCCAGGGCCCAAAATTTTTTGCACCAATAGCTTAAGTAAAAAAATTTGTGTGTTAGGGATCCATTTTTTCCATTCCTTAGTTTTAATATTATTTGTATTTAAAAAAAATTGTGTGTTAGGGGTCCATTTTTTCATTCCTTAGTTTTAATATTATTTGTATTTCAAAAAATTTGTGTGTTAGGAGCCTATTTTTTTCACTTCGCCTTGAACCAAAGAATTTTCAGGATCGATCCTGGCTTCAATATTCAAATCACCAATTAACAACCATCAAAATATCATATGATAAAGACAGAAAAGAAATTTCAGAACAATGAGACCACAGATACATGCACATGCATCGAATATGTAATATCAGTATTACTTTCCATATATGCTTAAATATTCAAATCACCAATAATAAACCACTAAGGAAAAAGAATCAAATGTTCAGTCATAATGAGAATTTCAAAAATCAAAGCCCCAACGTGCATGGTCAAGGAGGCACCTATATATGGAAATGCATCCTACCATTTCCATTTCAGAAATTAATTTTTAAAAAAGTTACAAAAATTAGTGTTCCAAATTAAAACTGGGTTTAAAAAACCAGTTAATCTGTCAAGTATCCACCTCAAATAATAAATCATTGAATTGAGCCAGAGAAAAATGGGCAAACCTTCAAAGAACTAGAAAATCGGCAAAAAAAAGTAAAAACCTGCAAAAAACAATTCAAATAAAATTAATAAAAAGATATGCTTAATATAACATTATTTTATTTTTTTCTTGAATTTTTTTTAGCCTAAAGTATTTTTTTTTAATTCTGGATGTAAATTTATTAATAATAATTAATAATGTTGTGTATTACTGAATCATATATCTAAATATTATGATATATTTGGTCTCAACCTTTTTGTGTACTTTGAATGTTAAGAATATATAAATTATATTATATTTTTAGTTTTTAGCATTGTAAAATTATGATATTATATTTTTATAATAATATTTTATGTATTTTCATCATCAATTTGTCTGCAATTCAACTTTAAACAAGTGTCACGACCAATTAAATAACCATTCTAATTTTAAAAACATTAAAAATGATCGTAAAAGTGTGGAGAGAGAGAAGAAAAAAAAAGTTAGCAAAAACAACTCCCTTTGTAAAGATGCTTTCCAGTTTGTAGCGTACCATTACAAAAAGAAAAACACATAATTAAAAAAAAAAGACCCAGGAATCGGAAGCCCATGAAAACAAAAACATACCAAATATTTACCCATAAAAGATTATCATTATCTGCTTAAACACAGAAAAAACAAGACAGAAAAGTTCATATTAAACAAAATAACAAGCTCAAGGTTAATTCATGTCATTAATAGTTGTAGAACTCAATGCCTGCCTCTCATTCAACAGCAGAAAAAAAAATGGTTTATGAAAGTCTATCAGTAAATGATTGACATACAAAAACAAATACAACCATACAACACATGAACAACAAAAAAAATACCCTTAATCACAATGACTTTTTTCCCGTAACAATCTGGAATATTCGAAGGCCCCTACTGAATGCTTCATTGAATAGAATCCTTGTTTGCATGGGCTGAAACCCTGGCAACCATGATAGTAGAGCCAAAGGGGCCATAACAATGACCCCAAACATATATCATATAAACGAGCCAAGGAAACAACAACATTCCAAACTATGGTACACTGCAAATATGCCCTGAACACTTGTGCAATCAATATCATACCCCATCCTGTGGGGAATGAATGCCACCAAGCTAGTAAAAATGTCCATGAATTTGAATTCAGTGAATTTCATCAATGCAACTGTCACAAGTATGGCAATACCTATGAGAATGGATTGGACCAAGCGGTAATAGATGTGGTGTTTTGCTTCATATTCATTCTGAGCATAAGCTACCACCACATAGATCCCAAACACAACAAACACATAAACCCAAGATAGCAAGTAAACAATAACGCTGGCGCTTCTAGCGGCTATGCCTAGCTGATAGACAATACCATATTGGAATATGAAGAACCGAAGGTCTATAATTATCTCCAAAAGCCAGTTACCTTAAGATGATCTTGCTCTTCGTACCACCATTTTTCCCAGCTTTGTTCAGCTTTAGCAAACACCCTTTGGCGGTGCCAAATCCAGTTTATATTATGAACTCATCAAAATCATACACAGTTTTCAACCAGTCAAAGCCAGAAGGGTTGAACACAAACGGTGCCATGATCCATGATGCAACCAAGACCAACTAGAGAAGGTCATGACAATGTAAACAAACGTGTCAGTTGCTACAGTGTTGTGTGATGCATAAACTGTTAGTATTAGCCCCAGTTCAATTGCTTTCACAAAATGGCTGCGAGCATAGAGTCTATAGTTTTCTGCAAAACTCTTGTGCTCCACGTACAACAAAGCCACGCCCCGTGGCTCGGTATTTTGCTCGACCATGCAAGATGGTTCTTCCAAAGAAGTGGCTGCGTGTGCCCATAGAGAACGTGTAGAAAACGGATGAAAGTTGGAGCTGCATGGTCAAGAATTCCCAAACAGCTTGAAGGAAACCTTGTTCAAGGGAATTCTCCACAATATTGGAAGGGCAGTGAAAAGTCCAATTTGGACTATGAACTACTGATTCAAGATTATAGCAACAATAGTTTATAGTGTCTTTTGATTTTGCTTGTGAAGATAGAAAAAAAATAATTAAATTTATTAGTTGTCTGAGAGAATATATTTTTTAACGAAATTATAGTCGTAAATCATTAAAAATAAGTTTTATTTTTTATAGAAATCAAATTCTTATGAAAATTTGTATAATGAATAAAGTAATACTTATTTTATAAAAACCTCAAAAATATTTTATCCTAACATAAATTAAATAATAACTTCTACATTTTATCATCAAAATTGTATTAGAACTCATATTTATCTTACATATATAAATAGATTATTTTCGAATTTGAACTTATAATCAACAAATGATCAAAACATAATTTTACCATTATGTCAGAGCTCATCCTCCTAAAACAAACACATATTATAAGAAAATAAATATTTTTGTCTAAAACATAATACTATATTTGCTTGTTAAAGGTTTTTAAACAATTATTATTTCTCAAAATTATTGATTTTCCAACATTCATTTAATATATTATTCATTATTAAAAATATAAAAATTTGTTAACGAAAATCTTAAAAGTTAGCCTATATATTACAACCAAGGAAAAGAAGTGATAATTGTTTCTATATACAAGTATTAATTATAAAACTGCTAAACATATTTTTTTTCCTAATATGGTGTCTAATGCTATGTGTATCACTAAACAACATATTAGTCTTGTATAAATTGTGTGTAAATTATACAATATTTCAACTACATAAAATAAAATGGAATGTGAGAGTGGCATAAAAAAATCATTATACTAATAACACTTAGTACATATAATAGCAGTTTATATTCGTTACTCAAATCATGAATTTAGATATAAAATAAATCGTATTAAAAAAATATTTATATTATATGTGCTCATGGTTCGATAAATATTAATTATTATTTCCATTATTCATATCAATATCATAATCAATAAAAAAATATTACAAATGTAAGAAAGTATACATTTTATTTAATTATACTTTTAATCTTCTAAATTTTATAATTGTACAATTTTAGTTCTTAAATTTTAATTACTTTATTTGAGTCTTTTAGGTATTTCCTATTTATAATTGTATAATTAAGTTGATATACCAGTTAATCATTAATTGACGTGACATCAGTCGAAGACAACTGACATATTGACATCATTTAGTTGTTCTTTTGATCTACTTAGTGTTATAATTATGTAATTTTAATCCCTAATTTTTTCATTTATAAGCTTTGGAGTGTTTGGTGGGAGGTTGAATCCAACCTTTAACACTTTCGGAACTTGTTTCCATTTTGGTTTATCATGTTAACATTCTAAATTGAGATATGAGATACTAAAGTCACACAATCAGGATACTCCAGAAATTAAAAATATAATCCCTACATCAATATATCAAATTTATCATCATAACATCGTATTAGCATAAACTCATCTAGTGTTACATCATTAATCAATATCTCATCAACATATTCACTTAGATATTTAACTATTGATAACAGAGAAAATAACTTACGTATAGACAAACTAGTCTCTTTTGCTAGAGATTCTTTTGATTTTTGTTAATGGGGGATACCACCCCTAATTTTGTTGAAGCAGAATCGAACAGAAATAGGATAGACTTACCAAACTATAGATTTTCATAGTTTCTCTACCATGAGTTTGGTTTTGCCACATGGCTTCATGTATTTATCTTTTCCTATCTTTTGGAATAATATTTCTTGAGTTGTTGATTAGGATCTTTAGTAATACAGGTGTCAATCTTGTTGGGATCATTAGTGTTTTGATGGGAATAACAAACATTGGCTTATAAATAAGAAATTGACTATAGGAACATAATTGTAAATAAGGGGATACATGTGATTCAATTAGTATAATTAAAAATTGAAACGCAAATATTTCACAATTATACTTTTTGTTTTAGGAAATTCACAATTATACTAATATTTAGAAGATGACAAGTGTAATTAAGCTTCCATTTTCGCACGAGATATCTTTTATGATATTATTTAAATTAAAAATAAAAAAGTGTTGTACATGTGCCGCATGTGTGCTGGTTCAGGCTTGGTAGAAAGTAAGCCAAATATAATAATTGTCAGAAGAATTGATTGAGCATGCCACGCGGTGTCATATTGACACACCATCTATTTCTTATGATCATTCCTTGTTGGCAACTAGCAATTCTTTTGTTGAATGTGACGAGGTGCCATTAAAAATTACCAGAATTTGATTTTCACAACACCTATAAACGAATAGCGAAAATCCCTGCAACAAATAATCAGATTAAGTCTATTTCACCAATCTCTCAATGAAAATAATCCAATTCTTTTAAAATTATAATTTTATAAATGCTATAGTATAAATTATATATGAGTAAAAAGTTTGGGGGGTTATATATGAAGAGGAAATTATCTTAACTGTAATTTAAAAAATACTAATGTTTTATGAATGACCAAACGGAAAAAAAGTAGTACACACTGTGTAGACCACACACTTTTTTTTCAACGACAGATGAAAGCGTTGCCGCGGCCAGAACCTTCGATAAGGTAGCAGATCATTATAGTATTGTCTTCATGTCTTGAATCTTGACCACGGATTCATTCCACAAACAAAATGTGGTACACAGATAACATTATATGGTAAGTAAATTTAAAAGAAATAACTTATTAAAATTATAGATACATGAGCTATGAAGTATATCTATATTTATATTGCAAAAGTATTTCTATAGAACTATCTAAATAAAATTATTGTTTAAACTAAGTTTTAAAATATTGTTTCTAGATATATATATATATATATATATATATATATATATATATATATAGATATAGATATAAATTCACTTGTAAATTGTAATACTATGTGATGTTACGGTGGTTTCAATATAACACACTCTATATTATTAGTTACTAATAGTTTCTAACATAAGTTGTTTGAAGACAACATCGTTCTCAATACTAAAATTTGACTCCTCCTTTTGAAGAAAGAAAATCCCTACATCATTATTTGAAATATATTAAAAATTACAAAATATTATGTCTCCCACTTCTAATTAATTGATTCTGACTAATAATTTTATTGTCTTGAATAAATTTTAATTAATAATAGAGAATGCATTAGGAGTATATTAAAAAATGTGTTAGTAACACTCCTTTAAATATAAAATACTTGTTATTAAAATAAAATAAAATAAAATAAAACCATGGCCAGTGGACTTATTTTGCAACCCATTTAAAATGTGGGCTATTATTACCAAACCCACTTCATCTATGGGCTCTTAAGTTTGGGCTCCCAGTGTATATTCATTCGTATAATCACTAGATGCAATTCATTTTTTAACTCCAGAGTATCCATACCTATTTAAAATGTAAGCATAAAATTGGTTGCTGCATTATGTAAACTTAGTGGTAATCATGGGATTAAGGTGATATTTTTTACAACATGATTAAGGTGATATTTAAAGACTTGAATCTGTTACATTTTACCATGTAGATTGCATTGAGAAAGCTGCACGATCAAGTAGATTGCATTGAGAAAGCCGCATCCCTAAGTAGTATTTTTTCCCTTACTATATTGCACTAGGAAAACCATAAGGCTTGGTAGGTAATAGGTTGTCCTGAAAAAGCCATAGGGCGAGGTGAATTGTTGGACATTAAGGTGCTCTAATAGTAAATTTATGATAAGATTTAATATCATCTAGAATTTGTTTAACATAATTTAACTCTAAAATTAACTAATGAGGTTAGAATTGTTCAAGTCTTTTTGTAAAGATAAATATTACAAGAAAGAAGATTGAATTGTGATTTTAGCAATTTTAAAAATCTTTTCGTAATCAAACATAATTTTTTGGTCTAAATAAGAGATTTTGTAAAACAAATAACGGATCTTATGAAAAACTCACTCAAATGATGAAAAACAAACATGTAAAGCACAAAATGTTTTCAAAAGCCTAAAAATAAATTCAGAACCTGGGTTAGTTGAAAGCATGAAGAAAATAAGAAAATATTAGACATAGAAAGTTTCACTAACGTATTCTTTGTCTTATCAAGTCACTGTTAATTCTAAACAAATTAGAAGAGATTTGTGGTGTAGTTTGCTTAGAGACTAAATCTAGAATCGTCTTACAAACGGATATACACTAAACATTTAGTATTTTTCTCTCAATATGTTCAAGGTGTTTTGAGAGCTTTATCTAACTTTACAATAATATACAAAAAAAATTGCAAAAAGAATAATGAATGTTTTTCATGCAAGATTGATTATTCAAGTCTTCAAAGCTTCTGGTTTATATAGGTTTTGTCTTCAAGTATATGTTGTCTCACAACAAGTAGATTTCTTCACTTGATCTTTGTCTTATGAATGTCGTGGTTAGGGGCATTTAATGTCTACATTAAATGTACATCTTTTCCTCATCCAGTGAGTCCATTCTTCAAAGCTTGCATTGCAGCAGGTAATCACTTCCTTTGTGTCAAAGAAGGTCCTATGCACCATAACTTTTCTTTGATGGCGATTGAGAAATTTCAGACTTTGATTTCATTTATTCTTCATAGAATTCGATAGATTCTAGGAGAATATTTCTGCAAAAGAAATCTCATACAGAGTATTTAATGAAATATTGAATGTCATCTTAATATTGTATCAGATCATGACTCTATTTGTCTATCGTTTGAAACATTATATGCAGATTTCTTAAGGCATGTTTTGATAAAACATCTGACATATATTTTGTATAAGACGCAACTTTTAATATTTATATTTGTTTACATCTAATCCAAATAACTTAACACTTTTTGACATTATCGATGTAGAATCTTAACATGTTGAGACTAATGAAAGATATATTTATTCGATAACAACGATACCATATTTATATACAAGGTTTAGAGAATTAATTTCATAAATTTAGAGACTAGAATCAAGAATTAGAATAGTCTACCTACAGAAACAATGAAAAGAAAACAAAATTTTCTTAATTACATAAAGGAACATTTTTTTCCTAATTATACTAAATATCTCGGCTTTATTTCTCCCAATATTTCAATAGTCAACTATGAGCACTTCGGAGTTGAATCTACATCTTTTACTCGAGCCGTTAATCATTGAGGTATTTTCAATGTTGATGTGGACTTAGATTTTTTTCCAAGATACAACATCTTCTCCTTATGTGCCACACCACCCTCAGCTTTCCCATCAGGGCCGGCCCTGGGGCAGGGCAGACGGGGCGCCCGCCCAGGACCCAATCAATTTTCCCTCCTTTGGCCACTCTGGTTCAGGTCTGCAATCTTGAATAATTAATGGCGCTTCACTTGGTATGCTAAAGAACTGCAATATTCTCTCAACTGATATCATTTTGTTCTCAACATTGCAAAGATTCCATATCACCCAAGCCTGAAGGACATTCAAGTTCAAACCATAAGTAGCTATCAGACCGCTAAGCCTGAAAATCAAAAAGCCTCTCTCTCTTTTCTCTTTCTTTTTCCTCTCTCTCTTTCCTCTTTCCTTTTTGGACTGTTCCTCTTTCCCAATCAATTTTTTTTCCTCTTTCTCTTTCCTTTGGAGCAATATTTTTTCTTTGCCAAAGAAAATACTTTTTATAAAATATTATTTGGGATGTAACGAATTTTTATATCTATTAATATTATTTGTATTTTAAAAAATTTATGTATTAGGGACCCATTTTTTCCACTTCGTCCCGGGCCAAAGAATTTTCAAGAACGGCCCTGTTTCCCATATCTGATAGCATCGATTCCTCCAAGTAAGCAAATTCAGACCAACCATTAAAAAAGTGTACAATTTTTTCTTTGCATCATTGATCTTATTATGTTGTCTCAATTGAAAAGGAAAGTGTTCAATTATGTTTGATTGACTGATTTGTGGAGCTTCCGCTTTTGGCAGGGTTCCTTAGGATATTTTATGATGGTATTGGTGTGCAATAATCAAGGGAGGTTTGAAAGTGGACAAATGAATTGGTACATGTAGAATTTAATAAACATTGATCAATGGTCATTTAAGATTTTATTAGGGGCCTTAGAATAGAATGTTAAGTTGAATGATAATGTTGCCATATATTTGCTGCCCTTAATCCTTATTTGAAAAATTACACCCAATTGTCCCCTAAAAATAACACCTGAGGTAGTTGTGATTTCCCAAACAAGAAAAGTGTGTCATCGGTCAAGTTTAAATGTGGAATTAACCAATTTCATTTTATTTGAATCCTTTCACTTTGCTAGGTTCTGATCACACTTGCGCGCAAGCATACATTGGAGATGAATTTCCTAAATACCTTCTACGTTTCTACTGAAAAGATGTGTGATCCTGCTCTAATAAATTGCAGCGGCATTGTTCTTTCCATGCTGCCCTGTAATATCATATTTTATTTACACAAATGATTCTTTTTCCTATTGACTGTTGCTTAAATTTTGCAATCCCCATGTATTTTCCCTTGAAGTATCTATCCCAAAGTGTTTACAGGTACAATATTTCTAACATCATGTTAGTGGTAGATATACACTCAAGTCAACTGACATTCATGGCTCCTGAACTTGCTGCAATGTCATTCTCAATCTTGAATTTAGATTGGTCTAACTCAAATCTAAAAGTTATCTTATAAGAAAAGCACTTTTCAAGCCTTTATAAATTCTATTTTTGTCATATCTATAGTTGACATGGGATGTCAACACCCTTCTAATACTTAAGATTGGAAATTTAGAATGTGAAGATTGTACAATTATTATTTTTTACATTACATTGAGAAAGCCGTGAGATCGGGTAGATTGCATTGAGAAAGCCGCAGAGCTAGATAGATTTTCTTTTCTTTTCTTTTCTATATTGCACTAGAAAG
Organism: Glycine latifolia; assembly: GCA_013407115.1. Classification (NCBI taxonomy): domain Eukaryota; kingdom Viridiplantae; phylum Streptophyta; class Magnoliopsida; order Fabales; family Fabaceae; genus Glycine; species Glycine latifolia. The sequence goes on along the minus strand of CM023952.1, from coordinate 28,460,291 downwards.
CCACTAGGCTCGGTAAATTACACTAAAAAAGTCACAAGGCGAGGTGAATTTTTGGACAAATGGACAATGCAGTCATTTAAATACATCATTCGTGGGAACATACGAAGATCATGTTCTATTTTGTGCGCAAGATATTTCAAGTTTGTGGTGAGGTTTGTGATCTCTGCAGCAACTTTTCCTTCCTTTTCTGCTTCGGGATGCTTCCTCACTTGCAAATGTCAAACTTGCATATTATTTGTTACTCCGCTTCTGTCAGCTCTTATCTATTCTTGAAAAACCTTTGTTGGCTTATGACATGTGATCCAACCCAATAAAAAAAAATCAATTTTTGGTTCTTTTTATTGATTTTTCCAGTTTTTATTGGATAGTATCTATTTATGAACACCCAAACTGTGTGAAAGATAAATCTGACTCGAGGTCAGAGTAGCCTCCAAGAAGAAACACAGAGAAAGATAAAATCAAACTTCATTCAACATAATGCATAATAGGTAATTACAAGGATATATAGCCAATCATGGCCATGCGCTCAATCTAACGGAATTCATCCTACCCATTCACTAATAACAGAATCTCACAGTAAGTTCTTGAAGCTATTATTCTTATTTTATCCTTAACCCCATTTCTGTTTAACAATCCTTTTGGCTTCCTCAATTGTGCTCACATCATTAATATAACATGTATGTGTAGTTATAAATTATCTCTATAATTTAAAATTTAGTTAAAAAAATAAGTTATAATGTGAATTTTGCCTCCATTAATTTATATATGTGAATTTTGTCCCCTCAATTAAAATGTTCTAGATTGATCACTGTTTCGGCTAGTCAGATGAATGAAGTATTTTAAGTGTCTAGCTCCATCTGAACTAACCATCTGAGGCCTTATCTCTCTATGTCTCATCAATAATTAAATTTTAGGTTAATTTCATGCTTATAAGCTAAACGCTATGAACAATTTGACTATAGACATAATACCTAACGATTAAGTGATGAATGAGTTTTGTTGTCTGTATTCATAAATGTGTGTCTCTTCTAGATTTGTTCATATGACATTTTCCGTGGTCGATTCGATCTAGTTAATATTTAAGCAATTTTACTACCTATATGATATTCTTTAGCATGTTAGTGTGTGATATATGTAATATGTTAAAAAAATGATAATTTAGTTCAATTTTAAATGTGCTATTTGCCGTTATTCATGCACGATAAGAAAGTATCATTTGTTTAAATTGAATAATATGATACCAAAGTAAAATTTGTTAAAGTGTCATTGTATGTTATCGGGTTAATTTCTTTCACGTGAACGAATTCACCATCTTGACGATTTATTTTATATAGCTGAAGTATAATGAATAATACTATTGTTTATATATATATATATATACACACACACATAAAGTAATAAATATTACTGCTTGTTTTTGTAGTGAGAAATCTCAAATTATTGTGTACCGACCATCACCGGCATATATATCCATATGGCTATAATATAACCCATAATGCAGTGGTTAAGGGGTTATTGTCTTGTTCTTCTGAGCACAATAACCACTACACACAACCAATGGCTGATGGCAAAAGAGGAAAGAGGAGAAAAATAAAAATATCGGTCATGCGAAGATCGAAATTTACAGTCTTAGTTTTATTAAAACCCATGAGCCTACATTGCATTCAATCATTAGCAATAGGCCAAGTTGGGTATGAATGCTAAATCGTTGGCACTGCTTGGGATCCACAATCTCGGGGATATTGTGCTGGGATATGTGACTCCATGTTCTGCACATACCTCTGCCGTGTGATACCAAGTTCATGATGATTTCATGGTCCCCTAACTTGTCCCACCCACCCAGTTCAGGAAATCATGGAAATCGTAGTGGCTAACGAAATCTACAAATTCTGCAATTAATGCCAGTTGCATTTGGTGTAAGCAATTGGAGTCTTTATTTATTTGCATTATGGCACAAAGCCACAAACTACAGCCTACAGGAGTTTTTGCTTGCGTTGAGGGAAAGTGCATAATTCAACGGTTTTGAGGACTTTAAGGAACATAAATTTGGCATGCGTATCCTGTATCCCCCTTTCTCAAGAGTGGAAGACTAATATCTCGAGCTAAAGAAATTTATTTAAAAACTTGACTTTTCTTAAAAAATATTCTTTATACAGACGAATTTCAATATCAAAATATTAACCATGCAAAATTATTAGGTCGTTCTATATTACATGATCTCTAATTAATCATCACATACCATGTAATTAACTGTCATTAGTAAATTAAAAAACTTGAATGAAGTCATAAAAATTGGTTGAAACCATAAACACTTGATAGTCATGGATTACTTTGTAATTTTTTTTATTATATGTTTAAGGGATATGTTATCTACCGGAATATATTATTATCATACCATGTTGGTAATTTAGACAACCATTTTATTCCTTAAATGTATATAGCCTTTCAGGACTAGATGGTGCTTTCCTCAAATTCGGTGATATAATAGCATATCAATAGTGGGTTCAGTTATTATAAATTAATAAAAATCCATCTAAGCATTAACCTCGTACGTCCAGCAGCACAATTGCTATGAGTCGTATCCTAGTACTACTGTGTTTGGTTTTTGTATCACACATGGGAGAGGCAAAAGTACTTGTGCCCTCTGCTATCTCTGCTTGTGAACGTATATTTGAGTACTTCCCCAATTGCTTAGAATTCCTGGTGGGGGATCCAAATTATGTTATGCCCTCAAGAAGATGATGTCAACATGTTGTGAAGCTTAACATGGGCCCCAGCACCATTTATTGGTGCATTCAGGTCATTTTTTTATTGATAAATATTAATTATTTATTTGTTAAAAATCCACAATCTTTCTTTCCTTTTTTTTTCTTAATCTCCTCATTCAGGTCATGGTTAAGGGAATGACATCAGCATTGATCCCCTCCAAGGTACAAGATCTTCCCCTTATGTGCCACACCACCCTCAGCTTTCCCATCTCTGATAGCATCGATTGCTCCAAGTAAGCAAATTCAGACCAACCATTAAAAAAAAGTGTACAGATTTTTCTTTGGCTTATTGATCATATTATGTTGTCTCAATTGAAAAGGAAAGTGTTCAATTATATTTGATTAACTGATTGGTGGAGCTTCTGTTTTCGGCAGGGTTGGTTAGGAACTTACGATATATTACGATGGCATTGGTGTGAAATAATCAAGGGAGGTTCAAAAGTGGACAAATGAATCGGTACATGTAGAAGTTACTAATAAACATTGATTAATGGTCTTAGAATAGAATGTTAAGTGGAATGATAATGTTGCTACATATTTGTCGCTTCAGCCAAATATAATAGAAGAAAGATAAGATATGCCTTGTAATATGTAGCTAAGCTAAAGATAATTCATGGAAAGGTAACCTCAAAATAAAAAAAAGGGTTCATTGCTCCTCTCCCAAAAAATATAAAATAGAACTATCCATGTTTTGGGAAAAGGTAGCTAGAGTTTTTATCTTAAATCTTTGTGCTTATCGCCTTAGATTAAATCACTTTAAATTATTGGCTTCTCAAACAAAAATTAATTGTTTAGCCAATTGCATTGTAGTCTAGTGGTAAATGATAGGTAACGATAATGTGGTTTTAAAATCTAAACGTGTGAATGCTAATTTCCGACGCTGCACCTGAATAAGAGCCTTCCTGCCTTTTTTTTTTTCTTTGGTGTAAAAAAAATTTTAAATTTTCATAGAGCCTTATTGCCTATAGGCAATAAGGCCCTATGAAAATTTAATTTTTTTTTAAGTGTTGCATGCCACAAAAACAGTCTCATGGTAATTAATTTGTTGGAAACTATATTAGCTTGGGCTTGAGACTCAATCCTAATAATGGGTGCTAGCCTAAAAATAGTGCCAATTAAAGTTGGCATCTACAATCTTTAGATGTAAATTTTTTAAGTTAAGTCACTTGAGGTCAGCCTAAGGATGGAAGATTTGGATAATATACATGAGATTATAAGTTAAAATTTTAGTGTGGCTATTGTAAAAAAAAATCTAAGTTGCATTTGTGCACAATAAATTATATACTTGACAGTTAAGTTATTTTGTCCCTGTTACAATTAGACAAAGTAATATTGTCTTTGGGAGCGAGACTTTGAGTCAGTCTTATGTCATGGAATTCAATTTATCTCAAATCTCTATAAATATATTCAATGTCATTACCATAGTAAGTATTTATTATACATACAGTTGCTATGACAAAATCATTATTAACTTGAGTATTGAAGTATTTTTTTTTTAAAGTATCTCACCCCTTTCTCAATGTCTATAAGTCCCATTCATCAAGATGTCTCACAAGTCAAAAAATAAAATCTTTCTATCAATGTCTACAGCAAAAAAAAAAATACATATATTTCAAACTTTTTTCGGGACATGAGAATTATAAGATTAATTTGATGGTTAAAAAAGAAAAAGAAGAGGAAGAGATATTGAGTTTGAACCATTTTCACTAATAAAAATTAACAAATTAATAACTAACATTGGATTTTAAAAAAAAAACTTCGGGGCATATATTAAATGATTGATAAATAAATGAAGTTGAACTGTTTTGTTGTAGAGTTCCTCAGAATCATACTGTGGACTGGGTGAGGAAGGTGGCATCATTGTGACAAGTCAAAATAATGGTGACGACTTGGTCCTTGGTTGGGAAGATGTTGCAAAGGAAGCAACAGAATTCAGTGCTGAGGTTTGTGATTGTTGATTAATTAGTGAGGAAATTTCGTTTCGTGATATGTGATATTTACGCATTTGTCATTAACGAAAACAATAGATCTCCATGTTTTTCATGATTTGGAAATTAAAAAGTACAGACAAAAAATGAGAACAAAAACAAGCTATTTTTTGCTTAAAAAAGCATTTTTTTTAAAACAATATTTTTGGTAGAAAAAAAAATCATTATCAAACCTTTTTTGTTCTTTTGTTTTAAAAACAAAAAAAAAATGAAAATACTAAACAAAGTCTTACACTTTACCATATGCATATATGCACAAATTAAAAAAATATGATAAAAAATTATCAGATATACTAAATATTCATATAAATAAACTTATTTCATGTTAAAAATAATTCATAACTGAAACTTTTATAAACAAAGACTAAAAACTTATAAAAATCATTTCCCCCTTAAAATAAATTGCCGAAATTATTATATGATGCTAATAAATTACTATCTTACAATGAAAATACAAATGAAAGGAAATGGTATTGTTTAAGAATAATTTCATAAATGTGTGTTAAATTATTTTATTCTTCAACAATAATTTGTCCTTTCCTTTTCAATCTACCAGCCAACAATGCCGCGCCACCATGCATTCTGCCTCTACCACAATATCAAATAATGACGAGGAAACAAATAAATAAATAAATACTAAGTTATCTACAACAACAATGGAACCTGGAAATTAACTTGTGACAGCGGTGATGCCTCGTTGGTTTCAACAGTGCCACCCACGTGTCGCTTCTTCATTGATTCTTACTGAAAAATTGGGTCAACGACAAATTATTTTTAGTAACGTCATCTCGAAAATATCAACATCTATGAACAGCGCAAAACCTCTCAATAATGGTGATTCTTTTATCAAACTACCCTCAACACAGTCAGGGCTGAGGTTCGCATTCTAGAATGTTTTTCTAAGATAAATGCCCATTTTATTCCCTGCATTTTGCGGAATGACAATTTTATTTATATATTATAAAAATAATCAATTTAGTACATAAATATATTAATTTAGTTCAATTGTCTAGTTATTTTTGTTTATGATAACTTTTTTGACGACATGACACTTAAAGGAAGATGTGACAAATTTATTTGCCGAAAATAATGATTTACCTGCATTGAACTATGTATCTATGGAAAAAATTGTCAATTTTATCTTTTTTTTTTATTTCTAGAAGTCATCACACAAAGTGTCTATTTATTTTTGGATCCTTCATCATCACAAAGCAACCTTCATTTTTGGTTTTTCTTCATCGTTGCCTCAGACTCAATCCCATCATATTTGACTCCTTTTTGCATCTGACAAGAAAAATCACCAACATCGAGTGCTTCTTCCCCCCTCTCCATGACCCTTGACAAAGCTTCTTCAACTCTACTCATGTCTTGGTCGGCGAAAACCGTCTTTGATTGATATTCCATTTTTTTATTAGTTGTATTTATTTGTTTTGTTTATTAATGTCATGATTTTTTTATTTCTTTGTTTTTTTCCCTAAATCTTAGATGTTTTAAAGTTATTAAATTGGTTTGAGTTTGGATAATTTGAAATTAATTGATTAAGAGCTTTGATGATTTTAAGTCAATAATCCTAATTCCTAAAATTGGGTTACGTTTAAACTTTTGAATTAATTCAAATTTGGATTTAGAATAAAATTGAAAAAATAAGATTTCTCTTATTTGAATGTTGTTTTAAATTTTTTATAATTATTGTGGATCATTTTGTTATTAAATTATATTTGTTGTAATCATTTTACTACATAATAATGTATTAGTAGGAAATTAGGAAGAACATCTTTATTCTCTAAATACTCATTATCTTTGTAAATTTAAGAAATCAACATTTAAACAAAGTCTTATGGACAATCAAACTAAATTATCAATACATTTATGAATTAATTGATTATTTTCATAATATATGAACGGAAATATAATAACTAAAGTGAGCATTTATTCTTTTTTTCTATCATTAAAGTTAGAATAAGAAAATGTTGAAGTATTTTTATTATGCAAATAATAATTTTTTATTCTTTTTCAATATTTGGGATGTTTAATTTTTTTTTTTTAATTTGTCAAATTAATTTTAAAGAACTAAAAAAAATAGGAATTAAAGACACCATTAATTTTAACTTCTCGTATATTAAAACAAAGCTTTAAATTTAAATAAAATTATTGTTTTGTTACCAAAAAAAACTATTGTTTAGGTGGATGTTTATAAATTCAATTCTAAATAATTTTAATTATATAAATTAATAATTTAATTTAAATATTTTGGCAGTATGAATTTATATTATTATATAATTAAGGTTAAATATTATTTTTGCTTCATTATGTTTTAGTATTTTTATTTCATTTTGATACATTAAATTTGAAGAGTTTCATTTTTTATCTTTTCTATTTTAAAAAAAAAATATTTTAGTCCATCATAATTTGGACCTTTGATTACCTACTGAGATTTCAAGATATTCCCACAAGTTTGTGACTAATCCTTGATCTGTGTCTTAGTCACATTTAAAGCTCGTTACTTCTTCTAAAATATGTATTTTGTGGGAATTGTGTAACACTCTATATTCTACTTCAAAATATTACTTGAAAAACCTTCTTTAATTCTTTTATTTTTGAAATATGTGTCAATAAATTAATACATTTTTTAAAACTTGAGTAATATTTTATAAAACATATACAGATAAACATTATTGTAAAACTCATGTAAATAAATTCCATTAAAACATATAAAATCACATTAACATTATTTCTTGAAAGTCAATACAATTAAAAAAATCATAATAGATTTACAATAATTGTGAACTTCGAAAAGATATGAACATTGCAACAAAATAATTAAATACATGGGTGTAATGGCATAGTCTTCATACATAATAATAAAAAGTATCATAGTACCATGTAACAGGAAAATAAAATGTAATAGCAACCCATAAATGTCTGAAAGTAAATGTAACATGTAAATATGTAACAAATATGACTATCTGAACCTAGGTACACCCAACTCTAAAACAAATACATTCAAAAGAAAACCTAGGTCTTAGAATAGATATCTACTCGACCAAAGGTATCAAACTGTATCTAAGATGAATCCTTAGAAGGATGATCCTCATCCTCCTTAGATGAAGGCTCTAACTACCACAATAATTATTTATACTCCTTTATCTTCGTAGGCATAAGATCACCATGGTCTCATCTGATGTTGGTACCTGAAAATTGTTGGTTGTAGGGGTGAGTCATTTGCTCCTTAAACGCTACAAACAACACACAAAGCATACAACTTACATAACCATGACATATGATTTTTCTAGGCAAATGACACTCTTGATGCCCTAAAGCGTATAATTATCACAATTGACATAAATGACTATAGTACTTAACACCATTGGCTATCACCCTTGCCATAGTCAAATACTATACTTGAAATCATTGATAATCACACTAGACACAACTAACTATCACACTCAACACAAAACAACACCCAATAATGCCACCAAGCCTCCCAGGTATCGGTGGTACTACACAACCACATGGATGACAGTTGGGAGTAATCACCACATACGAGTACAACGTATACCAATCCCCAAGCTCTTAACTCCAAAAAGTATAGTTTCGGACCACATCAAGAGTAGCAAAGTGAGACCTATGAGTTCCCCGCCCTAAATGAGTGCACCAAGTGTCGGGTAGTTACCATTCGCTAATTCCCTTAGGTTCTTCGAACATCTCCACCCATTGTACCACAGTATACCCTGTAAATCATTCATTTCTCAACATAAACCTCACCATCTCGCAGATGGAACATAACCACATATCTCATCATCTCACAGATGGATCATAATCATATACCTCACCATGTCAGACGAAATCTAACAATAAACATACCATCTCATAGATGAAACCTAATAACAAAACATGTCATCTCATAGATGAGACAAAATTAATAGTTTCTTAATTTTCCTTCAATCTTCTTTCATCTTTCCATTTCATTGCATGTGTAGCTCTCATGTCGTGTACATCACATTAAACAAACATTCATACACATACACACATACAGAGAGAGACAAGGTTAAAGCCTACGTATTACTCTCAGGGAACCATTCTAAGTCCCTCAAGTGATAGAAATCACTTTTCACACAAATCTATCAAAAATTCGGAAGCATAACGACTATATTTACATCATCCCAAAATTTATAACAAGCAATTTGTCGAGGGTTGAACACCCCTGAACTCAAACCAAAGCACGTACAGGTGAATATCAATATATTGCATAAATATAAATCACATGCCACATATACAAGTGTCGGGGTTCACACTCTCTCGATCTTAGGCATTCTTAAGCAATAATAAAATTTCATTGTTTATTCATATCTTAGCAGTCACATTATTAGACAATATATTCACTTAAAGCATAGCAATAGTCATCGGACATGCATACAATCCATCTCAGCATTGAACATAACATTCACTTTATATCTTAACAATCACATTAATGATATCCATAACATTTTGAGGCATAACAATAACCATCAAAGAACAATTGCAATTAATTTCAGCATTGATCATACAATCCACAAACATTACATACAACATCAAATTACAAATTAAAGGATTAATAAAACTTGGTCCTCATGAGTTTAGTGATTTTGTTTGCCTTAGCTTACAAGTTCAAAGTGGATTCTAGAGTGATTCTAAGGGATCCCTAACACTTTCCCTAGGGTTTTCTTCATTATAAATCCATTTTTAGTCTTAGAATTACCAAATTAAGTAATCTAATGTCCAATATCAAGTTGCTGCCCTATCTCACAAAGTTTTGCTCCTAAATTTGTCTTCAAATTTCTAAGTGTTTTGAAAATCGATTTTTCATGAATACCGTAGATTTTCACACCTACCAAACTCATTTTTTAAGCCAAATCTTTAAGAAAAATAATCTATACAGCCATAACCATCATTTTAATTTTATGACAGATTTAATCCTACAAAATATCCTTCAACTGGTTTTGTCCATAACTTTTGCTAGAAAACTCCGATTTAAGTGAAATTTAAGGCTAAGCCTAAGTTTTGACACCCTAAGAACTCATTTTTAACCTTAAAACTTCAAGGAAACAACATATCAGACAGTTCCAGCCAAGGAAGTAGCTACAAAATTTTGAACATTAACACAACATGCAATGAAGTCTAGCTTCCAAAGATAACAAGATAAAGGTTCAAGAAGTGGAACCCCCCCCCTTTTACCTTAATGAAGCTTTAACGAAAATGCTTAGATTAACCAAGAACTCAGATCTGAAATTTTTGAAGCTTCAAAGGATGAAAAAAGAAATTTGGAACCAAGAATGAGAGTTTTGCACGAAAATGGAGAGGACACAAGAATATAATGAAGATCAAGAGTCTCTTACCAAAGCTTTGAGAGAATAATCCTCAAGAACACTTGTATGAAGTTTGGAAGAAGAAAAAGAAATGGATTCCTCTCCTTCCCTTGAAGAACTCGTGCACAACAATGGAGAATGAAGGTTTCAAGTTTGATTTTTTTGGAGAAGTGGAGAGATAAGGCTTTAAGGCTTGGTCCAAATGAAACTTGGTTAGGCTTAATGTTGATAAGATCAAATTGACAACATGAATGACCATTTGATAGCCATGGTGGATGGACCAAGTGTTGTCATATATGGGTATTTTACCTTTTGAATTTTTAAGCAAAAATGGTAAAAATTGCTTTTGCTAAAATTGTTAAATTTTATACTAATATTCTAGATTAGTGTGTTAACCTACCTTGGGATATGTGTACTCAGAGTGAATCTTGCATAGAGTTTACTCACACAAAGACAAATTACACTGCGAACTCAATGCACAGTGTAATTCTTACACAGATGAAAATCTAGCTTGGATAGTTTCTATTTCTCTACCAAACTTTACTAAATCAATCACACACACACGCACGCGCGCACACACACACATATATATACACATAGCACGAAATTCTATGATTAAAAATATATAAACCAATCACATATATACGTGCACACACACACATATACATAGCACAAAATCTTATGATTAAAAACATATAACTACTGAAATTAAATTCATACATGTACAGATGACACAACACATAGTTTTCTTTGTACAATTTGAGTTGTAATTTTTTAAGCTATTACAAATCTAACTTATTTTAATTATTCTACATCATATAATTAAACACTTTAATTGGTCACCAACTAATTAAACTAAAATGCTATTTTTAAACTAATTGTATAGTCATTTACGAAAATAACCTCCACTTTAAACTCTTACGACTTAATTACCCATTTTCTAATTTCATGATATCTAGATCACCATTAATCAACCTTAATTATCTTCACTTAATTTCTAACCTTACATTAATTACTAATTTATTCTTTCAAGCTTCTAATTGCTATTTCTAAATCCCAATTATTTACATCTAAGCCATTATTGAGTTGACCATTATTTGACCAAAGAATTTTCTCAGAATTATCCTTATTTTTTATAGACTTTAGCTGAAAAACTTAAGAGGTTAACCATGCTAAGGTATCCTATGACAATATCTCATTTTCTACTATTTCAATAGTCTAAAAATACTATCCAATCACACAACAAAGTAATAACATTGTTTACCACACACATGAAAATTTGAGATGTTACAAATCGAACCTAGGTTCCTCCCACAAATTCAATGTGTTACCAACTCAACTACTTTCATTGAGATACATGCAAATATTCTTCATTCTAAGCAATTCATGTCTTAAGATTTTTTTTCTTTCTCGCATATTTACTTATTTGTTTTTTTTTTTACAAAACCTCTATTTGTTGATTAAATTCCAATTATCTTTTTCATTCTTTCATAGTTTAAACTAGTTTTCTTCTTTCATCACCAATTTTATAGGTATTTTTTCGTCTAATTTATTAGGTATAAAAGAACCTTATGGGATATTTGTTTCACAAATTTGATTATTTTCTTGAGAATCATATTTATGGGAATACTACTATTGAGAATGTTATTCTCATTAAAGATGTTTGGTACATATTTTTAATACATAAGAATGTTGTTAAATTTTAATTTAATTTAAAAATAATAATATTAATTAAATGATTAAATGAAGTTGAATAAGAAGAAAATGAAAAATTATATTAAGCGTTTTCATGAAAATATAAGATTTTCACCCCTTTAAAAAAAATATTAAAATGAAGAAATATGTACAATATAAATTCATGAGAATAAATTATTCTTAAAATATTTTTTATCATCTTCTAATATATGAGAAACATATTTCCATATTTCCATCTCTTATAAGTCTAATAAGATTTCTTGAAATAAATGTGTTAATGTCTTGTCTCTTTTAACTGTGTCTTTTAATTGTCTCTATTAACTTGCATATCTAATTTAAAACTTTTACATAATCATCGTAATTTTTATTATGCAAAAGGTTTAGAATATTAAAAAGTGATTACAATTTACAACAAACAGAAGAAAAAAAAAGAAGAAAAGAAGACTAGCTAGAAAAGTTGAGGAAAGACAGAAGATGTGAAACACGAGTTGAAATTGCAAAACCAAACACAAACACAACACGTATGAGGGAAGGGCAAATGGGTAAGTTGGCGAGGAGAACCAAAAACAAGGTATATTTGCCGCATAAATAATTAACTGCGAATGTGTGATTATCACCACTACATCTCGGAGAATTCCCCTATATATATGCCGTCAAAACCGCTCTAAACAAACCCAACGCTAAATTTCTCTCTCTTTCTAAGCTCCACATTTTCCTGTAACTCCCATCTAGATTCTTCAGTTGTCCCTTCACCACTCCAGAGATGAAGAAGTCCGTCCTCGCTGCCTCCGTCGCCGCCGCTTCCGCCACCGCGGCGTCGCTCTCCTCTTCTTCCCATCAGGTTTCCCTCTAACTCGTCTGGCTATCTTTAGATTGAAGTTGAGAAAGAATTTTCAAATTTCAATACACAATTGCGAATATCAATGTACAAAATGAAAAAAAAAATTGTTGCTTTGGAAATAAAAATTCTTAATTGAAATTCAAACATACACTTTAATTAGCAAGGGTCTAGTTCTGTTGCTGATTGAATAAATACGTAGATTATTATAAATTTTCTTGTATCTATCTTTGATCTTTACCGATAAAAAAATACGCTTTAAATTTTAATGGATTTGATTTTGGTGTGTGAAGCTGATGTGGGTTTTTTTTTTTTTTTTTTTGCAGGATGAGAGGAGAAGCCGTGAGAACACTTCGTCGCAGAATTCATCTTCTACGGAGAAATTCGCTCCCAAATTTGATGGATTGCGCTTCATTGAAACCCTCGTAACTGCCCATAGATGATGATTATTCGAGGTTCCCCACTCTCACTCAAATGGGGCCTCACTCTTTCTTCCCTCATCCCTTCCCTTTATCTTTTTTCTTTTCAGTTATGCCCTTTAGAAGAAGAAAAATTCATGTATGGGAAAATTTTCAAGTCTTCTACTTCAGTTTTTTCCCCCTCTTAGGAGAATTAGAGAGAAAAGATTGTAATTTTACGGGATTATTTCATTGGCCTATCTGGGAAATAAAAAAAGTGAAAAGGTTTTAGGCTTCTGCTTATGTTTATTTATTTCCATTATTTTGTATTTTATCAATCATGTATTTTTTATTATTAATGTGGTGGCTACTTGTAGACCCAAAGAGAGTGCTAATTTGTCAATAGATCCTTCTTTCTTGTATTTATAATTTTACTAACTAATTTTCGTAATAAAATTTGGTTGATCACTTTTTTTGATCATATTTGATCCCAAATTTTTATAGAAGAGTCTTGTACCACTAACTCTAAATGTTAATATTTGCATAGATAGTTGATTCTTTCGGAATTGGATTTGTATACCTGAGTTGACCTTAATGTCAATTAAGAAAAAATACAGGGGAAAGAAGAACTAAACAAGGAATAAAATTGGGTGTATTTTTTTTCCCTTTCCTATTCGCGTGGGATTAATTGAATTGTTAGATGGATTAAGCCATGCTGCTTTTCCAATAAAAAAAATTGTGTTATTTGCAAATTTACTGTGTTATCTTCTGTGTGTGATGGCTGCGTGGTGTTATCTTACTTGGGGTGTATGGAATATTCTTTACGAAATAAATAAATATCTTGCAACTTGTGGTAGAAAAAAAAACCATTTATGGAATTTCGCCACCGCCCATGTTACGCAAACCGCTAATATTGTCTATCAAAATTTCTGGATCTGACCATGATAGTGATATTAAAGTTCAGTTACTGTCTGAATCTCTGATATTTTGCATCCTTTGTTGTCAAAAGAAATTATGATGACCGTGTTTCTTTGAGGACCAGAATGCCCTTATTTGATTAAATTACCTCTCATTGGTGGTGCCCTTACATAGTCTGAATGTGCGGTGCGAGCTTCTAGAAAATGACGTTAGGTTATGGTTTGCTTAAGTAGATGAAAAATGAAAAAAAGAAAGAGAAAAGGTATTTATAAGGAGGAAGGTGTAAGCAAAGTAAGACTAGAATGTTCCATTGTTGTTACTTGTTTGGTAGAGAATGAAGGATCACATCAAACTTACCTCTGTGCTATAATAGTCAAATGACAAGGAGGGTTTCTTGCCCATAATAATACCTGTAAAAAGCAAAAAAGAAAAATATTTTACTTAAAAGAAAACCAAATAGCTTGCCGTTAACATTGCACCAATAAGCTATAGTGGTTTGTTTTGTTATTTGTTAGTGTGAGTCAACAATTTAGTTCCTGAAATTATAATAGTATTTTAAATCAATTCTTAAAATTGCTTGAATGATAAAATAGTCTTTGAAATTGTAATAATCAACGTAATCTATGAACGATCAATCAAATTTGTTCCTAAAATTAAAGATGTGGCAAAATAGTTCCTCAATTGTTAATCATCAATTTAGCTCATTTTTTGATGCCATTTAATATTGTTAATTAGCTAAGTTATCATTAGCTAGGTGCCTAAGTGAAAGCCAGCTAGGCACACATATGTAATTACCGTATCATATAAATGAAAATGACCAAATTGATGAAATAATAATTGGGTTTTTTTTCATCCCTCCATCTTTATTCTTCTTTTCCTCATTAATTTTGCATTAATCTTCTAATCTACCCATTAGAAAATGTTGCCTTAGAGATCCCAAAAATCAAGTTGTATGAAATATTCATAATTATAAAAAGGGACTCAATGTTTGTAATACTATTAAAAAGGTTGAGCATGTTTCGTTCCTCCATTTAATTATGCATGTTTCGTTCATATAACTTGATTTAAGGAATTTGGTGACATTTCCTCAATTAATAGATCAAAAGACATGAAAAGGTATTACAAAAATTAATCATTATTTGACTTATGTTTTGATGATTTTTTATCTTTATGATGTGATTACTACGCGTGCCGATTCAACATTTCTTATGACATGAGTGCCACTAGCTAATAATAGAGGATTAAATTGATTGATGATTTACAATTTTAGGTTTATTTTTTATATTTTTTTAATTTCAAGAACCATTTTAATCGATTTATAATTTTAAGAACAAAGTTAATCAATAATTTATAATTTGATGACCTATTTTGTTATTTTACTAAATTAAATGACTAATTTATCTTAGTATTACTTTTAGGACCAAATTCATAATTTACTATATGTTATATAAATGAGTCAGATTTTATTTTATTAAAACATCAGTTCTTTAGCATACATATTAAGGAAAATTGATATACTATTTCATTAAATATTAATTAATTTATTTAAAAATAAATATAAAATAATTTATATTTTTAATAAATAATTCTTTTTCTGAATACTATTGTTTTCTAGTTTTTTAGACTTAATGTCACTTTTGACTTATTATGTTTTGTAATTGTTTCACTTTGTTATATTAAGTTTTAAAAGTTTTATTTTATTTCTTTATGTTTTCAAAATGTATTGTTTTAGTCGTTTTTTTTTTTCAATTTTTCATTAAAAACGTTAGTGTTCTATTAACTTTAAAATTTTAAAAAATGACCAAAAGGATAATACCAAAAACATAAAGGATTAGAATGAAACTTTTAAAATATAATATATCAAAGCCAAACATAATGAACTAAAAGTGACATTAAATCTTTTAAAATAATTAACTTTATATAGTGACAGCTAAAAATCGTCTCTATCTTTATTTTATTTTTAAAAAATAAACAGCTAAAAAAATATTTATCTCTTTCAACCTCTTCCAATTATGAAAAGGTAAAAAAATATAGCACTACACAGATTGAATGATATTAACACATAATTTCATTAGAACTACTGAAAATTCATATACATATCATTGGAAAATCCAAACTTTTCACACAACTATGTTATTGGAAATAGAATCAAGAGAGATTGAAGTACAAGATGTCTTCGACGAAAGACAAAAACATGACCATAACTCGCCAATTAACCCAAATTTGAAAGAGAAAATCACAATGTGACTCTTTGTAAGGTTTGCGAGCAAGACTTTTACCGTCGCGCATGGTTAGACTGGACCTGTAGATGATTTTTCATTCGACATCTACAACCCGATCGGACGAAGGCGATCAACGCAAAGAGGGGTTGAACAATGTATTTCGTTGGACCAAAACATACACTAATGTTTCAAACAAAAAATTGAAAAAAAAATATCAGAATTATACATTTTGAAATCATAAAAGATTGAAGCTTTCAAAAAATAATGTATCAAAGCGATATAACTGTAAAACATAATGAAACAAGAGTAACATTAAACAATTTTAAATTTTAAAAGTTAATCGAATAATAGTATTTCTAACAAAAAAATTTAAAAAATATCAAAATAATATATTTCAAAAACATAAAAGATTTAAATGAAACTTTTAAAATTTAATATGTAAAAGTAAAAAAAATTATAAAACATAATGAATTAAAATTAGATTGTTTTTTTAACCGGACATTCATTAACATTCTCTTTTATGTAATATTCTATACTCCTTTTTTTTTTTTATATAGCTTACACCCTTCTATTCTTCACTTACCGAAAAAGCCTAACCTAGTAACATAATCTTGACTCATATTCATCAAAATCATTGCAGTCGTTTTGTGCGGGCTACAAGAACCCGAGACCAAATCCTTTTCAGGTCAAGCACCTTCTTAATTCCAATTCATCTTTCATAATGCGAAATTCTCGACTACCAAAAAGCATGGCTTGAATTCTTGAACAACCTAAGGACTATACCGCATTTGGCCATTTGTCACTGCACACTAGGCCTTATAGACCAAGCGCACAACTTGACCTTATCAAATGCAGTGTGTAATCATCTAATTGAGTATAAATGATTAACGTTCTAAAATTAAAATCAAATTATTTAAATTTAATTTTTGTTGAATAGTTATTAATTAAATCTTACTTAACTTTCAATTGAAAACTTTAAATTAATTATTTTTTTCTTAATGAATCAATCGAATAATTAAGAAAAAAAATTGTAATGTATGTATGTGGGTTCACATTCATATCATATCTCCACAGCCACAGGTACATGATGCGTGAAGGCACCGAAACCAAACTTGATGTTTCCATTCCTTCAACTTTTCTGGCGATTTGCGATGTGTCGGCCTTTACTTTTCAGTTCCTTTCGGTGTGGGAGTTTCCTCGATAACCTTCACTACTTGATGTATGCTATTTACATCCTTAATAATGATTGATTGCAACACATTATTAATTGGATAAATTTTTATAAATAGATATTCTAATCTCCCGATTTTAGGTGAATTTATGTGTTTTAAATTTGCAGTCTTAAATTGACTTTATCATAAAATATTAAGTTCATCTTTAATAATAAAAAATTAATCACATTTTTTTAATCCATAACGTTTCAATTTAAAATCTTTCTCAAGGAGAATCAAGTTTATGATCATTGGGATAAACGACTCATTGATGCCTACTGGCAAATATACTCGTTATTTGTGTTTAACTATCTAAAACCAATTTATTTTATGTTTAAATCTCTCTCAAATCTTAAAAGTAAATAAAACACACTTTGAATAATTTAGTTATACATAATCTTTAGGCTCATTTAAAAGAAAAACATTTAGGCAGTTTTTTGGAGTTTTATGTTACCAGCACACATCATTAAATAATTTGAATTACTCTATGATACTTACAAGAGAATTTATTTAATTAATAATAGATCATGTTGATCATAAGCAATCTTCAAACTGTTTTTTAAAAGTTTTTTGTGACCAGAACAGGCATCATTAAATAACTTTAATTACTCTCTGTTAATGATACTTACACGACAATTTATCTAATTAATAATAGATCATGCTATCGTAATAAAATAGATAATGTTAATCTGCTAGTCATCAATTAATCATTATTATTTTGGTATATCGATGCTTTAGGTATTTCTGCGTAGCATATAAATAAAAGTATACAAGGGAATGAAAGGATGGTCCCAATTCCTAACTGTAGCCTCCCTAAAAGGATGACAATCAACAGAATTAGCATGGCTTGTGAAACTTCCTTACATAATGAAACAAACAAGTAGGTTAAAGTTTGGACAAAGTAATAACGTCATCCAATACCAATGGCCAATGGGAAATTTATCATCTTGGAAACAAAATAAACCATTGAAGGAGGTATACGTGATGATGGCATGGGTGGAACAATAATTTGTTAACCGAAAGGTAGTTGTGCCAATTATTCAGCTCCACAAAAATTGATTAGAGTCTTTCTACAGAATGTCAGCTAATGGTCCTGTTTATGTATAAAAAAAAGAAAAAAGAAAAAAAATCATACATTTTCATTAAAATATACTATTATCCAATACAATTATGTGGTTGAAATTAATTTAGTTAAAAATCTAATTCACATTCAATGATCCAAAACTAGTCAATTCTATCAATATCTAAAACAAACAACACTATGTGCGTGGCACTTTTCTAATTTTAAAAATAATTACCACTTAAAAAAATGCCCATTTATTCTTAATTTGACTATCATTTTATAGGTATTCTCAATTTAAAATATGTATTTTTAATTATATTGTCTTCTCATCTCATTAATATATATTTCTTTTTTTAATAAATAGATACACTAAAATAAGATTGAAATTGAAAAAAAATATTGAGTAAATAATTCATATACTAATGATGCAAAAAATTTTAACACTGATGTAATTACAAGCTATCATTTATTCATATATATATATATATATATATATAATTTTTTTAATAAATTATATCGACTATAATTTTTAAGTGATTGTTTACAAAGTAACTTTTTTAAGTTATTATCACGTAAAAAAACTACATACATTTGTGGAAGTTTTATAGACTCATATAAACATAATAACAAAATATCTATCAATAACATATCAGTTAAATATTTCAACAATATAATAATGTAAAATAATATATTATAAATTTCATAATAGTTAAATAATCAAGTCTAATAATACATCACTACTAAATAATAACTTGTGAAGGTGATAATAGTGATAGAATATTCTCATCGAAGATTTGATATTGTTAGAAGTGAAAGTTATTTAATTCAGGAACAATACTAAATAAAAGTATATTGAACCCTAAACGTGAAAAAATAACCCAAAATGACTTGTGTTTTTGTTTAATTTTGTAAACTTGTTGACTCACAATGATAAATTTAAGAGTCCACTGAGTCTACCCCGAACTCCTAAAAAGAGAATTTGCATACGATTTATTTCAGCAAGATAAGTAGACTTGTAAACTCCTAAAAATTAACAAGTTAACTTAGAGAATTTGATAACCACACTAAAAATAGAATATTTATTTATTATTATTATTATTATAAAAAGACACCTCAAGATTTCAATGTAAACCATATGTGTTTGAATTCAATTAGAAAAATTATAATAGAAACAGTACGGTGCCCCTTCCAGGAACGAATCATTAGTTTAGGCAATATAGGGATCAATTGCCAACATTTATATTTTAATATGGACAAGATAATTATCTTCACAATATTCATATACTGCAAAGTTTTGAATTTGGATGCTTATTCAACTTATGGATAACATCTATCAGCCTTAAATTCTATTCAAATCGTACAAGTAAATTTTGAAAGGCACTTTTCATTTTGTATATGTTAATTTTGTTTTAAGAGTATAGAAATGGACAAAGACACATCATCTCTATGACCGTCAGGGATCGAAAAGTTTGAACATGGCAAGCCCAACTTCACAGTGCTCAACACGAATCACACGATCCACTCACTAGTCATCAGGACCTCCCCACAATTTGTTTCTTCTTGTTATTCTTTATAACTATTTTATTATCTTCTTTGGTCAATCATTTATTTATTAATTAATTTTCTGAGCTTAGTCAATCATTGAATGATTTGTACTTAAGACTTTCTTCTTCGTTCATCCCTATCGTATGGGAGGAAGTTTAATATTTTGCTTGGTCAGTGGAAGAGGATAAAGTGGTAAACATGAAATATGAGATTGTTATTCTACACAAATAAAATTTCGTAGTGCTAACCCCACTCTTTCAATTTGCACACTTGGATTCGTGTATGTTACATCAACACTTTTCAAATCAGAACCCCACTTCACATCATCATCACCTAAAAAAGGTTGATGTTACTCTGACACAACTCAATTTATTAATTCAATAATTGTCTGTATTCTCGACACTCCTGGTGTATTATTACCAATTGTAGCATATGGTACTACTTAATTACCATTCATAAATTAAAATCCAGAAAAATAAAACAGACAAAACTATAATAATACACTTTTCTGGGCAAGAAGAGGCTTTTTCACATTTACATCCTTTCAGAACGAATGGAGTAAGAAGACCACGGAAACCAGCCACTGTCCTCAGCAACAAATAACAAAGAGTATGGAGCAATAATTTTTTTGGGTATCCTTGTATAATGTATTACTATTGCCTACTCTTTTGATACATAATTATTAGTATTTAATTAAGTTTTTTTATCCTAAAAAAATCTTAAAATAAGAAGAAAAAAAGTAATCATATATAACAATTAACAAGTGTTATGTTCAAGGTTAATTTTTGGAGGAAAAGAACGGTTTTTAATATTCTCCAATTTTATAATTTTTAAAAACAAAAAAATTATAGATTAGTAGGAACCTTTTGTTTTAATATTCTATTGTTTCTATAAATTTCATATGACTCTTTAAATTAAAATATATATATAAAAATGTCCTCCCTTTTGTTTCTAATTCACTTCCAAATAAAACCTCTTTTTTTTTTTCTCTTCATGAAACAACAACCACTTGAGCACGGTTAGACGTAGTTATTGATCTTTTTTTACTCTCAAGATTAGAGATGAAATAAGTTAAATTGATACAACTTAATGCGTGTTTAGAATTGCGTCAACTGATGAAATAATATCGTGAATTACAATTTATCAGTGATAATTTCTGTGCCATCCTTACTTTAACATGAGGTATAGACGCGCTTCCAAACACACTACTAACCCTTATCATATTTATATTTGGTCGCACTTTTTCATTATAAAAGATACATTCGAGTTTTTTTTTTTAAATCTATTTAGTTAAAATAATTATGCCTTAGATCATTAACAAAATCTTAAGTTTAATAGGAGAACCTATTTAAGTAAGGGTATTGATAAATAAAGGAACTAAATTGAGAAATTATTTATTATAAAAATTATAAGAGAACGAAAAAAAAATCGTGTACAGTGTAATTTTATGTATTCCAACAAAAACCTTTCTATTTTAACCAAAAAAATTAAAATAAGAAAGTATTCATTGTGAAAATGATAAAAAAGCGAAAAAAATATCATGGACAATGAAATTTTATGCATTCTAATAAAAACCTTTTTATTTTAACCGAAGGAACTAAAATGAAAAATATTTATTATGAAAATTATAAGAAAATGAAAAAATATCATGCACAACACAATTTGATGCATTCCAACAAATACGTTTCTATTTTACGTTCTTTAGGCCTTTAATAATAATAATAATAATAATTATTATTATTAGGTTTTAAAATTATATATTTATTGGTCTATTTAATGATTTAAACTTGTTAGCTTACCTAAAAACTTAGACTTATTGGTTATTTAGTAAATGGATTTGTTGACTTATTTATAATGCCATATTTTTAAATACACTTTTAGGTGTGTCAAATCTTAAAAAGTCAAGTCAACTTGAAAAAAGGCTCATGTTAAGTAAACAAATTAATCTCAAACCTTAGTTTTTAGAAACAGTAATGATATATGTGCAAAAAAATTATCAATTCAAGTGTGAAGTATTTTGCTTCTTTTTCTTTACTGTTTCTTTTGAAAGTAAAAAGGGGGGGAAAATGAAAGAAAGAATGAACAAAAATCATGGTGTAAGTTGATTTACTGTTTCTTTTTGTGTAAAATTTATTTCTTACCACCAATTTCATTTGAGAAATAGACTTGGCTCATTTTAAAGTCTATGTTAACTTATTTGGATTAGATTCAATTTTTCATAATCAACTCCAACTTTTAAAATTCAAAATAACAAATAATTGCTTCTATTTTTTCAAAATTTCACCGTTATTTGGTGGCTAGAATCAATTCTGGTGCCTATCCAAATACACCCACTGGTAATTTCAGCCTACCTAGGGCCTTCCTCCCTCTCATTCAGCAAATGGGCTAGAGGGGCTGTTCCATAGATATTTACCTAGCTAAACATAAGTGAAGCACAATCAATGGTAAGTCATTAATCCCAGTGGCACAAGGGCAAGCAAATTGCTTGAAAGCCTCACAGCAAACCTTGGTTGGATAATGTTATTGTCCCTTGCACCGGCTTGAGAGGTTTTGTAGTTCTGTTTCTCAAAGTCAACTCCACTGTTACGCTGATTAACTTTATCATGAAAAAAGCCAGAGGTTTGACACCGAGAGAGGAAGAGAACAAATGAATTATTTCACTTTGGCATTCCCTTATTGGAAAAAGAGTAAGGGGTCACAAAATAAGTTTGCTGGACTAATAATATGGGCCTATAGTGTAGATGTAATCAGGCATCTACTAAACACACTATATGTATTTCTTATACACTATATGAAATTTTCAAAATGGCAAAAATACCTTCATCTGCTTTATTACTTCAAATGCTTCTCTCCTTGAATGAGTTACGTACGGTTTGTTGTTGGTCCTTGCTCTCGTTCACTTGATCGTGTTTTGTTGTGCATTGGAGGTGTCTCTGTTAGAGGAGGTAGTTGGGGGTGGTAATAGAGGCGTTCACTGGTCACAGTCGTCAGAGAGGCCGTCGTCGGCGGTGGGTGCGAGGTAAGAAGCTGGAAGCTGTGATGTTCTGATATACGGATTAATCAATTGTTGATGAATTACATTCTGTGCAAAATAGTTGCTCAACAAAGAAAATGTATGGTTTCTCATCTGATAATCCAATGAAGAACAATAACATTCCTATGCTGGACCAATTTCATCCTTTTATGCACAAGTTCATTCTTAACATCACTGATGTCAAACCAGATGGTAATTGTGGATATCGTGTAATTGCAAACGTACTAGGCTATGGTAAAGATTCTTGGCCTTTGATCCGAAATCATTTGCTTAAAGAGCTTTCACAATGGTTTGATTAATATATAGCGTTGTTTGGTGGCTTTGATAGATTTGATCAGTTAAAGCGCTCCCTTCTTGTTGATGGATTAGCAAGGGTAAGACAGAACTTTCGTAATGGTCACAGAGACACCAGCACCCACCTCGACGGCGCAGCTCTGACCTTCCCATGACCAATGCCACCCACCCAATGCGACAACGACACAGATGACCACCCCCACCGTCCAATAACAACCACTGTCCACCGTCCACCGCCTACGAAGAAGAAGAAGGAGAAGGAAAGCGCCTCAGGTCACGCGTGAAGAAGAAGAAGAACTATGTACGGCTTTTTCCAATTTTTAAATTAAAAACCTAATTAAAAGGGCATTATGGGATTTTCACTGTGCACATATGGTGTATAAGAAAATCTTATAGTGTATAAAGTTAACGCCATGTAATTATTCTCATTCACCAAGTCAACACTTCTACTTGGATACCCTTTAATAATAGAGGAATGTGTTGCTCGTACGCAGTTCAAAATTCTTAGTAAAAATTCCTGTTTCAAGTCATTGACTCTTTTCTTCATTGACTATACGAGAAGAACCTGATTGGTTTTGACAAACATTAAGATAGATAATCTCCTTACTCCATAGGGGGTGTGTTTAGTTTTATTGGAAAAAATCTAAGTTTCATATCGGTAAAAAATATTGTCACGATAGAGTATATAAGTGAAGGATAAGTCTCATTCTGAGAATTAATTTGAGATTCAATTAGACTCAAACCCACATTCTAAAATGTTATCTGAGCATATTTTATATCCATTGGTCACCTACTTTATTATTTATGCACCAAGTCCAAAAATATTAGAAAAAATTCAAGTTTCATATCGACTAAAGATAATATAAAGATAAAATATGTAAGTGAAAGATAATCCTTACCCTATAAATTAATTTTTAGGGTTAAATTAAGCTCAAAATCTATATTATAAGATATTTAGATGAGAGAAATAAAAAAGATAAAAATAAAAGACAAAATTTTAAATTAAAGTAAGATGTAAAAGATGTAGGTGCCAAAAAAAAAGTACAACTCATTTATTCCCAACTCACCATAAGAGAATTGATTTGCATTGACAAGTGCTACATCACTGTTCTTAAGGATCAGTTAGATTCCAGGCATTTTATTACATTATGATTAACCACGTTTAAAATGAGAGAAAACACAATGAAGTACTAAAGAATAAGTTTTTGAAAAAAAAAATAAAGGAAAAAAATATTGTTGGGATAAAGAAAAGGGGGCATGACGAGTGAGATTAATATGGTAGGTTCAAACCATTATGTAACATTCTCGTTCATTTCATCCTCTTCCACCAATCTAACCAATACTTAAGATTATGATAGATTCAAACCATGGACTACTGAATTACATTAGAAGTACAATTCTATCTTTTCAACTCAAAAAATACACTTCCATCCACATGTTGCAAATGGAAGGCAGAATCTATAATTCATTTTTCAGAAAGAAATTTAAGACTTGAAACCTTTATCAAACGTTAATGAGAAGTTGGAAATTCCAGACTACATAACCAAAAGCCATCATTTCTCATTGAGCCTATATGTACATGGTTGAGAATTTCTCCATTTCCAAAAGTTGCAATGGCCTTAGCATAAGTTGTCAGAACAAACTTGGTTAGATGTTCTATTGGATGTTGGTATGCCTCATTTTTCGTGTTATGGACCTTCCCATGCGAAGACGGCTATTTGTGAGGAAATCTAATAGGACTGTTAAAGCATGTTGTACTGCTTCTTGCTGTTCATCCAATCCAATGGAGCTAAACTGTGGAAGAAGTTGGAGCTCCGAGAGCATGCCAGCAGCTGCTGCTGCTGTACATGTACGATCCCAAGATGGCTGTGGCCTGCCCTTGAAATACAATAGATGGCCATAGATTACATTAAACACAGCAGAAAGTTGATAAAAAAGAGAGCAAGGGAAAAAACAGCCATATATATTTTGTAGTATGTCAGTTAATCTTAGTTTCCTTTTCTTACACACCTAATTTTATGCATAGCAGAAACACCAGGTTTTAGGGATATACATGCAAGGTCCTCATCTCCCCAAACTGACATTGCTTTATCCTGTTGGAAACAAAAATGCACACCAAGTTACAAACTAGGCTAGAAAATTCGTAGATGGTGTTTCAAGTTTCAACTCAAATTAATTAATTCCATCAACTTAAAAACTATTAGGTCTTTGTGATGATCCAATGAAGTTGTCATCAAGTATGAAAGCTTATTCTTCTGGGGTGGTTGTTCCACCTTGCTATCTACCCACATACAAATATTTTAAGTTGATTTAACATAAAAAAAATGATATTCTCTTTAGAGTGAAAGGACACTTGTAACTAACAGATGAGTTGTCATTGAAGTGCCAATAAATCCATTTATATTGTAACTTTGCTCACACCTCCTAGCAATGTAATTCAGAGCTTAAATTATGAATTGACTGTAGATTCTGTATTAAGTTTTCCTAGTCAATGATCAAGTGGTAAATTCAAAACAAGTTTTAAAATCACATGACTTTGTAACTTCTCAAAAGAAGTTAACATTGTTATACAACCTGCTGCAAGCAAAACACAAGATGCAACTACGATGCCAGCAGCCAGAGTTCATTTCTTCTCATTTGCATGAGCTTAATACCAGACAGCAAAGGTCAAAGCCCAATCATTGTGGGCAGATTAATGTAGCTCCCAACCACCAATTAGGAAGGTTTACAACAGGAAAAATAAGGATGGACCATTGAAGAGTAGACCTTTTAAGCCGTTAGAGTAGTTAATTATTTAGGTTGTCATAAATAGAGAAGGTACTCCAGGTACAGGAGGCAGTTAGTTTTGGTCAGAGTAAGATCTGGTGGGAGAGGCCAGGCTCTCAAATTCCAAGGAACTTCTATTGTAAGCCATTCTTGTTCTTCACTTTGGGTTCTACTGATCCAAAGTAGTAGGAGGAGGATATTTAATAAAAATTCCTTTTCTGTTTCCATTAACATTGGTGAACTGAAAGACTATCAAACAAATTAACATTAACATGCCTAAATAAAACCCCTTCAGCATAGACAATGTTACTAGCATATTATTAATCAAACAAGTAAAGATACAGCAATCACTATAATGTCTAAATAAAACCTCTGATGGTGTGACTTCATCACTTGCAGCTGGTTCCTGACCAAACACATTTTCAACTGACTTTAAAGCTGCGCTCTTATTGGGATAAAGGCACCACATATTACTTTTTCCAGAATTAAGGACAATCCAAAGCCAAAGCAATTGAGTACAAATGAGAACCAGGTCCAGATATTAAAAGACAAAGAACAGGTACATCCAACATAACAATGATGAACTACTAATTTAAATCATGCAACAGTATCTAAATTGATGCGAGGAATACAGTTTGAACATGCTACCATAATAAAAAGATATTTGGAATGACGAAATATAAACATGAATTGCTGTTCAAATTTGGTATAGAATATCGTATTGTTTTGAGTAATTATGAAGCAGCAAGAGTCAGCGATTTTAAACTCTCCAAGAAACAATAGACAGCAGAAATTGTAGAAACAAAAGATCCTAGAGTAGGAATTGAAATCTGACTATATTAATAAACAGCAAACACATTCACTGCCAATTTATATAAAGTAATAAACTTAGAGACCTGCCATTTTAAAAGAATTCCACATGATTTCCTTGTGTTCAGGAATGCCAAAAGGCACAAAGTTACCGCATTAAACCCAAACACCTGCCACAAAATCTTTCCAGCGTCGTTCTATCTCAAGAAATCCTGCATGTGATGACCAAAAAGTATATGCATTATGATAATCAAACAACCTAAAAAAATTGAATTACCAAGAAACGACAAGTTACATCAAAGCCCTTGGATGCATATACAGCCAAAACCGGATTCCAGGGTAGAGCGAACAGGATGTGACTTTCGAATACATACAATCCTCCATGGGAAGCCAGCACTACAAAGATTGAAAACGAAGTTTAAAATGCAAAATGCATTCACTATCATCCAGCAACATCATCTACCTGAAACTAAAAACAATTTTAAAAATAGGAGTGTTTTCATTTCAGCGCACTCTCTAACTCACTCTTCTAAACGATAAATAATTAGATGGTTTGCAATCAGCACGTGTCTATGGCCCTGACCAATCTATACATGGCATGTATGTAAGTATCGTCAAGAGTTAATAACTCTCAGTTAAGCACTTTAATGTAGAGATTAGCGGGACCATGATGATCTTGAACCACCTAATAATTTCTACTCTCAACATACCCTCTCTTATATGTATTGATTAGAATTTATTGAAAACTCCAAAACCAAGTAAGGCTCACACAATTTTGTCATTTCCTACAAATTTGAACCAATTGAGTGGGTTGCAAAGTGTGTCGTTATCATTTCTCTTACAAATGACAAACCTTTTGACATAGGTAACCCCTGCTACCTAGTATGCGACAAGCTATCTGTCTAGCTGAATAAAATTAGAGCTTCTTTTCCGAATCACCCAAAGCCTGATACGTTGCACGGTGTTTCTTATCATCTTGCACTCTGAAATTCCCCTAATATGCACCCAAAACCTCAATCAATTAAAACCGAAAAACTTAAGAGCACATGAACATAATGATGGGTTACTAACCTGTAACTTTCCACCATTGCCGCCAAAACTCATGTGGGCATCCAAATCTTCTTCCAGAACTTTCAAATCCTCAAGGATTTGGGCAACCATGGTGGGGAGTGGGGAGGTGGTGCCCCAACCCTGCCATTCCTGAAACGGGACAACAACCCCTTCGGCCATGTCTGTGTCAGAGAGTGGTGAACGACGATGATATTGATGGTAACGGTGATGGGTGTGTGAGTAGAACGCGGGTTTTGTTCCAAGGAATCGATGATACCATGTTTATGCCCATTGGTATTCCGCTTCACTTCTACGATGTGTTGCCACTGCACACTATCTGAAGCAGCACAAATTTAAGAATTAAGAGTATGGCCCATATGAAATCAATAATGAGGTTAATCTTTAGTTGGTCTAACACAGTTGAAGGAAGCTCAGAAAAATTAGTGACTTAAAATCTTTGTTGATCTGTCTGGGCATCCCAAAGTTTAGAAAATTGTTTATAATATTTAAATGAGAAAATTGGGGTATGCATTTATGGTGTAAAATACAACTTACACCTTTTGTTAGTTGTTCTTAATTGTTAATATTTTGTTAATGAGGAATCCAATATGATATAATTTCTTATCTTTTTTCTTCTAACTGCTGATCCATTATGAATGATAAGTTTACTTATTTTTATAATAATTATTTTAAAAATTATATAAATGAATATTTGTGATTGTCTTATTGGATGACTATATACTTTTTTTTAGACTATCAATGCATAAACACTATACTCCTATTTAAGTTTTGTTGAATAAATAATTGAGATTTTTTTCTCCTTTTTTTCTTTCATTGATATATTTAGAAAGATATGATAATCTAATGCTTTTGTTTCTCCTCTTCTCTTCATGTAAATTAAGCAATAAGTTTTAAGTAAGAGGAATGCTAATAGTAATATATTTCTTCCAAAATTTTATAACGATGATAATGAGACTTAAACGTAAAATGTTATATAAATTACTCAAATTCTCTATCAATTTGACTTTACTGAGTTATTGTAATTAGATTATGTGGAAAGAAAGTGAGGGAGAAAAAGAAAAGAAAGTTTAAATTGAAAAAAAAAAGATTATTTTTTCATATATTTCACTTTTTCTTTAACTAACAGAAGAAAATAACGTTAAATTGAAGTAGAATGCATGTTTCAGTTGACTTTTTTAAAAAATTGAAGCAGAAACGCAAATATTATTTCTTTGTGCCTAAACAAAGAGAACGTGGATGATGAGAAATGAAACCATTTTACCTTGATGTTAAACAAAAGAACTTTGCCGGTGTGACATGTGAGGTTAGGTATATCATCATCTGCTGTATTATTTATATTTCTCTGTGGATAAGGATGATAACCAATCATTTATTAATGTTCTGTTTAGAATAGTTTGTTTTTGCGTCTTGGATAAGCCTTCGATTGTTCCTTTTTGTTCAAAATTTTTAAGGCCAAATCGTATGTCACATGATTTAACTTTAGACCATTTACAAATTATGTTCTTTTGAAGTTTTAATTTTAAACAATCATTTCTCTTGAATAGTCAAGATTTCATTTTGTTTTCAGCTTGACAAAATTCTATCTATACTATAAATTTTATCGAGGAAGAGAAAAGCAAAGTTGCTTACAATATGTGGAAAGTCGGAAAAAATGTGGAATCGAAGGCAGGGTCACAAAATTATATATTGTTGTATTGTTATCACTTTTTAATAAAAAAATATTTTCTTAATTAATATTCTAAAAATATTATGTACATAACATATATTGATCATTGATGGATAGATAAACAGATGCAGAGAGGAAGAACTCATCCAAAAAAAACAAAGATGAACGGAGGAAGACAGTCACTTAAATTTCAGTTAAAGGTGAGCTGAATAAGATCGGGTATTAATTTATAGACTAGAAATGATGTAATTATCATGTTAACACAAAAAGATAGACTGTACTACATACAAAAGTTTATTACAAGCAATAGTCTGGTTTAATTACAAGTCTAACACGTATTTTCCATTGCAAATTAGGTTTATGTTCTTTTTGAGAAAAATAAATTATAAATAATAGAAATTAAGAGAAAAATCAGATTAATAATTTTTGTAAACATAAAATTTAATTAGAATGTAATTATACTATTAAATTCTACATTGTTATGAATAATAGATTATCATAATGTCTTAAAAGCATTGATTCAAAAATTAATGAAATAAAAATATACTTAAAAATTTATTAAATTATATTAAAAATGAACTACACTGATGTTAGAAAAGTTTGTCACGTAGAAAGATGTTTTTTCTACCATAATGCAATCGAATTTTTATTTTATTTCTTAATTCATCAAACATATCTATAGTAATTAAGGTGTTTATAATCAAACCTTGAATATATATATATATATATATATATATATATATATATATATATATTCTAATTTGAATTATTTAAGGAAATTATGATCAATATGTTTTTTAAGGTAACTAAAATTAAGATTATTTTAAATAAATAATTAATTTTTTTTACTGTTTGCAACAAATTATATGTGCTTTAAAAATTATAACTTACTTTGTATATTTATAACTTTGAAATTATATTTTAAATAAATATAACATTGTACAATTATAATTTACTTTTAAATATTACAAACATTTTCTCTGAAGATAAATATTAGATGATAAATACAAAATATGGTTTTAATTAATCGTAATCTTGACAGGCTCCAAATTCTATTAAGTTAGGCCCTTGGAGTTTTTTTGGGTACTAATGAATAACGATGATATGATTTATTTAAATGTAAGGTCTTTTTTTGAGCATTTATAATGCATGGATTCTTAAATTGATTGATCATTTTAATTTTATGGATCATGTCATATAGATTTTAGCGTTATATACAAATTCATTTCAATACTAAGAGATAGTTTATACGGTGTCCCAATAATTTTAGGGGTTTTGATACTGATATTGATATTCATATTATTAGTTTTTTAACCAATCAAATTATATGTCATCATCTTATTAATTTTTTTTTGTTTTTTCAAATTAGTCTTTATTATTATTTTTTAAAATTTTAACATTGTAACTCCTTTAAATTAAAAAAATATGATTAAAATAACTTTAGAAGTTTGAACCCTAAAATATTTTTAGTTACTTTCAACATTTTTTATAAAAAAATCTTTTGGGATTTAGGGTTTAGGATTTAAAATTTTCTTATTTTGTTTCTTAAGCATAGATTTTATAAAAAGTATTGAAAATAACTAAAACGATTTTAAGATTTAGGCTTTTAAAATTATCTTTAATCATATTTTTTAATTTAAAAAAGTTTCAATTTTAAAATTTTAAAAAATAATAATCAAGGACTAATTTAAAAAAATAATTAATGAAAAAAATGACATATAATTTGATTGGTTAAAAAATTAATAGTTACAAATTCCCTCAAATTATTAGAGGTACCATAAAAACTCTCATACTAAAATTATTGAAATGAGTGTATAACTTAATTTTATAAGTCTTACAATTCGTTAATTTCTTTTCTTCAAAGCATAAAAAAAATTCTTAAAAGTTGTTAATCAATGTTACTTGTATAAACAAGTGTTTGTATAAAGAATGTCAAGTCACATACTTTAATGGTATATTTTGTTAAGTAATGTTGATTAATTTGAAATAACTTTGTAAGTAATGAAGTTAGAGATTACCTAAATTAGTGTTCTTATGAGAATTTACTTTCATTACGTAGCAATTAGAGTTTATTAAATAAGTTAAGTAGTATTTCGATAAATAAAGAAAATGAAGAATGAGAACATAGTAATCATATCACTATGGATTAGGATTTTCTAAGATTGTGATTAAGTTAAAAAGTATTATAATTTTATAGGATAAATTAGAATATATTATTTAGAGTATAATTTCCACTATTTTCATTTTTCAACCAGACACTTTTATTTATTTATTTATTTATTTGGTTTTTTGAGGTGAATTTCATAGAATATTTACGTAACTAGTAAAAAAAAACTCATAGTTACGTTTTTTACTTCTTTTCTTTCAATTTATATTTTTTATGTTAATAATTAAATTTAATTTTTATAGTTTTTTATAAGAAAATATTAATGTTAAAAACACTCCTATATCACAGTTTTTTTTTTATGTGAGATTGAGAAAATTAAATAAAGTTAACTAATATATAAGTTGGAGATGATGATCTTTTAAGATAGAATTTGCCTATTTTAATCTATGTGTTTATACATTAAATTTAATATTTGATTTGTACCCACTAATTTTTATGTATATTGGATGTAAAAGGTGTATTAAAATTTATAATTATTAATAAAGATAAT
The DNA here is from genome assembly GCA_013407115.1 of Glycine latifolia. NCBI lineage: Eukaryota > Viridiplantae > Streptophyta > Magnoliopsida > Fabales > Fabaceae > Glycine > Glycine latifolia. The sequence continues at coordinate 28,428,002 of CM023952.1, read as the reverse complement.
TATCTATTTAGTGAACGCATTTTTTATTCTTAAGTTATTTTTTAATATATAAATGTTTTTATTTTTTTTATAAACTTTCGAGATGTAATTATTATTATTTTGCCTTAAAAAATTGTTACCCTTATTTTCTTTAATTTTTTTTTAAAAAGATTGAGACACGAAATACTTTTTTTCCAACTAATATAATATATGGAATTTCCTTCTCTTGGTTTGCGAACCTAAAATCAAAGCAATTACAGCGATATTTTATAAAATAAAAGTTTCTTTAATTTTCCATGCATGCAAGTAAAGAAAAAACCTAAGCCTTAAATTCATGTCCAAATATACAAACAAAGTAGACCCTTTTATAAATCAACTAACACCTTTTGATACAAAAACAAATTCTTCTATAATAAAACTTTCTTTAATTTTCTATGCATACAAATAAAGAAAAAAAACCTAAGTCTTAATTTCATGTTCAAATTTACAAATAAAATAGACAATTTTATAAATTAACTCGTAACTTTTGATGAAAGAAACAATTCTTCAAAAATATACATACTATCATAATGCACTTCATTCTAAAATCGTTTGATGTATTGATATATCTTTTCATTATTTGAGAAGAATTTCTCTCTCATATATATACACATGTAAACGGGCATATAAATTAAGAAAACTTTTATTATGAGAGAGTAAAAAGAATAAATCTTTCCTTAACAAAACGACAAATCTCAATCATAGGATATAAAAATAAACGATTAAGATTAAATTTCAAAGTCATAAATACCTTTTTAAATATTTATGTGAATATTAAGTAAGTTTCAATAATAATAGCATTTTTGTGTGGGTAAATAAGTGTATCCTTTGACCAATAATCAATAATTAATTATCAAGAAATTGAAATTCATTCAAAGAATCACCTGTTAGAAATCAAATCCATTATAAAATACTTAAAAGAATAAGATTATTTATCATTATATTAATTAAATCGTAATAGTATACATACGGTTGTATAGTCTAAATTAAATTTTCTTACCCAATCATATATATATATATATATATATATATATATAGTATGATGTAATTTGTTAAAAGAAACCAGAATTTAGGATTAGGCAACAACATAAGTTCGATGGATTTCTAAAAATAAGAAATTATTTTTAAAAGAAATTATGTATTAAATAGTATTCAGATTATATGAGAATTTATTATTAAAAAAATTGGGTTTTTAATATAAAAAACTATTTTTAGAATTTCTTATTTCTCAAACATCACTTATCACTTATGAAAGGGATTTTTTTGAAGTTTTTTTTAATTTTTTAGATTGAGACAAAATTTTGTTAGAATTTTTATGACGGAGAAGAAACTCTAAGGAGTAAAAAAAAATGAATAAGAGATTTAAAAAACTTATATAAGTAGTCCCCACTGAGGATGCTGTAGTTGGTAAACCGGTGGGCAAACCGCGGCGTGTGGAGCCACGTTGCGGATTTTCTTATTTATTTTCTCTGTTAAAAATTGGTTAGTCCGTACCAGTGGTCCAAGCTTGATGGACGCTACCGTTGATTTTTGAACTTTCTCTGACTCCTATATTCCTATTCCTACAAAATAAAAAAATCGCTTTCACTTTTTTTCTTCCCTTTTATTCCTTCTTCCATTCATTCATTCACATTCTACGCTTTATTCAGAGCTTGCACTTGTTCCACCCTTCAACACACAACTCCTTCCCTTCTCCAATTCTCTTATCTGTGTAAGTATTCTCATACCCTTTTCTCTCTGTCTCTGCCACTGTCATGGGGTGCTTTCAATTGGGCTGTATTCTTCTTTGTTTGTTTCCTTTGGCTCTTTGGTTCATCTGGGCATTCAAATCTTCAATAAAAAAATGTTTTTTTTTATATATTTATCAGGGAAAGCTTTGTCTTTTACTCGATCCTCTGCCTAATATGTTCAATCATGGTTTGTTTGTTGCGTCGTTTGATGAGGTTTATGTTGAAAGCTGAAACCTAGTATTCACTTTTTCTGACACTTCATATTCAAAATCATGGAATTTTAGACCCTTCTTTTTTCTTTCTGCCATTAATGTTTGTTTTTGTTCATTTTTGTGTGCCTAATGAGGTTTTTTTTTGGCTGGTCACCGTTGCTTTTACCCTTATGATTTATTTTTTCCCAATTCAACAAGTTTGATTTGATGCTTAAATTGTTTCAGTGGATTGCACCTTGATCTATGTTTTTCAGTATAGGGTCCACAGTTCGTTGATTATTCAATAGTCATTATTGGAGAGAAATTTAATCGCCATTGGAATTTCTGAAAATTTCCACTCGAATGATTTAGTCAATGGTTTTTTATATTAGAAATTGTTTTCCTCCCTCTCTATAATTTCTTCAGGAAAACATCACCAACATTTTTCATATTCTTCTGCTTAGAGAGTTGGTTCTCAATTAGAAGAGCCTCTTTTCCGCTCATTATTTTCTCCCATATAGGAACGTTTGTTTAATTTAATTATTGGATGTTATTATAGAAAAATTGTGTTGACTTGAATACTACTTGAAAATAGTTTTATGATTATTTCATTAAGCAGTTTGGTGGTGTTGTTTTTTACTTGTTCTTGCAATTAATGACAACCAGTAATTGCAGACACCCAAGTAGTTAAGCGTTTACTAGGAATATTTGTTTTGTTATCTTTAAAAAGGATGTTGAAACTGTGGGGTTATTTGAAACTGCTCTGAAGAAATTAAACATTTTTGTTTGGTAGTCCTCTCCTTCAGAGCTGACAAAATTGTTAATTGACCAAAAATGAATCACATGATCTTTGTGTTGAAACAACTGAAAATTTTTGGCAGGTGAGCTGAAGTTTACCTGCTTCTCACCTACCAAAACTGGTTGTGCTCTCTTAATCACTTTGAGAAAATTGATGGAGAGGTTCTAGAGAATTGAAGATGCCAAAACAAAATTCACACTGATATTCTAGCGGTGTTGTATGGAGCTTTATAATAAAGCATGAATGTCTTGTTCTGAATGCAATTTTGTTTTTATTTTCACAGTTTCAAGGATTTTTCCCCCTTATTAATTTGTATGCTTATTTTTAAACCTTTTAGATCTTATTGTATTGATGAAACTTCTCTATGGAGGATGGATTATCTATTAGCAGGCACTTACAAATCCTACACTTTGTTTTTCAGATTCAGGCACTCTTCAGAGAACACTTTGTGAGTCAAAAGAGACATGGCCTTAGACCAGTATTATGAGGAGGCTGTGCCCCAGTTGGATTCATTCGAAGATAAATCGTCTCTCGAAACATGGAAATGTGACAGTGACGATATCGCAGATTCTGATAGAAATGCCTCTGGTGGCTTTGATTGCAACATCTGCCTGGAGTGTGTGCAAGATCCAGTGGTTACTCTTTGTGGTCATCTCTACTGCTGGCCCTGTATTTACAAATGGCTTAATTTCCTAAGTGCCTCTTGTGAAAATGAAGAAAAGAAGCAACAATGTCCAGTATGCAAATCAGAAATCTCACAGTCATCCCTTGTTCCCCTATACGGCCGCGGCCAAACTGAGTTACCTTCTAAAGGCAAAGGCCACCAAGTAGGGGTTGTCATACCAAGAAGACCCCTTGGTCCTTCACTTGATTCTGCAACTGTTTCCCGACCTATTTCTCGCGTTTATCATCGACACTATTCGAATCAACCTCAACAATTCAACTCAATTCCTGGCAGTTACACTTCAATGCTCAACACAGGTGGTTCACTAGCAAATGCATTTGATACAACATATGGAGTCTTTGGTGAGATGATATATGCAAGGGTCTTTGGGAACCAGATGACTAACACATACACATACCCGAATTCATATGATCTTTCAGGGAACAGTAATCCAAGGATTAGAAGGCATTTAATGCAAGTTGATAGCTCACTCAATAGAATCACTTTTTTCCTCCTTTGTTGCATAGTTTTGTGCCTTCTCTTATTCTGACTGCTATTGCATACTTTTTGTGCAATATATCCCTGTACAGAATACAAGCATAATGCGGATTCTGCCAGATGCATCATATACTATAGAGAAGTTGTTTGATGATGAGAGATATATTTGTAATTAGGTCCGTTTGGGTACATAGCTTAATTAATAACTTATTGAATAAATGCTTATCATATGATAAGCGTTTGAGTATAAATTGTTATAATCAAGGAAAAAATAAGGTTAAACTATTGTCATATAAATTATAAGTTGTTTTCATTAGTTATCCTGAGGAGTTTGTTGACTTGACTTATGTGCAAAACACTTTATGGACAGATCATTATGTTGTTTTTGTAAGATATGAAATGGATGTTTGCCTAAGTTTACATTTTTTTTTTTTAAAATTTTGACTTTCAGTTTGTTATAAGCTAAACTATCTTGCATTTCCAGATTTGTTTTTGTGGGGATATATTGTCCCGAAGTTCTGTATAGCAGAAGGGGGAAGTTACATAATTTAGCCTGCATGCTTTACTTGGATTCAGCTTAGGGTGGCTTTGCTTATGAGTGAAGGCAGGAATTAGATGTCTTAATAAATTCAAGAGTTCCGTGTCGCAGGAATTATTGAATTAAATTAAACGTGTCTATAAAAATATTTTAAATGAGATCTAAACTTGATTTTGTTGTAATTTTTTTTTTCTTGCTCATGGTAGTCATTGTAAAGGAGTCAATGCTTGTTTGGTTTATGTTGGACCTTTAGAATGACGTTTGGGATTTTAAGTAGAATTTTACATGTTTAGTCAGGAGAAACTTTTAGTTTCCTGTTAATTTTAGATTGGGAAACTTATGAGGCGGTAGGAGAGAAGTTGTTATCTTCCGAAAATATAGGTTTGGAAAATTAGTTTATCATGTTTGATATGCATTTTAAAAAAATAACATTCATGAAAAAATATGTTTTTTGAGATTTTTTTTATTAATTTTTTACGAAAACTTTTTCATGGGGAGATTTTAATTTATTATAATAAAATTTATTATGTTATTTTTTATTAAATTATATAATGTTGTAAATAATTAAAATAACTAGTAAAAATATGTGTAATTTTTTTATTCCTATGAATTTTTTTTGATGATCAAGCAAAGAAATTTTATGCATTTCCACAAAACATGATTCACGAGAATGAAAAAACTTTTCTCTTACCAAACACATCCTTAGTTTCATGTTTGGTACCTATTTTAAAAAATAACATTTTTGTGAAAGGAGATTTTGCGATAATGATTTTTACCAGTTTTCCACAAAAACATTGTAAAGAAGGAGAATCTAACTTTTCGAATTAAATATTTCTTTTAACTACAGTAAAACTATCACATTACTTTTGTTAGATTATTTAATGTGATAAATAATTAAAGTAACTGGTAAAAATATCATTTAATTCTTTGATTTCCAAAAAATCTATATAAATATTTCTGAAAACATTTATGACCAACCAAATGAATTTTATTTATTCTAAAAAATTCTTTGATTCCCAGAAAACTAGTAAAAATACCTGTGATTTATGAATCCCAGAATCATGATTCTTAGACATGAAAATATTTTCTCCTATCATATGCTCCTTAAAAAATTGATTCTAAATCTAAAATTAATTATAAGTTAAAGTAACTTTAATAGCATATTGGGTGGTATCTTTGCTTTTGTTGCAAAAGAAAATCACTTTTCTTTCTAGCTTTACAAAGGAGAGAGAAAAAGAGGATAAGGGAATGGGGGAAGATGGATGAAGTCCACTTACGTTTCTAGTTTTTAAACTCGGGTTGGTTGAGATAAAATTCATGTTTCCAACCTTTAAAATCAGGTTTTACAATAGTAAATGTATGTTTGGCAGGTTTTCTTGATTATGAGCATCAATTTTCTAGTAAATAGAGTGAGTTGGTTTAGTGAGTAGAATTGATTCACAATTTTTTTTAAATACATACATTCTTTACTGCACTATCCAAACAAAATTAATTATTCTAAAATTACTTTTTAAAAAAAATAATGTTTTCAACATCAATTCTTTTATAACTTTCTATCAATTAGAAGTGAGATGTATTTGATGTTAAATTTTACCTTTTATGATAAACAAGAGAGAAGATAAGAAAATTAAAATGTATATATAATATAGGAAATGACAAATTGTTGAATCAACAAAAATTATTATTAATCTTATTGTTCAGAAGCTATTTGTTATATGAAAAAAAGATGATGAATGTTATATATAACTTTATTCCTACGTATACAAAAAGATTATTTCGAATAAATTTGAATGAGGAAGAGAATGAGATGTTTTCAAGACCAAACACAAAGATTAACGATTTATAAAGCCTTTCCCAAAATTTGATCCTCAAAAGCATAACATTATGATTTATAAATGTTGGCCGTGGGACATGGGACTTAAATTGGAAATCGTCACAAAAGATTGCTTTCTTCTAGGTTTGTTAAATGAAAGTGACTCCTTGGCTTAATTTTAAAGTGGTCGAGGAATTAACTTCTAATTAGCAGAAAGACTTTTAGACTCAAAGCAGTCTCCTCCATTTCAACATCAAATTAAAGGCTGAAAATTGGGGTGTACACTGGACACAGTTTTTTTTTTATAGGTAAACTGCTTCTAGAATAGGGGTTTGCAACATACTTTTCAAACTGAAACGTTTTGTTTACACTGGATTATGGATAACGATTAATTACCTGCCATCACCATCTGGGAAGCCACATGGAGAAGGTATGTGCATATATTTGCTAAATGTTGAAATGAAGTTGCTACATCTATTCAGAAAAAAAAAAGAAGCTAGTTGCTACATCTTTTTATTGCCTCTACCACCACCCCACTTCTAAACCCATCTTTTCATTACCTAACTGGACTCTATATTTCATTAAGAACCAAAGTATGGAACTTAATTATCTAACTAGGTCCCCGAGATTTAAGGTTGGTTTGATGGTTAAAAAAAAAATTTAAGGGTGAAGGGAGAGGGAGAAATTGAGAGTTTGAATCTCTCTGACATTTTTAATGAAATTAATAAATTAACATTTATCGATAAAAAAAACCTTCTATTCGTGACCATTTTCAAATTGAACTTAAATATTTGTAATTTGATTCTTGCTCATGGAAAAAATTTAGTTGAAGGAGCAACTCTGTTATAGTTAAAAATGAGGATACATCCTCTAATTATTATATTTTTCTTTTTTAAAACACTTGTTTTAAAAATAACTTTCTAAATCTTATAAATTTTAGATGAAAATTTGATTATTGGAAATCATTTTTAAAAACAGTTTTTAAAAATGAAAAGAAAATCAATTAAGCCTGATTATTCATGATCTCAATTAATTTGAGTTGAGCTGTGTAATTTCATTTAAGAAAACAAAGATCTTTGAACGCTACCAATCCCAAATCCAATTTCTTACTGGAGAAGGACTACGCTCCATACTTCTTTAAAGTGATGAAGCCCTCGCTTCAGGGCTACCAAAATTTTAGGACTCAAAAACTTGTATTATATTTTTTAGTTAATTAAATTTCCAAATGCTTAATAAATACAATTTGTTTGGAAAAATATAGTTCACAAGAGGAAGAGATACTAGAGAGCTAGTCTTATAGCTAGCATAGATTAATGGAATAATGGCTACAAGCAAACAATTAAAATCCTCCTATCCAGCTACAATCTAAATGGTTAAATGGTACTAACAAATATGACAGTGAATTAATTAGGATGCAAATTCAATCACTGGAACATAATGATGAAAGTGGCAACTGTGCCTTCAAAATCAATTGGAGTATAAGAAATTAGAGCCATACGCTATACGGCTAGTGCTAGTGCTACATAATTTATTCTTTCTTGAATTTCTTTTAACACATCCTTCACAAATAATGTAGTTGTGCCCACGTTTTAGATTCAACCATCACTTCTCCCTATTAAGAAGTTGCGTGTTTTTATTTTCATCCATTTGATAATCTCCTTTAATAAGATCAAGGGGTTTTATATCCGGGATTTCATTATCAACATAACTTACCATTCCATCATATGAAGTGGGCATTTATATTCTACACCTCACATTTCACATCTTTCACCTCCTAAAAGACTCCAACAGGCAAATAATCCTTTAGCAGGCAGCCCAATTCCAGAATGACTATTTACCTGCACTGCCGTCCTCTTCCCTGCGTCACCCAAGCACCTCCTCTTCCCTTTCAATTCTTGCGTTGTGCGAGAGAGGTTGTTGAGTTCATATTTTCTAACCACGCGTAAGGGAACAAAAGTTTTTGAGATGTAGGCATTTGTATTCTTAACCCTTGGAAGTCTTGTGTTGCCAAGTTTGATGGCAAGGTGTTTGGCCAATGCAGTTTGTAGTGACTTGTGAGAGAGTGGAAGTGTTGTAGTAATTAGACAAAATGGGTTTCATAGTGACATCGAGTTTGGCTTCTTCCTACATCTTCATCCACACATCGAGTTCAACCTCATGTGCTTCAGCATGTTCTACGATGGAACTAGTATGCAAGGTGTTGACCTTGTTGTGATTGAAAGTGGGTTTGATGGTTTAGGGGTAGCCCCAACAATGTGATTCTGAATTAATGATAGTCACAGGCGACGATGCCATGGTTGCACACACAATGGAGGACATAGATTGCATGATGGATTTAGCGAGAAGATGCAAGATGGAACAACTATTTTGGAATAGGTATTTCCGAATAGGATACTCTTTCGAAATACCTATTTTCGAATATAATTTTTTGTATTTTGGAATACCTATTCCGGAGTAGATTTCCAAAATACTTATTCTATTCCAGAATAATTATTCCAGAACACGAAAATCATATTCTAAAATAGCTACTCCAGAATATGATAAGTATTCTAGAAACCTACTCCGAAATAGGTATTTCATAAGACGAAAAACTATATTCTGAAATAGCATGGGGATGCCTAGTAAAGGGATATTATTGTCCACTGGGAGGTGCAAATGCGAAATGGAAGGTGCAGAATATAAATGCCTAGGAAGTGTCTGAGATATGGATGTTCTCTATTGGAACATTCAGGTTTTGTCACTTTAGCCATTAGATCAATTTGAGAATTCAAATTTCCGTCACTTAATTTAGAAGATACTTTTTTGGTTTAGTAGTAATTAATTTGGTTTCTACACTTATTTCAATTATTAGTACTTTAAAACTAAAAATATTTCTAACAATTTTCCGCTACCAAAAAATTCTTCTAAAACAGGTGAGAAAATATGAATGGTTAGATTGATCCAAACATAATTATCAAACTCTAGTTTTAAATTATAAAATTGTATGATTTTACGAGTCTGTACACCCCCAATAAGTTGAATTACACATAGAATCATTTTCTGACAGACTCAAAGTAAACTCAGTAGAATCAGACCAAACTCGATAGAATCGTACGATTTTACAACTTTGTATTTTTTAATATTTTTTTGTTTAGTTTAGACTCTAGACTTTAGTTAATTTATGAACTTTAATTTTTTATGTTATTTATAGGTTCATACAAAGAGAAGAAACTGCTTGCATAAAAAGAAGATAAATGACTTAATTTATGTGATGCACAACTTGAAATTGAAAATTAGACAAATAAGAAAAATTGTTATTCTTTCATTTGAAGATACAGAATCTGATGATGAGTGGATAACAAAAGAGGGAGATGATATTTTTTATAAAGACAATGTCCAAGTTGAGCAACCTTTGGGTGAAAGTGGTAGTGGAAGCAATATTGAGGTAGTTTGAGGAAGTTTAATTGATCCAATTTTGGATGCATTTGATATTGACAATTTGATTTTTAATGACAATGTTGAAAATTACTTTTCAATTGAGGAAGAGCTTGAAGATGATGGAGATGAAGATGATGGTGGTGGTGATAATATTGGAAATGACTTTATTAGATGATTGATGGACATTTGAACTATTTCTATATTTTTTAAATGCTTTTATTTTAAGAACTTATGTTTTATATTGTATGAATTAATATTTAATTGGGTGTGGACTATGTTATTTATTAAATTAATGTTACAATTTTTTATTTTGATTTATTTTAGGGTTGAAATATTTAATTATGATTTTACATATATGAATATTAATATATTTTTTATATTGAGTAAACTCTTACGAGTCGATTTTACGAGTTAAATTTACGAAACCTTCACGAATTTATATAGAACCACGAGTTTCACAACCTTGGATCCAAGTGACTTAAAACAAAGTCACTTAATTTGTGTCGGCATTTTTTTCATAACCCTAATAGGTTTTGACTTTTTTTAAGGTTATGCAGTGTCATAGAAACATTTTCCTTTTAGATTCAAGTGCAATTAATTGATTCTTCACATTTAAATGAGAATTTGAACAAAACCTTATTATTCATATTCACTTTACAACTCGTTTTGTATGAGTTGAGCATGTAATTCGTTTATGCAAACAAAGATCTTTCAACGCATATTTTACCAAACCCAAATCCAATTTCTCAGTTGAGAGGGACTACTCTCCATACTGCTTAAAACAAAGTGTCTGTGTAAGCATATAAGTGATGAAGTTCTTGCTTCAGGCTATAGAATTTAGGCATCAAAAACTTATATTAAAACTACATACATACCCCATTGTCTAGAGGCTCCACGCTATGTGCAAGTAAGAGATAGAGATATTATACGCAGTCTTATCCTTGCATATGCAAAGAAGCTGTTTCCGGATTTGAACTCATGACTAACAAGTCCCCAACACAACTTTACCGCTATGCACACCAAAAACTTATCTTATTTATAATAAATTAAACTTCCTAATGCTTAATAAAATCTAATTTACATGAGAAAATATAGTTCGCAAGAGGAAGAGGTATGAAGGTATCATGCACATAAATTACTAGAAATAGAGAGCTTGCATTAGATTAATGGAATAATGGCTACAAACTACAAGCTAACAATTATAATCCTACTATTGAGACACAATTAAATTGGTTAAATGCAAATAATATGACAGTGTTAGGATGTTAATTCAATCACTGGAGCATAATGATGAAAGTAACATTTGAGCCTCTAAAAACATTTAAAGGAAAAGAAATCCGAGCTATCAGCTATGGCTAGTGCTAGTGTTAGATAATTTATTTTCCTGGGAACAATTTACCAAATCCTTTACAAATAATGCAGCTCTGCCTACCTATTAGATGCAACCATCAGTTTTCCCCATCAAGAAGTGGAGTGTTTTCATTTTCAAACATTTGATAATCTCCTTTGATAAGATCAAGGGGTTCTGTATCCGGGGCCTCACTACGAACATAACTTACCAGTCCATCATACGAAGTGATTGAGATATGGCTGTTCTCTATGCATAACTTAAGAATCTCAAGGGCTAAATCCAAGTCTCCTTTTTCTTTCAGGTATTTAACACATGCAATCAGGGTAAAGGGGTCTGGCCTCCTTCCTGCTAGATTTGTCGAGACTGCTTTCTTCATTGCCTGAACTGCATTCTCCATATCATTACCTGTGTTATAGCCACACGCCAATCGGTCCCATGTTCTTCCATCTAAATGCTTGCCACCATCCAAAAGCCTCCTGATATAAGCCTCAGCCTTATCAAACTGACCCCATTTACAATAAGCACTGATCATTAAATTTGGAATTCTGACATCAAAATTTGCATGTACGGATTCCCATTCTTCCAAAATTTTCTCTGCCCCATCGATGTCATCCAGCTTCACTAATGAGCTTAACATACGTATGTAACTTTTGTTGGGTTTCTTAGGACTTGTGCACATATTCCAAAGTCGATAAACCTCATCCTTATTCCCAATAATAGCATACATAGTTTGAATAGATTCATAAGCAAGCCTCTTAGTCTTGCCTCTGGCTAAATGCTCCGATTTCTTTAACATTGCTGCAACCTTCTCAAAATTGTGAACTTTCCGATAACCATTTGCCGCAGTCATGTATGTATACCAGTCCACAGTTGCCATGGGATCAAGTTCCATTTGCATAAGTAACTTCTCCATCCCCTTTATGTCTGTGGCGATCACATATGCATTTAACCGAATCGTATATGTACCAGCATTGCAGATATCCTTCTCTTTCATTTCTTGCATCAACCTATCCAGTTTCTCGTATTTACCCTTCTTAGCATAGAGTTCCAACATCATATTACAACATGCAGTTATATTCACAGGATGCAACTCTTTAATTTTTTTCAAGACAGCCTCCGCTTCCTCCACAGATTTATGTTCCGCATAGCATTTCAAAAGAGCAGCATAGATCTTGAACTCAATTTTAGCATTGGGGAGGCCTCTAAAATATTTCTCTGCTTGTTCAAGGCCATGGACTTTTGATATCAGGTTGATCTGTTTAGCAATGTTTCCCGGAGACAACTCATAGTTCCTTTCATTGCTCATCCACTCCAACACCTAACAAAAACCATATTTCCTTGACTCTTGATTTTAAGGGGTCAAGTGCAATATCACCAACTATGTAAATAAAAGCATATTTCCATGACTCTTGATTTTAAAGGGATCAAATGCAATACAGCAAACTTAATGTGTGTTTGGTTCTGCAGTGGCACCACAAAAATCACATCTTCTTACATAGAAATCTGGAAGTTACAATGAGTGACAGTGCCATGAACACGAAAAATAATTGCTTCTCTTTCACCGCACCACAAAGCCAAACACACTATTAGTAACCAACTAAGCACACAAGGATCCAAGCAACTTGAAATAGAGTTCAACACAACTTGGATTTCTACCTCTCTCAATCAGCTTCTCATAGTTCTCTATATCATTAAAAACCAACTAGACTAAAGACTAAAAGACTAAGGTTATGTTTGGATATTCATAGTAAGTGAAATAGAATGGAATGGAACAAAATTATCATTTCATTGTATTGATATTTTAACGACGACGAAACGGGAAAAACAAAACTAAGTTAAACTATTCATTTGGTTCTCATAGTTCCTCTATATAAGTTTTAGTCCTCACACAGTTTTTGAGGCGGTGTAATTGTAGCAAAATTTCATACAGTAAAAAAGTTTCCTCAAAACAAAACATCAAAACCTGGCATCATTCTTTTCCAATCCACTCCACCACTTTACCTCATTCCAAACACAACCTAAATATACAGTCCATTAATCCATGATTTTGAATGATGAAAATGACATGGAGAAACCCTAAAAACACATTTAATGGTCAAATTGGTCCATGAAAAGGGGTAATGTGAAATTACCTGAAGGGCATGTGTGAAGCGACGAGATTGAGTGAGGCGGTAAACGAGATCTTCGAGCTGAAGATTGGTGACTTCTCTGCCTTCTTCCACCCACTGCTTCAGAATAGGACTCACTGGACTCACTGGATCCCCAACCTTAAACACGCGATTTTCGAGACTCGCCACCACGCTTTCCGTCGAGTACATGCACATTCCGAGAGACCCACAAACGCAAACACCACACATTTTCACAAGTTTGCATTTTGATCGGATTAGCATCATCATTCTTCTTGTTATTGCTCGCCGCTCTCAACTCAACTCTCATCACCACTCCGCACTTACTACAGTGTGCAGAGAGTAGGGCTTTTATTTTTCTCCGAGTTCTTTATCCCATAATTATCAATTTAATTATCAAATTATTTTAAATAATTTAATTTAATCTTTATTTTTTTTAAAAAATAATTTAATCATCAAATTCTTGAATCAATTTTTAAAAAAAAATTGAAGATAAAATTGATTCATTTTCTAAAATTCAAAATTAAATTAAATCTTTTTAAAATTTTGAAATAAAATTGATTTATTTTAAATAAATTGAAGACTAAATTTAACTAGTTAAAATTTTTGGTACAATCTTTTTAAATAATTTGAGTAAACATATAGATAAATAAGTTTTTTTTTTTTTTTTGAAAAAATGGACTACAGATTCGGATTTTTTCTTTCTTTTGTTTGAAAATAAGAGAAATCGATCGGAGATCGATCCACAGGTAACGAAAAATATTTAATATGATATTATTTTATTTTATTTTTTAAAAATGACAAATTGATTTAAGGTATTTTTCATTTTTTATTTTAGAAATCAATTTGTTATTATTGGTGATTTTTTTGTATATTATTAAAACTTAAGTTTAAGTATCATGATATATTTGATTTAGGTTTTTGTGTATTTTGAATGTTAAGTACTGTGTTTTGGTTTTAGTTTTTATTGTTAATAGTTATGATAGTATATCTCTTTAGTATTATTTCATACATTATTTAATTGTTTTTTATTTTAACAAAACCAATTCAGCCATGATTCAAATATTCAACCATAACTTCAAATGAGTACCTTGACCAGTTTAATGATCAATCAAAATTTAAAAACATCATTTATAAGTCACACTCTCACTATAATCTCTCATTAATTACAAACAGGTAGTACTTGCTCTTTTTCATTTTTATTTGTCTTTTTGAATTTTTTATACACAGACCCCTAGATGTAATAATTTTCGCATTAATTGTGAAGTTTCCTATGGTAATGCATACAAGTTGTTTTTTATAATTTCATTTGAGCTTTCGTGATACCTAAATTAACTAAAACATAGGTAAAAAAAAGAGTATAATTGGAAAAAAAAAATGTTATCTTGAATTTCAAAAATAACAAATATTAATAGGAATAATTATTTTTTTAGAAAAAAACTGACACTTAAAAAGAATAGAGGGTACAACATAAACTCAATAACTATTTATGGAATAATAATATTTATCAAAATTTTCTTATTTCCAGTATAAAACCTTTAAACGGTCAGTTCAAAACAAACACTTGAGATATATTTTATCTTTTTAGAGACTATAAGTATCTTCAACTATAGAAAATTTTGCTTAAATTGTGTGAGATTAATACTGTGGGTCCAAGTTTTTTCTTTACTTAATTTAATACAACTGGATATCCAGTACACTTGAATTCAAGATAATTAAGTAAGCTAAAACAATCCTGAATAAATTGATTTCCGCACTCAATGATAGCACGGAGATGTAATTTTACATCAGTAATCTACGCCAACTTTTATATCAAACCATGAACAGCCCTTGTCGTGGCTTTATTAACAATATCTTTAACTTCGATTTTAAAGGGAATTTAAAAAAATTTCTACTGGAAAATTTGTTACTTGTACTATCCTTTCGTGGTTAATTAAGTATGTATAGCCATTTTTTTACTGGCCCATAAACTATCGTTGATAAATTCAGAAAAAATGTTACTTGAACAATAATCTGTACAACATTTTACAAGTAATAAAGAAAAAGAAAAGAAAAAAAAAGATGCAATAAATAATGAGATGGTGGAGAGAGATTGACACAAAATTTTATTGAATAAAATGTTATATATATAAATTATTGTATTTGTTACATGAGACATAACACAATTGATAAAGTAATAATGTTAAAGACAAGAAGAGTTCAAAATTTACATATATTCAGGAAATGAATAGAAAAACAAAACTCCTAAATGTGAATAATTTAAAGAATTTGTTGCTACACGATATAATTAATATCACAAGGTACGTGTAAATTGTAACAGCCAAGACAACAATGCAGATAGACAAATGGAACACTGACATGGATCAGTTTATGTCAGGACTTGGTGCTGAAGGTGGCACAGGTCCTCTAGGAAGCAACTCTGCAAGGGTTCCGAGTCTTTGCATGTGTCCTCCAATCTCTACTTGGCTTCTGGATCTTCCTATATCTTTCAAACGATAAACTCCCCTTCCTTCTGTCAATGAAGTTTCCATGAGAGAAAGAACCAGAAAAACAAACATTAAGAAGCATGTCAACTTCTTGCTTTGGAGCCTGTAATGTGCCATTTTATTTTGTAAGTAATTGTATTGTGCCTATGACTTTTGGCATGCTTTTGTAAATTATATATATATAGTATTTTGAAGCTTGGAACAAAGTTGACCATATGCACCAAACTGTGTTCGCCGGCTTTGTGAACTGGAATTGCATGCATGCAGCTAATATTTTCTTGTACTTGCCGGCATGTGATTCATCTGCACCCTGGAATGTTTAAAAGTAAACATATATAGTTTTAATTTGTAAAATTCTCAATCTGCACGCTTTGCCATTTGTTTGATTTAGAGTATCATATGATAGATAGACTTCTTTATTTGCACGCTTTGTCATTTGTTATTTATTTTACATGATTCATGTAATCATGTTTGGTTTCTCGTCAGCCAAGTGTAAATTCATGTCAACACCAAGTCACCAACACATTTCATGGTAGTAGCTAGCTTCTGCATAAATTTGGGACTTGATCCATGATATAGACTAGCTAGAATAGGGAAAAAAACTGTGAATTAAAAACGTGCATCCAAACACCTTACTTGATTCATGTCTAAGTGTAGATTTTGCATGGGTAGCTTCTGCACAAATTTGGGACTACTTGACGTGAATATACTGAGAATGCACGTATCAAACGTGCAAGCAAAACACTCGCTTCTTGGTTGCGTTTTAAAGAATCCATTTCCTCTTTTTCCATGTTGTCAGAACCTTAATACATTAATATTTTTGGTTTTAATCTTTTTAAGAGGTTGACAGGTGGCCAGATAAACAAATTCCATTTCCTCTTAGCATCACTCTGTCAATACCTCTATTTTTTATCTTTTTATTTTGTTATACAATAAAATAATAATGGAATTTGAATATAAAAGGGTGTATAGAATTAAGATTTTAAAAAATTATTTTAACATGAAAAAGTCCTAGGATTTTTAAAAAACTTTGTATGAATATAATGATTTTTTATAAATAATTTTATGATTTGTAATTTGAATTTTAATGAACTTATAACATATGAATTTATAAGATTTAAAGAGATTTTATAAATATTTAAAATTTTAAAGGATTCTATAAATTTTTAAAAAATATTTAAAATTATAAAAAGTCAATGAAATATAAAGAAAAGTAAAATCTATAAAAAAATTAATCTTTTAATAACTAATTGAGTATAACTGCATGCTTCTTATATATAACATTTTTTAGTGTAAATTATACTCGTATTTATTGTGTTTTTCTTAAATTGCATTTGATATTCTTCTATTTTTATACATTATTTTTACTCCCTCCTATTAATTAAAAAATATCTGAACTCATTAGAGTCAATTATATTCACACCCCTGTATCTTTCTCAAATTACACTCGATATCCTTACTTTTTTATACATTACTTTTATCCATCGACGTCGGTGTCTAAGGAACCATACGCAACGATGATGATGACCGAAGCTACGACGAAAAACGAGAAGGTGATGGAATATGATTGTGGTAGCAGATGCTACGATGGAGGCGGTGACTATGGTGGTAGTGGTTGTTTCGACGAGAGTGAGTGTGCCCGAACGTCGTGTTGGTGGACGAGGATGACGATGAGGAAGAAGAAATGATGTTGTCGTGAGAGAGTGAGGAGAAGGAGGTGATGGTGGTAAGTGAAGAATGATCGTTGAAAAAAATGAGGATTTGTAAAATTCAAAATGTGATTTTGAGGAAGAACATGAATGTATTTTAGATATAAATTTTTATTAAAATTCATGTGACCAAGATATGCTTACTTATTATTAAATTATTAAAATGGTGTTTAGAATGAGATCTGAATGTAATGTGAGCTAAATAGTTAAGAATTTTTTTTTGTAGAATACAAAAAGGGAGAAATATGTAATTTAGAAAAAACACACGAGTAGCAAGTGTAATTTACCTTTTTTTTATAAACGAAATATTTCATTGATGCAAAATCTCAAACACAAGGCGTGCAACTGTGCAAGAGTTGGAGTTACAAATTTCATCCAAAAAGCCACGGAGAAACTCATTTCAAGTTGGGTAAGTGGCTGTCTTATTCAATATTCCTATCAGATTCAAAAACAAGACTTGGAAACTCAAAATCACTTTCAGCAGCAACGTTCCTTAGTAGGTTATCTTGTTTCTTATCATATCACGCATTTACATCTAACATTTTCTCACTCTTCCATTCCCATCTTTTTCTTTCTCACATACTCCATTATTAACATATACTCTAAAGGGACATGAAAAAAACATCTTTTAATAAAATTAGTAGTACTACAGAAATTGTATAGCTGTCATCTGAAAAACAAAGTCTATCTTCAAACCCACTATACTTTAGAATTTCGCCTCTCATTCAAACACGGAATCTCTATTGTTTAATACTACTTGCTTGCAATCCAGTGTTTACCAAGGAATAACTCCAATATTGGCCAAAAATAAATCCAGAAATAAAAAGTGAGGCAACAACAATGGTGGCATTCAAGAACGATATCTGTTCTTTACCATGTACACGTAAGTTACTATGTCAGACATTCAGCAATGTGCACTCACACTCATTAGCAACAGGTATACATATGAAATGTTTAATCTGGTCACTATCTACGAGGCTATATAACCCAGTCTATCAACCAACATTTACCTAAAAAGTTACACATAATTGTTGAAAATATAAGACCAACATACTCAGATGTATAAGAAACGTTTGCCCGGTTGTTATGCCCCACTCTGATCATCAGCACGATAAAAATGCAGTAAATTTATGGGTTCCACTTTTTCCTGAAATCAAAGCAATCACGATAAATTTATTAGATGATATACAATTGAACATCTAATTTTAAATGAAAATAAATGCAGAAATGTTAAAGACCTCAAATATCTCTTCAAATTGTGAAGGGAAGTGAAACCCAGTTGAGCAATTCTGCAAAACTTCAGGACTCTTGATCCAATCTCTGCGTGCATCACATGTCTTTATTTTGAATTTGAACATCTACAAGAAGATTAGGCAATATCCTATAAATTCCAAATAAACTTGTTTTCTGAACATAAGACAAGTGTTTACCAGGAATAAAAACATTTGTGCTAAAAGAAACGGAAAGAAAAAAGGGATTAAATATATACTAGATAAGCTTGATGATTAAGAAAGAATTATCAATGTAATAAACAAACCTGCGACAAAGAAAATTCTGGCTGCTCCACCCCATCTCCATCAATGATCATACCAGTACCTTGGCACTCTGGGCAGAATACAGTTCTTATATGTTTTCCAATATCTTTTTCTTTTCCAATTTTGTCGCCATCTGACACAACCTTTCTCTTCACTACTCGTCTAACATTTGGATGGACTAAATGATTTGTGATTATCTCAAATTCACACAAGATTATCCAGTGTATAAGGCAGGATGTATGGAATACGTGAAATGCCTGCATATAAATGCCACAATGTAACTTGTGTAAATTGGCGAATGAAACATGAATATAACTCTTTTCCTCAAGTTCAGAATATGCATGATATGAATACAATGAAGTTTCAATATCTCAAGTTTTCATACAAGCCTCACTATCAACAAACTAATATAGCAAAACAAAATCAGAATTCAGAACATTAATAAAATGTCTTTACCCCAGTTCTATTCCGACTGCTGCATGCCACTCTTCTAGTCTTCAAATTCAAAAGAGCTGCTACATCTTTACCAGGAAGCATTTTTTGTTGACAGATGTTACACACTTTCTCTGCTGCCAGCCGCTGCTTCCGTCTCAATTCTTTCCTCAAAGCCTTGCTTGAAATGAATCTTGTGCAAAGATGATTGTTGAATTGATCTAGTGCCAATCGTGAGCTGGAGTTGTTTGAATCAGAAGACTCTTCTGCAGACGAATCATACCGATTGCATACAGAATCACTAACATCATCGGAGTCAGACAATGATGACTTTCCCTTTTGGCCACCAGAAGCAGACGGGAGCAACGTCTTGACATCATCAAGCAAACCTGACCGACCCAGATCATAATTATAAGCAAAAATCACAACTGCAAAATCATGCTCTAGAACCTCAACACCATCTCGTTCACCATTACTTTCTTTGCCTAACCATTCACACCATATTCTTTTAATCCCATTCAACGCGTGACACTTCTCAAGGAATCTTGCGGCAATCTTCCCCAAGCCAACTTCCCTAACTTTTACATCAAATATTTCATCTCCAATCAGCAAATTAGGAATCACTAATGCATACTCATCATCTTGCATACCATCAATCGAACATGGTTTAGCATTTGACTGAACCCCTTCACCAAACTTCACAATCGCAAGACTGACGTCATTGTCATTAAACTTCAACAACCTGTTTTGATAACTATCTGCAACTTCCAACTCTTTATCACTTTCAGTCGAAGTATCAAAGAAAACAAGTCCATCGTTAAAAGGCCAGGGTTTCGGTCCAAGCAGAGTGACCTTAGCAGCAGATAGTCTCTCCTTGTGAAGATTGCCTTTCAAGTGATCAAACAGAACATCGTCACTATAACACGGTGCAAGACACAGAGTGCAGAAATAAATGAATTTCTTCCCATTCTCGCGCAACTCAACATACGGATGCCCTTGAGATCTAACGATTTTCAGTATCTTCCTCGCCGCTTGTTCCTTCGGATTGGAAACATCAGACTTCGGAGGCCCCAATTCCAACTTTCCAGCCATGAAAAATTTCCCCAACCAAAAAGTCAAACGAAAAATTCAACACTAGGCAATCTTCAATAATCAATAAATACACAAACACAACATGAATCTCTCTTAAATTCCAAAACCACGAAACTCCTAACAGGAATCTCTCTTAAATTCCAGATCAAGGTTTCAGAGACATTGCAGACTTGGTTCCAAACCCTAAAATAGCATAACAGAAACTTTCCGAGACTAACTCGCACTGAAAATTCTCCTATATCCAAACTTCGCACAGAGACAAAAAACCAATCTAAAGTCACTAACAACAAATAATTCACGAATGAAACGGGAAGTCACGAGTCAACGATATCCTACTGTTGGAATTCCGAGCATAAACAGCGAAAGAAACCAAGAAATTCGGAGAGCGAAGAAAGGACCTTAAAACGACGGCGTAAAAGGAGATATTCGTGGCGCAATCGGTATAGAACTGTTCGGTAATCGTGGAGATCGTCCGCGTCGGAGGAAAGCGTCGAGAACCGTGGAGAGAATCTCGTACGAGCGCGAATCCTCCATTGACATCTCCATGTGTCGCAGAGAACGAAGAAGAATTCGACGGTGTTTGGAGGTAACAGAAAGTGAGCGAAAATGGAAGATGAAAAGGGTGATACGGAACGAAAACTAAAATTAACAGAATTTTGAGACTCTCTTTCTTTCTTTATCACATGTGATTTATTACTGTTAATCAATAAACTGATTATTGTATTTGAAGGCACCAAACAAGGTTCTTCTCCGCAACGGTGAGTGTGTGAGGAGTATGGGAACGTAGCATGAAATTCATTTCTGGCCGTTGATTGTTTATGATTGACGGTGATGATGGAGTGGATAAGGTTGAAGCGAGAGCGAAATGTATTGGGTAGATTCGAATTTTGAACGGAGATTCCTGGCCTTCTTTTTTCTTCTTTTCTTTTCTTTTCTTCAAGTAAAGCCTACTCTATTGTTTCTTACCACTTACGTACCTTATTACTATTTTAATAACGATTTGGTTCAATATTGTTATCAATCATCAATAAGGATGTTGTACTTCTATATACATAAAAATAATACTAATAATAATGATGTTGTAGCAAAGTACAGTTTTCAGGGGTTTTGCAAGTACGCTGCTTTTAATTTGTTTCTGAAAGTTATTAGAATAACGCTAAATTCTCCTACGGTATCTTTTTATAAATTCTCCTATTATTTTTATGGCAAACATTGAATTAAAATAAAAATATTTATTATCTTGGAAGTATAAAACATATTTAAAATTTATCATAAAATGTAGTAGGAGGATTAAGATTTATTCAATTATTTATTACTCTTTATGGATTCAATATTCTCAAAGAAAGAAATTTAAATTGTAGCAAAGAAAAAGAAGAAAGAAATTTAAATAATCATGCATTTCGAAGATATAAAAAAACGAAATACTGAAAAGGTAACATCCCTTTTTTTTTACCAGCTGAGGTAAAATCCCATGTTAGGGAGGGCTATATGTAATTATGTATCTATAAAAAAAAATAAGAAGGGTTATATGTGGATAAAACTTCTTAATAAATACTTAAAAGAAGAAAAGTAAGAAAGTTAAATGAATTAAACTTCTTTTATAATTTTAAATTAGCTTAAACTTAATTTAATTTATAAAAAAAAGTTTCATTTAACTTTTTCAAAAGTTGATTTTAACCTCAAAACAGAATCCGAGTCATTTCTACTAAATCCATACATAATAGTGTTCAGATTGTAACATATATGTAATTATTTTTTATGCATAAAAAATGAAAGAAGACAACAACGAAACTCCAAGAAACTGGCGATCCCTAAGAAAAAAAGATACCTAGGGCGTCAACAAGGAGCTTTGGTTGAAGTTCACTTAGACAAAGTTGTCAGACTTTGAAAATAAGACCTTCAGAAGAACCTTTTTTTGCTAGATAATACGCAATTTGATTGACCTCTCTAAAAAATTGATGAAAGACAAAATTCCACCAAGCTACATGATTGGCTATGTAGTTTGATTTTTAGACAAAAGAATCATCTAAATCAAACATAAAAGTAACATGTAATTTAATTTGAAAACAATTTTAAATCTAAATCAAACAAAATTGATAAAAAAAAGTTTTGTTTGGTTCAATTTGACAACTTTCTATTTTTTAAAATTTATTCTTATATAACTTGAGATTGCCATCCGACATAACAATAAAATTATATTTTAATTACTTATTGATCATAGATTTAAATTTAGAATATATATATATATATATATATATATATATATAAATATAAGGTTAGATACAACATTATTTCCTCTAACTTACACATATTTCATTATTGATAGTTGAAAATTACTCCTTTAAATTCCTTCAAAGTTTAAATCTTTGTCTTTCCACCTTGCAAATTGGCTATGTTCACGAGTTTGTCTTCTCTCAATAGAAATTTCTTCACAGTTTGTCTTCTCTCAATAAAAATTAACAGGGTTTATTTTTAATTTGGGGTTAAAGGGGTTTTGAGCGTATTTTTTATTTTGCTTTTAGCTCCTGGGTTAGGGGTTTAATTACTATGTTATGATTTATTATATAAGTTTTTTGTTATTCGAAACATTCAAGGCAAAACATAATCACTGGCTTATAGGATTGCAAGTATTGTCATATTCACTGCACCCTTTGTCGATAGGGATATAGGTAGACTATATGCATAATTGCAAATGTCTCCTTTCTTCTTTTTTCCCCTTTATTTGAGGTCTTCAATTTCAATATGATTATGATGGAAAAATACGAATATTAGACCGATCTTAAGGCTGACCCTAATAAATAAAAAAATAATAAACTTGAAGTATTTCTATTAATTAACAGTTGTTTGAAATTTTTATATTTAAGAATTACAAATATAGTATGTTAGAAATACTGCTTTATGCAGTAAAAGAAAATAGAAATACTATTCTATAGTGTATCTAAAGTTCTAGCGGACAGCATGACTTTTATTTGGAAAAGTTCTAACAAGCAATTTTGTTGAGAGTATGCATGCCAATTTTTGAAGGATTAAAAACTATTCAATATTTTATTAAATGATATTTACCTAATGTCTTTTGATCATTCACCAATCATCAACAAGAAACCATTTTTCTGTAATTTTTTATTGCTTATGACAAATTTTTAAACTTTTTATTACGTTTCTTTTAATCACAGGGAACAAGGTCTGTTGGATGAATATGAATATATGATGTGTATGATTCTCCTTCGCTGTATATAGGTGAAGTAAAAGTTTGTTTCATACCTTTAATTTCTAACCTCTTAGAATTGCTTTTTGTTTTAGAGTAACAAAAATAAATACTATGTCCTCATCTCCCCCCAATGTAATGAATAATTGGTAACTATTTTTTATGTTCTGACAGGCTATGTTTTGAGTATACTTTAGAAGCAACAAACTAAAAGTTATGAATTACCCCATATATAATTCCAAATCCATATATCACACGCTCATTATTTTTGAATTATATGTCATCAAACTGTATATGAGTGCATTAAAATGAATATCAAAAACTGATAAATAAATATAAAAAATTGAGATACGCTGTATGCGTAGAATAAGACGGAGTGCATTAAAATGTCTTATATTTTATATTTAGATTTTAGTTATATACAATTTTTTAAGTATTTTTAAATCAGTTCATGCATATAGTTAAATTAAGTTGTACTCTTATATGCATTTGCATTTTTAGATTTGTATATTTAAAATTAAACTATATTTTTTTAATATTTTATCCTTTATGCATTTGCTTATCCCCTTTGATAATTTGAAATTTACTATATATAACTATTAAAAATTATAATAGAAAATATTTGCTTGAAAATTCAAAACTTTTTATTAAAAAAAATTGCATTAAATGCTTTCTTAAAACTGAGTACATGTGTTGCAAATAATTAAATTAAAATTTACTAAGTTTAATTGTTTAAATAATTGATATGAATATAAAACTGTCATAAGCGCTTATTTTACAAAAAAAATTAAAAATGATGTTAAAACTTTAAGACATTTGTAGGTTCTATATTTACCAAAAGTAACATAATTTTAATCTCTCTTCAAAAACAAAAAATTCGTAGTTCTATTGAAATTTAGGGACTAAATATATTTTAAAATAAATTTGTGAAGGGGCAAATAGTATAGTATCCTAACTATTTAAAAAACCAAAAATGAAAATTCCCCTACTCCATCTTTTTGTTGCTGCCCAGGATCGAACTGGGGACCTTTAGTGTGTAAGACTAACGTGATAACCACTACACCACAGCAACTTGATGACTTCTTTAGTAATGAATCTCTTTATATAGAAACTTGAATTAGGCCCATCAGTTCTTCAGCCCAAATTCTTGCATGCTTTACCATGGTGGGCAGCGTTTTGTTTTGGACCGGATGGAATTGGACCACAAAGTGAAATTATGGATGAATTGATTAAGTGTTTTTTTTTTTCAATTCAAATCATTTTATACCTTTTAATTAAATCTTCTAACATACTTCAATTATTCAAAACATAAAGTATTAAATAAATTGTTGAATACTTTAGAGACTTCCAAAGCAATTTTTTTTGTGATACTTAAAACTTATAAAACATTTAGTATTTTTTTTCCTATATTTGGAGGATTATTTAGGTTCACTAATTAAAATGGTATAGAACTGCTTAAGTGAGTTGAATCGATTAAAGGCAGACACAAGTACGTTTTGTTACCTTAATTATTTTCATTTATGCTATGAAAAACCCAAATATCCTAATACAACAACGCCTTGCATATTCTATTGAAAGTGTATCAGGAAGTTGGACGAGCAGAATAAAAAATATTTTGATAGATTAACGTCGTTACATGCTTTTCATCCCATCATCTTCATCCTTTGTGTGGATAAAAAATGTAGATTAGGACATATGCTTTAATTATTTATAAATTTGTTTCTCTCTCTCTCTGAATCGATCGGAGACTTCTGAATTCTGATGCTGAGAAAATTTATTTTGGTCACCTAACCACGTGGGAGGAGGAGAAAAATAATTTGTTTTTGAAATGTGTAAATCACGCCTTAAATTACATAAGTCTCTACTTGTCAAAAAATTTCAACATACAAACTAACATTCCTTGTTTTTCAATGTTCAAAAGACAAAGAAAGAACTTTAATGCATATATGTAGTGTTTCAACTTTCAAGTCTTCATTTACGAATACAAGAACAGAAAGAAAGTAAGCAAAATGTTGTTTTCACATCCCATTGGGATATGTACACTTCTGCTTTTTTATGCACATTGAGTGACCGACATCATTACTAGCTAGAATGTTGCACTACAGAAAAAAAAATGTTATATATATATAGATATATTACGGCTTGATGATGAATTAGCCTTTAATAATTAGTATAACTTTTTTTTAATAGAAGTTAAACTATTACAAATTTACACTCATGTGTATGCAAATTGCTAGCGCGGTTCCATTGACATTAAAAATTACTATTGGTACTTAAAAAGTTAATTAATATACTACTAATATATGTGTGAATAGGTTCCCAATATTTATATTAGAAGTTTAATTTCTATTAAACAAAGACTACACTAACTAAAACAATCTTAAAACATTCAAACACAAAAAAAAAACTCAAAGCCTTAACTTTTTTTTTTATTTTACCGTTTGTACTTTGTATTGTAAACAACATTATTTTTTGTGGTGCTAAGATAACACAATATATACACACATGCATCATATTCATAAAGTAGTATGAAAAAAAAGGGGGAAGAAACATGCAAGTAGAATTATCTTATATATATTATTACTATATGGCACATGAGACGGTGATTTTTTTTTTCTTCTTAGAAAGAAAAATAAAGTATATCATATATTCCAGAATTTGTAGGTGCCACACATTGCTAACCAACTCGACAGAGCCAATCACCTTCGTCTTACTGTCTCTTACTATGTGGTTTGAAGATTGGAGAACCCGTAAAGTCTGTTGGTTCATCTTCCATATTATCGTAGCTAACAAAACTTGGAGGAGATGGATAAAGATCTAACACTACATGCATCATAGCTTTTCTCCTTCCATTTCCCATTTTGCTTTTTCTCGAAGCATTTCAGGCTCGCTACTCATTTCTTAGGAGCCCGTTTTGCATATCTAGTCCGTTTGTATTGTATAATATTAATACACAAAAATTCATAACCTTGCATGCGTGTTACAATGTTAGTATTTAATTAAAATATAATAAGTCTAGTTTGAATAATTATTTTTAATAAACACTCATAAGAAAAGAAAGTGAAATAATTAAGTCAAACTTTTTACATAAGTTAAATTTAAATTATATACATATACCTATATATATTTTCAACTTTTCCAGAAATAATTTTATTTAAGTTTTTTCATAAGTTAATTATATAAAACTTACTTTTAATTTATAAAAAATGAATTATTTAATTCCTTTATTTAACTTTCTTCCTTATAAATACTTGTTAATTTTTTATGCAAAATACATGTCTTCATAAATTAAATAATGTAAAGTGAGGTTGAGAAAGAGCTGAACCATGTGCTGATTTCCGAGTATTCATACAGAAGTCTTTAACTACCCCTTAATCATACTTAATTTATTAAACGTGGCCAGATCTACTTTTTTATAGTTGTATTAAGATACTCATTTCGTTGATAAAAAAAAAAGTTAAGGTTCTCTTTTCGAGAGACATCGTGATTCATTGGCATTCGTATTTTCATTTGATTATATATATTTTTTTGTTTTTAATTTTGCTGTGTTTGAGAATTAATAAACTTTGATTTGGTCAACATGAAGTAGTATATGGGAAGGCAAGAAGGCCAAGAGGCAAAACTGTTAAAACTTGATTTTATTGTGTAAACGGTAAATTTTTTTTGTATTTGTTTGTATTGATAAACAAAACCTCAAAGAAATTTGAAGAAGGATACAATTCTTTTTTTTTTAAGACGCTTTATCATCTTGGTAGGGCTTTTATCATGGGTCAATGTGTTAAATTTTTATGTTCGATCTAAAAAATACAATTGCAAGCATAATCGAATAAATTAATATTAAGACATATTAAGTAAAAGAAGGAGACATTAAAGAGGAAGATGTTATAGGAAAAGGAAAATATCATTGAAAAAATTATTCTATTAAAGAAAAAAAGAAATAATTGAGAATATTAGTCTAACCCATTAATATGTGAGCCTTGCCTGAACTTAGAATATAAGGTTGTTTATACATTTCAACTCTTATTACAAAATACAAGTTCAATATTTATAAAATATAAATTAAATATTAATTATCAGAAACCACTACAAAATTTTCCTAAATCTCCACTGTCGATAACTTTGTTTCAATCTTTTGATAATCAAAACATCTAAAGACCAACTTTTGATATTAAAATCGACTTAGAAATCAGTTTTCCATACAATCAAAAATTTTTGATGTTAACATAAGTTTCCCCAATATTTATCTTTTGAGTGAAGCAAAAAAAGATAAATACTAAACAAGTAGAACAACTCCAACATCAGTATTGAATATTTTGATATAGCCCAACTTTTTTGACTTCTACAAATCCACATGCTTAAATAACAATATTTGACATTCACTTCAATTTCAAACTTGTTTATTTTACTTCGAAACCACATTTTTTTTCTATTCAACTTTTATGTTTAATTTAAAAAATACAATTGCAAGCATAATCGAATAAATTAATAAGACATATTAATTAAAAGAATGAGACATTGAAGGAAGAAAGAGACATAGAAAGAGAAAGATGTTGTATGAAGAAGAAAATGACATTGAAAGAATATATTCTATTAAAGAAAGGAGAAATAGTTGATAATATTGCAGTAACCTGTTGATTCATGAACGTGATAAGAACTAATGATATATGAGGGTGTTTATAAGTTTGATATTTATAGAATACAAATCTTAACTATGTGTAACCATTACAAATTTTCTTTATCGATGACTTTGGTATTCAATATCTACTATTGATAACTTTGTCATCAATTTTTATTATCGATGACTTTGGTCTTCGATTTTTATCTTTGATAACTTTGTATTCAATCTTATATGTTGATATCTGATTTTTATTTTTTGATAATCAAAACATCCAAAGATTAGTTTTCTATATTGAAATTGACTTGAAAACCTATTTTCGATACAATTGAAAAATTGTAATGTTAACAATGTGATTTCACTCTTGTGCCTCTAACGTGAGTGTTTTATATGTACTATAGAAACCACTTTCATTTGTAATTAGCTTAATCCCTCTTATATAATAAATTTAATTTGCATTATTGAAAATAAGATTTTTTTTTATAAATACTCTTCTTATTTCAAAACTATAGGTCTTTTTTATGATTTATTTTTATCAAATTATTAGAACTTAATTGTTTTTTTTTTACTAGGGAGAATATAAAACCACAACAGAACAAAAGAGCAAAAAGAAGAAAAGCTAAATCCTAGTAAAGGTAGTGATGGAAGTGTTAGAAATTTGGGTATGATAATCCTGGATAACTTCAAAGAATCGTGTTCGTACACTTTCCGAACAAAGTATTTCGACCCTGTTCTTGCCTGGGTTCACGAAATCCTTGTTGGGATAATTCTTGAAGAACAATCTGCTTCTGGCAATAGAGAACAGATCAGGAATGTAGAGAGAAAGTATGATTTTCGTATATCAGAAATCTGAGGCCAAATGACTCCTTATATAGGAGTTTTTCCAAACAATGCAACTCTTGGCGATGAACCATCGTAACCGTTGGTTATCAGAACGGTTGGGAGTAGTTATTTTTCTAACCTTTTCCAAGAGCGGTTAGGAGTAGTTATTATTTTGAATTGTTAACCGCCTCTTATTCATAACCCATGGAGTTTAAACAAAAAAACTCCAACAATCCCCCAGCCAGGGGCGCTGCCCCTTGGAACCCCGCACCGTAATCGCGGTCAATTATGCGTTGGCTCAACAAGCATGCACTCCACACTACCCTAACTCGTTTCCAAAGCTTAACGCGTAATCGCATTGGCCTATAGTAAATCACATTACTACTAAAATCCATTGATGACACTAAAATCACCAACAGGAAGCAGCTTCTAGCAGAAACTGCCCCAACTGAGAAGGAGAAGATTCCATGATATAGAGCTGAACACTTGATGAAGAGCCAAGCTTTGTCAAGAAGTCAGCACTTTGGTTCCCCTCTCGATAAACATGCTTGAAGGAGAGGTTCCAAATGCGATATTTGAAGTTGTTGATTTGGGCAGTAATCGAAGCATAAGGATGAAGATCATACTCATTCTGATCTAGCATTTGAAGAGCTAGTAATGAATCTGATTCGCAAACAACACTACGAGAGCATGAATCCCAAGCTACTGGAAGACCCGCCATGATTGCGTGCAGTTCTGCATTCACATTGGTGGTGAAACTGCAAGAGTCACTGAAACCAGAAAGTCATTGACCGAAAGGATTTTGAACTTATTTGTTTTATATTTCTAAAGAAAACATTTTTTTATAAAAAAAACTAATAAAACTAATTTTTATATATTTGTTTAAGCTTTAATAAAAGAGAATTAGAAAAATATTTTCTGATTTTAAAAAAAATTTATGTTGAGCAACGTTTGAAAAAAAATAACTTCTATTTTCTAAAATCTCGAAAAATAAATGAGTACTTTTTAATACCTTTTTTTTAATTCAAAAAATTTGATCCTTAATATTTCTTCTTCTTTAATTATCTATGATTAAAGGATAATTACTTTCTTTATTTTTTTTATTCTTTATTATGGAACTTAAAGTTTAATGATATATTTACATTTCATCATTTAAATAATATTATGTCAATTAAATTAAATTCTAAATCTCTCTCTGTATAAATTGAATTAAGTATCCGTGTACATGGTAGCTATTGTATATTTTTGAAATCAATGATTTTATGTTTAGTCTTTACAACTGCCAAACAAAGCTTTACATGGATTAAATTTCACTATATCGAATCCTCTTTTTAAAAGCATTCGAATCCATATCTTTGCTTGATTTGATGCTTTGGAGTTTAGACCTTTAGTTCTAAAAGCTTTGTATACGAACAAGTGATTTGGTAATCCCACTCAAACTTGATGTTCCGATAATTAAGGAATCAAGAGTATACACAACAATTTCTACCAATGGACAATGATGCAATTAATATCCATTTACACTAATACTAATTAAGTAGATATTGTCAAAAAATAAAATAGGAGCCATCGTTTGAAATATATAAGTTGATCTCAGAAAATTTATGAGCCTGCCGGCTCTTGTTGCATGTGTTTCTGTGTTTAAAATGCGAATGATTCTGCTAATAATAAATAAATAATAAAATAATAATAATATCAGTTTTTAGATTTATTTAAACTAATTAAAAATATTATTAATCTGGAAATATATAATTTTTTAAAATATTTTTTCACTTTTAATTATTTAAAAGCGGTTGTAATAATTAATGTTAACAAAATTAGCAGTGTCATGATTATTATAATAATAATAATAATAATAAGTTATGTATTGAAAGTATATAAAATTTTATACAATTATCTAATCATAATTTATCATATATGATAAAATTGTTATTTTTTTAAAATAATTTATTTAAAAATAATTCAAACAATAATTTATAATTAAATAATAATATAAAATTATTTTTTATTGATAATATATAAATATTAAACTCTTATAATTATTGCAACCTTATTAATTTGTAATGTTAGCTAGTTTTTTATTCGTTTTTCCCACATATCATTATGCTACTACCTTACTAGTCGGCACCAGCTTCTAGAATAGCTGACCTTGGACCAACTACAATATATGAAGCTAACGATCCACGAATTTTCTGTTAAGTGTCTTTCATGAATAATTTATCAGGTCTAGAGATAAGTTTAACTATAAGCATGACAAGATATAGGAAGAAAAAAACACAATAATTATGATATTAATTAGTGCTAACTAACTAAACTCCCTCTTCCAGTTCCATTAATTGCTTTACCTTTACGAATCAGTAAAACTGAATTCAATAAAATTGAATTTACTCCAAAATTAAACTTAATTAGACATCAGTGATATATAACAAATTATTGCCTCATATTATGTCATATCCTAATTCCTAACACAGACTACACTTAACGTACAGAAGCAGCATATTCATGTGATTTTATTTTACTTTTATATATAATATTATATATATATATATATATATATATATATATATATATATATATATATATATATATATATATGGTCCACCAAAGTCCATAAACACAAAAACAAGGACAATAATCACAATATTACAAGTGATAGTTGCTTGATAGGGCCTCAATGGCCAATAATCATTCTCAAATCTGCTCACAATTTTCTCCACTGGGAGACATAGCATCCACTACAGATTAGACTCCACACACCCATGTTATTATCTGAAAATTCCAAGCAAGTCTTTCTAACTTTTATCATGCCATAAATATCCAGGAAATATTTCCAAAAAAGGGGACCATTTTTTTTTTTTCAAAAAAGAAGAGAAGAAAAGCCAATAGCTAATTGTTTGATTGACCTTTTTTTTTTCTTATATAATATGTTTCTACATGTGCGATCATTGCCTTTTATATTTGCATTCATTAAACAAAGCCAATGCTAATATAATAAAATATCTCATCTTAATACACAATAAAATCAAAATTCAAAACACATTTAAGTCAAAATATTCCACCCACAGTTTCGCACCAACTGCAACAAGGTGGGAACAGTACTCTTTGCGAATCGTTTTCGGGCAAACGGCAACTGGGGTCCTCAAAACAACGTCGTTTTCTAAAAACGCTACATTCTCGCTTTCACGTTCATTCGATCGTTAAAAAAAAAAAAGACGAGGTTAACGGTAGCAAAAATAAATAATTCTGATAATCGAACGGAGTCAATAGTCAATGGACCAATATACCCACTTGCTTCGCCTTAAGGGCACGCACATGCGGAGCTAACACTTCAACCGCCGGTGGGACCCAATAGAGTGGCATCTTTCGTAAATAGACGCCAAGCAAATGGACAATAAGGTCACGACAGTCATTCCGTTGAGTGGACCCCGCAGCCTGGCACTATAAAAAACCCAAAAGCCATTAACGGTCTCATACAATCAAACTGCAAAAAAAAAAAAACAAAGCATTTTTTTTTGCCGCAATCAATCAATAACTGTCGGCGACATACCGAATCACCGTTGCTGTCCCACGTTTCCTCTAACTGTTTTTCTCGGGCTCCGAGCTCGCCGGAGCTAACATTCACAGCGGCGCACCCCCCATTTCTTCACCCTCACTCAAAATGCAGTGCCACCGCGTCTCCGCCGTGCTTTTTCTAAGCTTATGCTCTAGAATTGCGCTAGTATACGCGCAAGGAGAGTCTCAGCTCACTGCTCTGGACCAACATTGGTTCCCGGGAACCGCCACGTGGTACGGCGACCCCGAAGGTGACGGTAGCACCGGTAAGGACTAAAACACTGACTCGCCGAGTTAAATCAATAATAATGCAAATGCAACACCAAAGTTCAATTAACAATAGACTATAGTTACTTATATGAATTACACATGCAACCTCATAAATTAATTATGTTAAAAGGTTGATAATTAACATTATTAAAATACAGTTACTAACACATACACTTTTTTTTAATACATTCTCTTGTATTTGTTAAAGTTTTTTGTAAATAGTAGAAAATTGAGTCTTACGTCTTATTTAACTACTATATCTCATAATTTATTGTTAAAAAATATGTTGCTAACACTAGTATTTGGTTGCGTGAATGTTAATGTGTGGGAACTGAAATTGGTGAATTCAGGAGGGGCATGTGGGTATGGTACGTTGGTGGACGTGAAACCGTTGAAGGCAAGGGTGGGAGCAGTGGGGTCAGTGCTGTTTAAGAAGGGGGAAGGGTGTGGTGCTTGCTACAAGGTGAAGTGTTTGGACCATAGCATGTGTTCGAAGCGGGCAGTGACAGTTATAATAACGGATGAGTGCCCGGGCTGCCC
Organism: Glycine latifolia; assembly: GCA_013407115.1. Classification (NCBI taxonomy): domain Eukaryota; kingdom Viridiplantae; phylum Streptophyta; class Magnoliopsida; order Fabales; family Fabaceae; genus Glycine; species Glycine latifolia. Next base: position 28,394,599 of record CM023952.1, on the reverse strand, counting down.
GTCTGACCGGACGCACTTCGACCTCAGTGGCTCTGCCTTTGGCCGCATGGCGGTTGCGGGTGAAAACGGTCAGCTCAGGAACCGAGGTGAAATCCCAGTCATTTACCGAAGGTACGCATAACATAACATTAATGTGTGTACAGTTTTTCTCTTTTTCTTTTCTTAACCTTGTTGCACTTGAAAGAGCCGTTATTCCTTGGTATCAGTGAAAAAGAGTTGTGATATGGAAGAAGAATTTTATCGAAAGTATCATGAGTTTTGGTCAATCTGTGCAGTAGAAATGTTCAACAGAAGACAAAAAAGATAAAAACGTTATCATGATCAGAAGAACTGCCTCTTTTGTCTTTTGGTTAGGAAGTGATTTTTAGTTTTTGACAAGGACACTTTTTTAACTCGAGTTAAGTAACTCAGGGTGAAAGAGAAATTGTGTTTGTTGGATAATTTTTTTGTACTAAAAAGAGGGGGATAGAGAATTGTAAGAACAAGGTCGATATGATAAAGAAAGATGAAAAAAGGCTAAGAAGTCATGTTTTGTTATTTTTTTAGTTTTAATCCTCTGATTTATTAGAAAAAAAATATTTTTACGATCAAAGAAAGATAAATAAGTATAATATGATTAATAATTATTTTTATCATAGATTGAATTAGAATACTATCTAAACAATTCAACTTTAATTTCATACGTGCCTAATCGGTTAAGTCATGTTTTGTATAATTATGTAATAAAACATTTTTCAATATAATTATGCAATAAGATATTTTAGAATGTAATTATGCAATAAAACATTTTTCAATTGATAATTTGCTTAGGAAGTCATGAAGTATTGCGGTTTGTTTTTTGGTATTTGTTGCTGCAGCATTGACTATTGACTTGCCTTTCTTTTTCTTTTTCTGTTTGTGGATTCAAAAAGATGGATAAAAGGAAGGATTTAAAGGATGGGTTGAAAAAAGCATGCTGAAGTTACCCTTTTATTTTGTGGATTAAAAAGGAAAGGAAGATTTACACTGAATGACCTTTGTCCTCTGTTATTGTATTTTTGGCAGAACACCGTGCAAGTATGCTGGCAAAAACATTGCCTTCCATGTCAATGAAGGTTCCACTCCTTTTTGGCTATCCCTTCTGGTGGAGTTTGAAGATGGAGATGGGGACATTGGCTCCATGCATATACAAGAAGTAAGCTTCTCTTTTCTGTTTTGTTGATATTTACTTGCGTAAATTTTCAGTATACATTAATTTATTCCTTAAAATCTCAATTTCCAACCAACATTCATATCTAGCTAGAAGAATATATACTACTACCAGAATAGCAAAATGAAGAAAGATAGTTGAACCCCATAAGAGTGAGAGAGAAGAAATCTTGAACTTCTGGTGTCCATAAAATCATATTGCAACTACTGGTAGTAGCATCTGATTTCTACAAAAACGTGATGAGATACGCTCTATTTTAATATTTCATATATAGCTAGAACGTACAATGCTTTACTTAATTAAAGTGGAATACATAGTAAACTAGTAATACCATCTGGGCCCAAGGAGCTGTCATACTCATACCATCAAACTGATTGCGTACATAAGGTGGAGCTATTAAATTATCCATCGATTTCAAGTTTAAAATTGTGGAAATGTAGTTACATTAAAAATTAAGATGAAAAATGTAGTACCATGCTGGCGATCCTAAAGAATAAAAAGAGCAGAGAAAGCATGGACATGGTTAGGGCATGATTCGGTGGACAATTCCAATTCCAAATGTTGTGGATGTCTTTTTAGATCACGTGCCGGTGCTATGCAGTTCCATCTTTTGTACTTTACATTGGAATCATTGGATTATATGCCAAAGGTTGTAACCCATTTCTATCGTATTAAAAATACACTATCCAGAGTGTTATGGTCGCCATTGGCACCCAATGTTCCTCTTGTGGTGCCCTTTTCCTATATCTTTTGAACTAGAAGCATGTGACATGGGACCTCTAAAGAAATTCCTTTCCCCATTTCTCCCCCACAATAAATAATATCTGCTAGGTAGGTCATACGTGCATGTGTCAGATCAACCCCAATTTGGATTTCACTTGCATTGCATTATTATTCTTATGATACTGTTGCAAAATGTACACTATTTTTTTCTTTTATCTCTCTGTTACATTTATCTCCATTATATAAAAAAAGAAAACAGCAAGCATATACAAATACAATTTCTCTTCCAATGTCACATACACAAATGGAGCAAACTTAGATACAGTTACTTATACTTTGGTTGTATTTTTCTCTTATTAGAATTGAAGTTTTAACTAAATAATCTGCATAAATATTTAATACAAACTTTTATTCTGTATATTATTGAGATGAAACTTCAATTCTAATAGGAGAATAACACAAACTGAAATTATCTAAGTTTTGTTCAATACAAATTTTAAAAAAGGAACAATGAGATTGATTTTCTTTTATTGTAATTGGAAATTGGTATTGGCAGGCAGGGTCGAGTGAGTGGCAGCAGATGAATCATGTATGGGGAGCAAATTGGTGCATTGTTAAGGGGCCATTAAGAGGACCTTTCTCTGTTAAACTAAGCACATCTACAGGGAAAAGCCTCACTGCCAAAGATGTTATTCCAAGCAATTGGACTCCAAAAGCCACTTATACTTCTCGCTTAAATTTCCTTTCTTAGTACAAGGTTTCCAACTGAACAATCACCAACACCAAGGCCCTTCTTCCCAAAGGGAGAAAGTAATTAATAAATCACCATTTACCCAGTTAAAGTTGCTCAAGTTCCACAAGGCAGAGAGTTTTTTTGGCCTTTGAGTCTTTGTGTTTTTTAATAAGAAAAGTAGCCGTTGAGTGTACAAGGCTACATCCAATGATCTTTCCTTTTCTTAGTTTTATCTTTTCGCTTTTATATACCTATAATTTTGTCATTTTTGTGGTGTGCAACTGTTTGTACCAGAAGTCATGGTATTATTGGTAGCCCTCTCCAAAAAGGAGGGAGAGCGTGTAGTGTAGTATCGTAGAATGTGTGTACTGAGCTCAGTGGGCTTCAAATGAATGAATATATAAATTTTAGAACCAGTGTATTTTTTACTATTTTACTTACTATATTTTACTTCCCTTTGTTAATACAGTATTTTAGGATGGACCTGGCATTGTGGTTCTCATAAAGTGTTGTCTAAATTGAATTAATAAATATTTAAATGTTTAGATATTACAAAAAAATTATTACAAGATAATTTATTGATAAAATAATTTGTTTATATTGCTGATTAATTAAAGTCATAAAATACAAGCAAAGAAGAAATCCCAAGTAATAAAATGCCATTTTTTAGTATTAGAAGAGTAACTCTAAACAGGATTTCTAATGAGTTTCCTAATCTAATTACAAATAGGAGTAATATAAGTTTGCGTTAGTATAGGCTAGCAGACCAACAAATGGTTGCTTGAGATAAAGTAATATTTCTAGTTTTTTTACTTCTTGCTATAGATTGTTATTCTTCAAAATATGGACTTTCAACTAATTATGGCAGTTGGTGCAATTTTCCAAGAGAATATTTTCAGATGTCAGAAGCTGCATTTGTTAAAATTGACAAGAGAAATATGATATGGTTCCATTTCAATATAGAGGGTACAGGATGAAACCATGTTTTTAATGTTTAAACTTTTGGCTAATATAACTAATTTTATGGGAAAATTCTTAATGTGAATGCTGTGCTAAATAAAGGGTCAAGAAAAGTGGTGGTTTGGAATTCACAATGAGTACGGGCTCGTTTGGAGTGGTTTCTCATTTTATGTTTTGAAATTCATAATCACTTTTCTCAAGTTTTCATTACCAATGCCGAGTCTGATGGCGAAGTGGTGAAAGTGAAGGAATTTGACAAGATGGATAAACCTATGGTAAGGAATTGGGAGCAAAACTAGCACTTCAATGTGAACCTTCAATGACAGTCTCTATCCTTGAGGTAACAATTAACAGTGGAAAAACACGTATACCTTACAGTGTAGCCTTTGATAACTGGCATTTTGGACAAACATTTGAAGGAATTAAAATAGTTCTAGAATGAGAAGGTTCGTAATCCTTGATGCTATACGTTTTAAGCAACTTAAATATTTGAATTGTTGTAATTTATGACTTTGGCATATACTTGGTTTTTAGTGAACATAATGGCATCGTTCAATTCAAGTAGCTGACACCTACTTTTGTTGCTGTAAATGTGATTTGTGGAGTAAATAATGAGAACACTAACTACTCCTATATTTGCTTATAAATCACGAATTCATGATCAAACTTGGCTTAGTTGCATACGTGACAAAGATAGTAAATTATATTAGTTGTAAAAGTGAACTCAGAATTCCTAAGTTTGACTAATTCAAAGATAGTGTTTTCTTTTTAACTCGTTTAGGATTCTTAAATGTGTAGTAAAACCAATTATATCTTATATGTTCTTTTTAATTGATTTTAATTTGTTTAAACTTAAAAAAAATATAACTAGATCACCAATTAAATGAAGTTAAATGAGCAATAGAAGTGAAATAGACTATAATTTCATATTTACAATCCTTCTAGATCCAAGTGCTCCTGTATGCTGCTAGCATGATAAAAATTTGTACTAGGAAGTAAGAACCAGTGAATCTACACAAACATCCTCTAAATGTCTTTAGTTTTTCTTGCAACCATATTTCATATTGCTCGAGCTATAAGCAATTTTTATAGCTTTGGGACCTCAATTATATATTTCAAGGTTGATATGAACAAAATTACAAACCCTTTGAATTAGCAAAAGTAAAGTTAAATGCTTGCTACAGAGAGTAAAACCATATGCAAAGAGAAAAGAATTCTAGAAAAATTATACTTTAATAGGAAGTATTAATGTCAGATTGCACCAAAAGATTTGTATCTAAACCCTACAATTCTTGGATAATAGTTTGGATTAAAGCTCTCCACTGGGCATTCTGCAAAGCCTAAAGTATCTTCAATTGGCCTCCACTTATTCTCCATCAATATAGCAACAAACATTAGCAAGATAAAAAGAATACAAAATATATTTTAAAAAAATTGCTATAAAAAACAATAATGCCTTCATCACTAAGCAGCTTTTGGTTCCGAACTAGCTACTTGCTCACCCTCAACAATAGCAGGATCTTGTGGTTCACCTTCAGGAGCAACATCTTTGGAAGGGGAAGTAGGTTTATTTCTAACAACACTTGTTGTTGCAGTTGGTGTTGAGCTTTTTCCACCCTTATCATCCTTCCCTTCCTTTGCATTTTTGTTATCTTTGCCTTCTTTTGCATCTTTCTCTTCTTTGGGTGGGGGAGGCATCATATGAGAAGGGGGGTTCTGTTTAAGCTTCAAAATCATTTGGCGCATTCTTGCAAGATCAGTAGGTTTTCCTGGCTTTGGACCTTGAATAACATGAACAGAAGGCTTATTCTCAGCTTCTTTCTTCCCTCTTCTCTTCTCGATATTAGGAACCTCGCGAGGAATTATCTCAGCTATTGCTTTCCAGTAATGGTTGTGAGCTTCTTTGTGAAATTTCTCTTGGTTTGCCAAGTATATCTGCATATACACTCTTTTTTTTTATTTTCATACAAACAAAATAGTATGATAATGCTCAATGAATACATGGTTCACAAAATGGAATAGAGGAATAGCGTGAGTAATTACTTAACTGTGGCAAATAGGGAATGAACTTTGCTGCCTCTCAATTCAAGTTCATTCCCTATACTCCTTTCTCTATACAAATACACAAGTATGACAATGCTCAATGAATGCATGGTTCGCAAAATGGAATAAAGGAATGATAATATAGGGAGTTACTTAAGGAATTAAATTATAGCATAGGAAGTATATTTCTACCTTTTCTCTTTCCCTATTGTTCTCTTTGTTTTTCTCACAGTTGATCTTTCTTTTCTCATAGAAAGCTTCCTTATACTCTTCAGCTTCCTTTATAATCTGATTCCGCATCTCTTTCTCTCTTTTCTCTTTTTCCTCAAGATGAATGGCATTTAGACTGAATTAACGGAAGTCATGAAAATTATAATTTCAGAAAAGCAAATGCAATATTACATAATTGATAATGCTCAATAAAGAAACACACCTATACTCACACACAAACAAGAAAACAATACACTTCTCACCACCCCAAAAATCGAGATCCATTTAATACTTCAAAGGCATAATAAAATGAGTGAGATTCATAAAGGCAACAATTATTGCAACACAATATTACTAAATCTATACAATTTTCTTGCAATTCAAAGAACAATTAAACATCTACATCACTCTTTCAATTTTCAACACATTCTAATCCACAAAATAGAAAAACTAAATAAAATTATATTAAGGAAGAATTAAATAGATCACCTATGGAACAAGCTCCTTGTCATGGGAAAAAAAATCTAAAACAAAACCAAAACATGCTGACGTTCCTCGCAATAAAAAAAAACATGAAATCTAAAAATATTGTAAATGTGAAAAAGAATGTTGTCCCTTGCACACATTTTTTTTTTGTCTTGGTAAAAAACACGAATGTGTGACTGGTGATCCAATTATTTTTTACACATGTAAGAATCAAACTCCTCCGGTCAATAAATCATTAGGATAAATGAACCCAATGGATTTTACATCACTTGCACCAATTAACTTGCACACATCTACTGCATAATAACAAAAACATTTGAAATGAGAAGAATGTAGTGAAAATAAATCTGACCGTCTCCATTCACGTCTAGCATGGCCTTCCTCTTGCATTTGAGATGGGTCCGGGAGCATTGGACCGTCGGAGGTGAAGGTGGTGTCATCGGCGGTAGCGGGTTCGAAGGGGGACACATAGTCGGGGTTAGGGGTGGAAACACCGAAGCCATAAACAGAAGGAGAATGTAAGTTATCGGTGAAATTGTTGTTATTTGGATCGACGTTGAGTTGAGGGTGTTGATCATCGTAATCGTAATGCTGATGAGACTCGTAGCCCATGCCCATGTTCGTGTCCGTGTAGCTGTTGTCATCGTCTAAGGGTCCCCTTGTCGGCGATTGATGTGATTGTTCCTCCAACGACTCGAACGACGCCATTTCTGATGGATGCTTCTCTCTAACGTTGCCTTCGGATCACAAATCACTACCAAACTCAGAAAATATTGGAGTTGCCCCCTCTCCAACGTTATATCATGGGTGTAGCTTTATTCTTTCACCTCTTTTTTTTTTATTTGTATAAATTATTTATATATTTTTTATAAATAATTTTAAATGAAAAATAATGTGTAAGCTACGTATTGAAAATACAAGACTTACTTTAAAAATTAAATAGTTTGCAAATATTGATATCCACCATCACAATGGTATTTACTTAACAAATGAAACTTGTTACACTATAAGTATTTTCAACCTATTTAAATGAAACATATGAATTTTAGTCAATAAAAAAAAAGAAAAATTGCATATAATTAGAGAAGTAAAGGAAGTTAAAAGGATAACCAATTTAAAAAAGTGGAGAAAAAGTAAACTATTTTTCTAACCTTTATATTTAATTAGAACAAAAACTAGCAAAAAATATTTATCATCAGCTAAATTGCATAGCTTCCATACTCATACTACTAGTAAAATTCACGAATCATATTACTTGTTACTATAGGTTTATTGTATATATGGTTCGTGAATTGCATAGGTTCCATAGTACTAGTAAAATAGATTTTTAAGATTTTTTAAATGATAAATTTGTTTTTAAATTTAATTTATTTACAGTAAAAAATGTGTAATGCGAAAAACTCAGGAAATATTCAAAGTTAATTTTAACAAGTTATATTTAAAAATAATTTAATTCAATACAACAATAATAAAGCCACACTTTTTAATGTTACTTATCTCTTCATTATGTAAATTTTTATCTTTTTTTTACTACTTTCTTTAAAATTAATAGTCAAAGAATAAAAAATTATTTTTCATTAAAAGTATTATATTTAATATATTACGAATACATTATATTAACTCATTATTTTGATGAATAATTTCTTTGGATATAACAAAATTATGTAAATAATTACCCGAAATCTCAATTATTAGATTTAATTGTGTCCCTGATGAGTTGTTATATTTATAGTAACTCATTAAAAGTATTATACTTTATTTAAGTGCATGTAATTAATCAATTAATTAATTATCAAATGATGAGTTGTTATTTTTATGTCCATGTTATGTATATGTCATGATGTATGTATGTTTTAATGAATTTTAGAGTGTTTGGACATAAGTGGGTGGACCTTGTTATGAGAAAGGAATGAGTGAATTTAGTGAAGTGTAAAGAGAAGAAAGTGAGAGAGTCATAAATTTCTTATAAAGCCTTTGTAAATTTGAATTAAAATACAAACCCTCTCATTTCATCATCTACCAACCCACCATTAGAGAGCGTGAGACCTTGAATTTCCTTGACTCAATGGACTTGTAGTAGTTATTTTTTCGAGTTTTGAAACTAGTTCAGTGATAAGAAACTCTCCTTTTTCCCCTCTCATTTTCTATTTTCGTTTTTCCCTAGGGCACCCATGAGGGTAATGGAAAATGCCTAATTTTTTGGTTTAGATCTGACTTTGGGTTCATTTTTTCGTTGTTGTGTGAAGTGTTAGTGGAGTTAAGGGAAACTTTCTCCTTAAACCCAAAGTTTCTTCCTTTCCTTCTTCCTCTTCACAAAGTCATATTTTTGAGTTTGAATAGATAACGGAAGCTTTACCCTTTTTCTATGCTTAGGTTGCTTTGGATTGGTTTAAATGTTGCTTGAGAATCAATCATGTTGTTTAAAAATGGACATTTAATTTGAGTATTTGAGGTTTTGAGTTTTGAAATTGAGGTTTTTGATTATTGATGAATATTGGTGAAAAAAATTTATTTGTAAAGAGTTTTGATGTTGTCTATGTATTGGAATTGATAGAAAAATGATTTGGATTTGGGTTGGTTTTGGGATGATTTGGATGTCATAAGAGACAATTCTACAAAATTTTGAAATTTTGCATCCACTAATCAGTTTCACGTCCCATGACCAATTTTGAGTCTCATGACCAGTTTTGAGTCTTATGACCGGTTTCACATATAGTGATCAGTTTTGAGTCCAATAACCAGTTTCGCATCCAATTATCATTTTTGAGTCCAATGACCAATTTTGATGTGGATGTGATTAATATTTGGTTTCCTTGCGTAAATTAATTATTTTGAGATCTTAATGAATTTATGGTGATATGAGATGTGATTGAAATGATGTTGTTCTATTATTAGAGTTGACTTTATGTCAAGATCATGAGATTCACATTCATATGATTTTTTGAGTTATTTGGAAGAATTCAAGGTGTTGGAATGTCTTGTTATGCTTATTGAACTATACGTGGGTTCATAAGTGTGATGAACATATGAATAGTAAATCTATGATATTATAACCTCTAATGATGTTGAGATCAATGAATGAATTTGTGATAACATATGATTGTTATGAATGATAATCTTATTTTGAGAACTATTTATATGTGTGAAAATGAGTTAACTATATCCTTTGAGAAGACTTTTATTACTGTTAGAAATGGTATACTTGGGAATGTGAATTTCATGCCAAAACTTTGTCTCACTAAAGTGACTCGGGTATCTTAACTAATGGGGTATCTTCATGAGTACCAATCCTATGTTTTGACTTCAAATGACATGTCGAGGTGTTGAAAACTAATTCTCATGGGGATTAGTGACTCTTTTAGTACATATGGAATGAATTGTTGTTGATGGTGAACCTTAGATCCTTGAGACTGACCATGAGTGAAATGGTGGGTACAAATGTGTTGTATCTTAAACCTCAAGGAATCCAAGTTTAATTGTTGTTGTTTTGAGTATGCACATAAGTTTGGGGGAGCTAAAAATAAAAAAAGAACTTATAGGGACTAAAAATAAAAATAACTTACTAAGACTAAAGATGAAAGAAACTTAAGAGGACAAAAAATGAAAAAAAAAACTTATAGGGATGAAAATAAAAAAAATGACATATTTATAAATACAACAAAATATTTAAGCCTTATATCATGTATAAATTTAATTTAAAGTTAATATAAATTAAAACATAAGAAGGAAATTATTAAAAGATGCATGCCAAAGACATCATTTTTGGCCTTAATGTTCCACATGACTAATATATCTTATCTCTTCACTTGACGCTTTCTAACCCTTCACCCTGGCTTGGTGGGCATACAAGTGAAGATGCAAAAATATTTTTGAAACCCAATTTTGGTCCCTCAGTCATGTCTACCATATGATCCACTTATCTGTGTAAAAATTTTGCTTATTTCATGTAGAAATATACATTCAAGATTATGTATTTTGTGAAACTTGTCTTGGTCCCTCAGCCACGGTGATAATTGCTATGCATACATACAATTGTACATTTAAATTACATAGCAATTATATTCTTTTTCCTCTTTTAACACTTCTTTTGTGATTAAAACGTCAAAATTTAGCTTATTCTGAACTTTTATCCAGTAGATGCTAAAATTAGTTTATTTATAGTGTGTTGGTTGTATTTTTTTTTTGTAGGATTACACATCAAAGACCTAAAAGATGAATTGAGGATTTGGAGTAGCACGCTCAGTGCGACTGGCTTGCTTAGTGCGACAGACACGCTTAACGCATGGTCACTTATACAATTGCACTCTGCAGGTGTGCTTAGCGCACACTTGTACGCGGCCAATATTGGGAAACACAACTGAACCGCATTTTGAAGATAAATGGAAGGAGAAACACTATTCTATTAGTGCAACAAGAAGGAAAGAACCCTAGGCCACGAAGGAGAGCATATTCAACTCCATAGGAGCCTCCTCTACACCATTGTTCTCTCATTTCCTTCTATTCCCTTCCATATTCTCTTGTTTTCCTTTGTTTTTGTAAGTCTGTCATGACAATGAGAGGCTAAATCACCCATTGTTGGGAGCTCAACAACCAAGCACTCTTGATGTAATGATTATCACTATCTATCTAATATTATTTTCGTATTATTGTCTCTTTTATGAGTTTATTGTCATATTTGTGGTTTGATCATCCATGTGCATGTAGTTTTATGGGGTTTATGCATTGGAAAATGTTTTTATCCTAAGAACTGGAAAAAAGCATCTAAATAATCCATATCTAGGGATATAATGATATTGTTTAGCCTAAAGTATGCATCTTTACTCTTAATGCAAATTATTTAATGTAGCACTTGAGGGATTAGGAGTGAACTTAGGTGATTTAGGCTTTTTCACATGAGAAATCATGGTTAGAGTAAATTAGGAGATGAAGGTAATACGTAAAATAATGTTAAATGACAAAAAATTATTAATATTGTATCAAGAGTAGTTTTAGTTAGCTGAGCCCCAACATGTTTCATACACTGTATCAATAGTCAACTCACCTCTCGAGTGTTTGTGTTTCCTCTCTTACATCTAAGGTTTTTCGTAATTTATTTTACCTAGAATTTATATTTACATACATTACCACTTGCAAATACCAAAAGTTAATCCTTTAATTGCTTACAAATTAGACATATACATACTTTTAATACAATCAAAATCTCTGTGAACTCGACACTCGAATTTACCATTTTAATACTACTTATACAATTTGGTGCATGTGTCAAAGAGTTAACATATAAATATTTGAGAATGAGAACATGCATAACTTTAAGAGTACTTTGTCATACATAATTTTTTAAATTAATTTCTTCTTATTTTTTTATTTAATATTATTTTAAAATTAAATTTATAATGACATTTAAGGTTTAAATATTTGTTTGTGTCTACAAATATGTCCTTTTTTTCTTTTATTCCATGCATTTATTTTTTTATTTTTCCTCCATGTAAGTTTTTTTTATCTTTAGTTCCTGTAAGTTTGTTCATTTCCTTTTTAGTCCCTATGAAATCAACATGATGTCAACATTAACATTTTTATAATAGTGACTAACGACAATGACTATAAATGGAATAACGTAAATTTACAAAGATTAAAATTGATAAAAAAAACTTATAAACCAAAAATAAAAGCCAACTAGGGACTAATTTCATATTTAAGCCTTTTCATTTTTCGTTTTGTAAGTGCTTTTTATTTTATTTTTCAATCGTGTAAAATTTTTTCATTTTTAGTCACTGTGTAAGTTTGTTCTTTTCATTTTTAGTCCCTATGACATCAATATGATGATTTAACATTAATGTTTTTATAACAATAACTAACAATAAGGACTAAAGTGAAATAACCTAAAATTACAAGGATTAAAGTTGATAAAAAAACTTGCAAGGATCGCAAGTAAAAAAAAAAGCCATCTGGGAATCAATTTCATATTTAAGCCTTTTCATTTTTCGTTTTGTAAGTGCTTTTT
>CM023952.1:28343313-28382244 GCA_013407115.1 Glycine latifolia | reverse complement strand
TTTTTTCATTTGGATTGAATATGTCTATGGTCTTTGTAAGTTAGCTCCCCCCCCCCCCCCCCCCCCTTTCATTTATGCTTCCTTTAAGTTCATTTTTCTAATTTTGGTCGCTATAAGTTGCCGTTGTTCCAATTTTTGTTTTTGTAAGATATTTTGCTCATTTTTAGTTTCTATAAATTTCTGTTTTTCCAATTTTAGTCTTTGTAAAATTTATTTATTGTCCATATAAGTTCATGTTTACAAGGATCAAAATTGAAAAAAAACATAAAATAGGTGCACTTGTATAGGGATTAAAAATGAGAAAAATATCTTAAATAACAAAATTACAAACTTACAAGGATTAAAATTAGAAAAAATAAACTTATAGGGACTAAAAATATATTTATGTCTTTTCATTTTCGTCCCTTTAATTTTTGTAAATTTCATTTTTTTCATTTTTTGTCCTATACAATTGCACCTATTTTTTCATTTTTAGTTATTATAATTTTATTTATTTATAGTACCTTTGGGGTCGGTGTGGCAGTGCCACATCATTATCTATTTTCCACATCAACTATTTTTAATGGAAGTAGACGACATATCAAAATTGGAAAAACACCAATTTACATAAACTAAAATATAAAAATAAATGTACAAAAACCAAAAATAAAAAGGTTAAAATGTAATTTTATTCTTCTTATTTTTGTTAATCCGCAATTTTAATTGCTCTATTTTGAAATTGAGATATTTAGTCCTCATATTATATAAAATCAATAATTTTGATCCCTCCATTTGAATGGATGAACTTTTTTATAAAATAGGAGGACTAAATGTATTAAATTTAAAATAAAAAATTACAAATTAACAAAAAGGAGAGGACTAAAATTACATTTCAGTCAAAATAAAAAAATAATACTTTTTCATTTCTATTTATAAGACCCAAATTTAAAATGATATTTTTTTATAAGATCCAATTTATATTATTTTTTGTATTAATTATTTTTAGATTAAAAATATCTTATTAAAATAAAAGAGATTGTATTAATAAAAAAATAAGAAGAGAAATGAATACCAATAACAAATATAGTTTTAGAAAAAGATATAAATTTATATTAAATTTGATACTATCAATTAAATTAATTTTTTTAATAACTTCAATAAATTAAATAATTAAATCTTATATTTAACGAGAGAGAGGCAGTGACTTAAAGGAAAGAAACAATTTGATATGTAAGAAAAAAAAACACAAATGGCTTATAGTCGGTGTAACTGTAACTCTGTAACCCTATATATGTAACTTTCTGTCACCTTCATCTGTTAACTGTAGTTCCATTCGAATTCGAAGATCGTTAACTCCATCATACTGATTTGTCGTTGAGACACCCATACTCACAACACAACCATGGTGTTCATCGTGTCACCCAATCAAAAAACCTTCTCCATAGACCTAAACCCTAACACCACCACTCTCCATCTCCTCAAACTCGTTATCCAACAAACCCTAACCCTTCCAATCTCCCACCAGCGCCTCTTCCTGTCCCACAGTCGCCGATTAACCGCCGACAATGACGGTTCCGATGATTCGCTTTTTATCTCCGATCTCGGCGTCGGACCCTACTCAACCCTAACCCTCCACGTCCCCTTCCTCGGCGGCACCAACCCTCCGGCGGTGCCCAAACCGCGCTTCGACTTCCTCAACTCCAAGCCGCCTGCGAATTACGTCGCCGGTCTCGGCCGTGGCGCCACCGGCTTCACCACACGGTCCGATATCGGTCCGGCCCGCGCCGCGCCTGACCTTCCGGACCGGTCCGCCACCACCATCGGTGGCACCTCCGGCGCCGGACGTGGCCGCGGGAAGCCCGGGGAGGATGAGGACGACGAGGAGGGCGAGGACAAGGGATACGATGAGAATCAGAAGTTTGATGAGTTCGAAGGGAACGACGTCGGTTTATTCGCTTCGGCGGAATACGATGAAGATGACAAAGAAGCAGATGCGGTTTGGGAAGCAATTGATAAGAGGATGGATTCGCGGAGGAAGGATAGGAGGGAAGCGAGGTTGAAGCAGGAGATTGAGAAATACCGTGCTTCGAACCCTAAAATCACTGAGCAATTCGCTGATTTGAAGAGGAGATTGTATACTCTTTCCCCTGATGATTGGCAGAGTCTTGAGAAGTTCGAGAGTGGGGGGTATTCGTCGAGGAACAAGAAGAAGAGGTTTGAGAGTTTTGTGCCTGTGCCTGATACTCTTTTGGAGAAGGCAAGGCAAGAGCAAGAGCATGTGACAGCGTTGGATCCTAAGAGTAGGGCTGCTAATGGGACTGAGACTCCTTGGGCACAAACCCCGGTTACTGATTTGACTGCTGTTGGTGAGGGTAGAGGGACTGTGTTGTCTTTGAAGTTGGATAGGTTGTCGGATTCGGTTTCCGGGATGACCAATGTGGATCCTAAAGGGTACTTGACTGTGCTTAATAGTATGAAGATTACTAGTGATGCTGAGATTTCGGATTTCAAGAAGGCTAGGTTGCTGCTCAAGAGTGTTACGCAGACGAATCCGAAGCACCCGCCAGGTTGGATTGCGGCTGCTAGGCTGGAGGAGTTGGCGGGGAAGTTGCAGGTGGCGAGGCAGTTGATACAGAAAGGGTGTGAGGAGTGTCCCAAAAATGAGGATGTGTGGCTGGAGGCTTGTAGGCTGGCGAATCCAGATGAGGCGAAGGCGGTGATTGCACGTGGTGTCAAGTCCATTCCCAATTCGGTGAAGTTGTGGATGCAGGCTTCAAAGTTGGAGAATGATGATGCCAATAGGAGTAGGGTTTTGAGGAAGGGGTTGGAGCACATTCCTGATTCTGTTAGGCTGTGGAAGGCTGTTGTGGAGCTTGCTAATGAGGAGGATGCTAGGCTTTTGCTTCACAGGGCTGTGGAGTGTTGTCCTTTGCATGTTGAACTGTGGCTTGCGCTTGCGAGGTTGGAGACTTATGACAATGCTAAGAAGGTTCTCAATAGGGCGAGGGAGAGACTGTCCAAGGAGCCGGCTATATGGATAACTGCTGCCAAGTTGGAGGAAGCTAATGGGAATACTTCCATGGTTGGCAAGATCATTGAAAGGGGTATAAGGGCTTTGCAGAGAGAAGGTGTGGTGATTGATAGGGAAGCTTGGATGAAGGAAGCAGAGGCAGCCGAGCGTGCTGGGTCGGTTGTAACTTGCCAAGCAATAATTCATAATACTATTGGGGTTGGAGTTGAAGAAGAAGATAGGAAGAGGACATGGGTTGCTGATGCTGAGGAATGCAAGAAAAGAGGTTCTATTGAGACTGCCAGAGCTATATATGCTCATGCCTTGACTGTCTTCTTAACTAAGAAGAGCATATGGATCAAAGCAGCCCAGCTGGAAAAGAGTCATGGTACCAGGGAATCTCTTGATGCATTACTTCGTAAAGCAGTTACCTACAGACCACAGGCTGAAGTTCTTTGGCTTATGGGTGCCAAAGAGAAGTGGCTTGCTGGAGATGTGCCTGCAGCTCGTGCTATCCTCCAAGAAGCTTATGCTGCCATTCCCAATTCTGAGGAAATATGGCTTGCTGCTTTCAAGCTAGAATTTGAAAACCATGAACCTGAGAGAGCTAGGATGCTGTTGGCTAAAGCCAGAGAGAGAGGAGGTACAGAAAGAGTCTGGATGAAATCAGCAATTGTGGAGAGAGAACTGGGGAACATTGAAGAGGAGAGGAGATTGTTAGATGAAGGTCTGAAGCAATTCCCTTCATTCTTTAAATTGTGGTTGATGCTTGGCCAGCTTGAGGAACAGCTTGCTGTGAATGCAAAGAGGCTTGATCAGCCTGAAAAGTGGCTTGATCACATGAATGCAGCTAAGAAGGTCTACGAATCTGGATTGAGAAACTGTCCTAATTGCGTACCACTTTGGCTCTCTCTTGCTAATCTTGAAGAGGAGATGAATGGACTGAGTAAAGCACGTGCAGTTCTCACAATGGCTCGCAAGAAGAATCCTCAAAATCCTGAACTCTGGCTTGCTGCTGTTAGAGCGGAATTGAAGCATGGATATAAGAAAGAAGCTGATATTTTGATGGCAAAAGCATTGCAGGAGTGTCCTAACAGTGGTATTCTGTGGGCAGCATCAATTGAGATGGTTCCTCGTCCCCAACGTAAAACCAAGAGTGCTGATGCCATCAAGAAATGTGACCATGATCCCCATGTTATTGCTGCTGTGGCCAAATTATTCTGGCTTGATAGGAAGGTGGACAAAGCCAGGACTTGGTTGAGTAGGGCTGTGACACTAGCGCCTCATATTGGGGATTTCTGGGCATTGTTATACAAATTTGAACTGCAGCATGGAACAGAGGAGAACCAGAAGGATGTACTGCGGAGATGTATTGCTGCTGAACCAAAACATGGAGAGAAATGGCAGGCAATCTCAAAGGCTGTTGAGAATTCTCATCAACCAACGGAATCCATCTTGAAGAAAGTAGTGGTTGCACTTGGGAAAGAAGAGAATGCAGCTGAGAATAATAAACATTGATTGTGTCATAAATGGTTAGTTTTGAAGAGAACTTTGAACATTATTTAATGTCTCTCGTAGAATATTGAAGGAACTTATATATTAGTTTCATCCATGTTTCTTTCCTTTGCTTTTTTCTTTCTTTCATGTGCAACTTCTGTATTTTTTTGTATTAGTCTTCTGTCATCTAACCATTCTCTTGATTTTCTACTTCATTGCATATGGTCACACCTATTAAAAAATGCTTGTACTGATAGTATTATTCGAGTTCTGTAGGCAACTTTGTGTAGGAAACTCTGAGTTCAGACTATTTTAGGATACTAAAGAATCTCAAACTCAATGCTAGTTATTTAAAGTTGTTGTTCATTTATTTTGATGCTAATTTCATGAAATTCCATACACTGGTATTAGATTTCAAGCTTCATTAGATTGTTTCATTATGATTGTTTGAAGATGGGTTGTATACATAGATCTTGAGCTTCATTGGGATTGTTTAACAGTGACCAAAGATGGTGATTGTAAGTACAGTGACTAACTGACTTAGGTAATCAGATTAGGATAGATAAACAATTTCTGCAGATAGATAGAAGCTTGGCATGTGATGGAGGATGAAGCTGTTTAAGAACAACTTTAGGCAACCAAGTACGATCCATGCACTAAGGCAAAGGGATTGGCACATAATCTAATTATAAAATATTAGCTGTTTGACTTTTATAGTCACTGTCGCTGGTCATCAATGAGATGATTGATTATTAATGTTGAGGATAGAACAAAAGCAATTCTACACGAATTACATAGTATTTATCAAAATGCTGTTGAGCTTATTTATGTCTGTAGAGTGTAGATCAAGTTCTATCAAGTAAGTACTTATTCAAGTTACTTGTTGCCTTATTTGGAAATAAGTGATTCCTTAAAAATCATCCCACCTCAAGAGAGTTGCTTCTTATACAATATTGCATCATACTCTGAGCTTCAGTTCAGACAATCAGATGCTTTGTTTGTTAAGGAATTCAATGATGAGCTGGTTCACCTTCTCGGGAAATTGTTCATGCACAAAATGGCTTCCTTCTGAAATATATGATTTCCAAGTCTGGCACAAAATTTTTACTGTGCCACTTCGGATGTAGTCCTCCATGCCAAAAGACTTGAAGACATAGTCTTTATCACCCATGATCAGCAGTGCTGGAACTGTGATTTTAGGATCACTTATACCACTATCCACTCCAAGAGTCCTGTGTGGATTATTAGCTGTGATAATATTACTGATGTACCCTAGACTAGAAAACTATTTTAGAGCATTGAAACATAAGACTTCAACTTAAGAAACCTGGTTTAAGGAAAATGTCATGTCATGTCTCATAAAAGGACCTTGCATACAATTATTTAGAATAGGATTTCACTCTTTGAGAATAACATGCCAATACTGAAATAAAAGGAAAATGAATCCACTTTTTCCAGATTTCTAGAAGAGGTACTGTACTGGGACTGAGAATCTGATTACCTGTATGGAACCTGCAATGCAAATCTGAAGCCAGATTTTTCATACAGTGATGCATAGGTTGCCAGGTCTTCCTCAGAGAACCATGGTGGCAGGGGAGTAGACGGGTTATACAAGTCCTTGATTTCCTGATTATCACCTGCTACTGGTATCTCACTTCCAGAAAAGAGTGTGTATTTGTTTCTTATCACCGACTTAACATCAAAGCGGCCAAAATCTGCTTCTGCTCTCCCAGGCTCCTGGATTTAGTTGATCATCAGTTCATTATTGACAGAGAGCGAGATGAAATTGATGGGAGGGAATTTACACCTGCTACTTAATGACGTAGGAGCCTTTTGGGAGGTTATGAATAGCAGAGGGCCTGGAAGCATGAATGGAATGCCTAATGTTATGATTGAATATATCCTTTATCTGGATAGAGAGCAGCAAGAATATATGCTGGAAAGGCACCAAAGTCCTTGCCAACACGCACAGCCTGTGATGCAAACAATTGAAAGTGTACATGCAATTAGCCTAAGTTTTCACTTGAATCAAAAGGGTATATTGTTTTTCCCCTTTGAATTTGATATAACCACAAAAATATATTGAGATAAACCAACCATTGGTTTCAGTTTTCTACCTTGCTCGCTTTACTATGGGGCTGCTTATATTTGAGCCAGGTTCATAATGGAAATTTTGGTGATAAAATTTCTTAATTTCAGAATTGTCTATGAATGTAATTATTCTATAAATCTTAACACTCATGCAGTTTGATAGATATGGAGATATTACTAAAGTTTTTTTTTTTTTTTTTTTTTTGTATTTTATAGCACATGATGCATACCTTGGTAATGCTTAATGAATCTAAAAGACCCACGACATCATCAACAAGGTCAAGTAAGTTTGCTTTTTCTGGCTCTCTGCCGGATGCTCAGAAAGTCCATAGCCTCTGAAATCAAAGGCAATAGCCCCGTAGCCAGCATTTGCTGCAGCAATAATCTGGTGCCTCCATGTATACCATATTTCTGGGAATCCATGCCTTTTGACATGCACAAACAGAATTATGACTAAAAATAAAGTTTGAGGAAACCAATCAATCCACAATATTCTGATATGTGTGTTCAAGGAGTGACCACTTTCAATCTTAGCAACATGGAGCTTTAGTCCTTTCACTTCCACGTGACTGTGCTGGATGCTCTCCATCTTTTGGGAGTTAGGAGCAGGGTGTTTCGCCGCAGAGTGCGAGAGAAAAGGGAGAGGAAATTATGATTTGAGGGGAGAAAATGGTAACGGACAAATGAAGAACCTTGCACATGTTTTGTATGTGTAGATACAAACAAAATGAATGGATGCTGTTATCTTATCAGTGCTATTTTTTTTTTTTAAAATAGATATTCTTTTATGCCATCTGATTAACACACAAAGAATTCATGTTCATATTAATGTGTGTTGTAATCTTGCTGAGTAATTCATTTCACGAGGTTGCTTTTAAGGCTGTGAACTAGAAAACATGGATATGACCGGGGATGCACAAATTTTATAAAATATAAAACACTACATGGTAAGAATATACAACGTATAAATTAATATAAAATATAAAACATTACATAATTTTTAAATTCTACGATTTAATCATATGTAATGTTAAGATTAGTGTTTTATGTTAGCAAATTGGGTTAATCCAGTTTTGTTGTATATTTATTTAGTCTTACCCTTGTTTGGTAAGAGTGAAAAAGGAAAGCCGAAAAAAAATAAAATATAACGTGAGATCACATTTTTACATTTTATTTTAATTCAAATTTTATATTTCATATCATCTTACTTTACCAAACATTAAATCAATCAGTTAGTCTCATGAACACCTCAGCTTACAATATTAATTTTTTTTTGCTGATTTTTTTTTCTAAAGCAAATAATTAAGCTGTATAACAGAAAATAGAAAACAATGAAACTTGCTTTAAAGCTTCACCTAAACATTTTTTTGAGAATTCTAAGGGTGACGAACAAAAACAATTTTTTTTTTAATGTGAGACTTCTAACATTGTTTTGGGCTCCAACCTATAATACTCAATCAAATCATTAAGAGAATTATTAAAAGTCCTACATGGTATTAACTTCTTTAACCACTTCAAAACTTATAAAAGAAATTTGACTCATTTTGGTCAATTATAATTTGTAATTGTTTCACTTTGATATATTAAGTTTTAAAGATTTTATTTTGATTTTTTATAATTTTGAAATGTATCATTTTGGTCATTTCTTCAATTTTCTATTTAAAATGTTAGTGTTTTATTAACTTTTAAAATTTTAAAAATAACCAAAATGATAACATAAGAGACCAAAATAAAATTTTTAAAACTTAACGTGACAACATAATAATTGTGAAATATAATTGACCAAAAGTGGTATTAAACCTTTTAAAATAATTAACTTTACATATTGGCGACAAAAACTGCCAATATATTTATTTTATTTTTTAAAAATAAATAACTAAAAAAAATCATTGTCTCCCCTAACCTCTTCCAGATTTAAAAGATAAACACATAATTTCATCAGAACCACTGAAAATTCTTATACTTCTCATTGAAAAATCAAAACCTTTCACACAGCTATGCTATTGAAAACAAAAGTAGGAGAGATCGGAGCAAGAGTTGTCTTCGACAAAAGACAAAAACATGACCCTAACTCGCCAATTAACCCATATTTGAACAAGGAAGTCACAATGTGACTCTTTGTGAGGTATGCGAGCAAGACCTCCGCTATTGTGCACGGTTAGGCCAGGCAAGTAGAAGGCAAGTAGTGCAAAGAGGGATCGAACGGTGTGTTTCATTGGACCAAAGCGGACACTAATGTTTCTAACAAAATTGAAAAAATGACCAAAACAATACATTTTGAAAACATAAAGGACCAAAATGAAACTTTTAAAACATAATGTACGAAAACGAAACAACTACGAAACATAATGGACCAAAAGTGACATTAAACCATTTTAAACTTTAAAAGTTGAAAGAACACTAACGTTTCTAACGAAAATTTGGAAAAGGGACCAAAGTGATACATTCTGAAAACATAAAGGACCATAATGAAACTTTTAAAACTTAATGTATCAAAACAAAACAACTGCAAAACATAATGAACCAAAAGTGACATTAAGCCAAGAACATTTAGATGAACTTTTAAAAAACATCCCAGTTTCTTCTTCTTTTCTAGTTACAGAATAAAAAGGAAAATAAAAATTAGGATATATTTAAAGTTTACTTAATTTTTATTTTATTTTATTATAATAGGCGTTCAAGGTGACCAACAAAAAGGGTCGTGTGATGCAGGACTTCTAAGTTCTAACACATACTTAGCTCTATGATTATTGACATGTGTCACTACATTATTTAGCAAGAGATTAAAGAAGAGGGCAAATCAAATGATCCTTTAATTTTTGCAATGAAAAATGTATGTAAATACTAGTAGTATAGTATTGGTGTGGCAATTGATTTATATGTTTTTTTTTTTAGGACTATAGAAGATATTTATCTTTTGACCTTTTGTCTACTGATTACGGCATAATAATGGCTACTAATGCATGAATGTTTGGATTGAATCATTTCCAGAGATCAATTTCAATATACCAATGATAGATAGTAAAACTTATAGATAAAAGGGTGGGAAAGATTAAGAAGATGGTATGAATAACGCCACGATTTGTGTTGGAACGATAAGTTGAAAAGGATTCGCCACAAAGGAAAGCTTCCTCACATTGAGGCTAAGCTCTCAATTCAAGCAAATGCTTAATATTATTCAATCAAAAGTTATTCAAAAAATAGCAATGTCTAAGTACTTATAGAGTTAAGCTTCTAATAAAACCTAAAAAACACATAATTTGGACCTATTTAAGTCCACATTGAGGCTCATTACACAAATAAGAAATTACTAAATTATGACAATATAAAAATTACGAAAACTACGAAAAGAATTGCGCTAAGCGCGATATTCGCGCTAAGCGAGCTCTCATATAATCTTCAAGGTGCTCCAAAGCTCCTTGTGTCTTCCTCCATCCTTGCCCTTGTCAAATAGTCCAGCCATGATTTTCTTGGTTATCTCTTTTTGTAGAAGCTTGTGTTTTGGACATTGTCATTGGAACCTTTAATTCATGGAGTGCTTCTAGAACTTCATGCTCTTTGGATAGTCTTCTATCACTTGATCATTCTAATGATAGACAAGTTTATTCCAGGACCACCAGAAATGATTTTCCTAGCAAACGACAACAAAAAATTCCATCTTAATCACATTATGATGAAGTACTGTATTACATTTTGAAATACCAGATTTACAATGAGTTTCTCAGCAGCAGTATGCTAAAAGAATTTCCAATCTTAATCCCATTCCTTCAAATAATACATTATAATGATGTTCTGGTACTAAATCTATCAAAAATCTCTTTCCATGATTAATACTACTGCCACTGTTATATTTTAAATGGAAAAAAGAAAAATGTACTACTAGGAATGTATAGTCAGAATGGAATTTCTTTCATATTTTCTTCTGTTCCTTACTGATAGATCCCAAATCTGTGGTAGTAGAGAGATCATCCATGCAAACAAAGTCCTCCCCAGAATTTCACATACAGAATAAACACATCTAGTGGAATTTGTGTATGTATCCCTCGCATAACACCACAACCTCTTCAAATCATCTTACAGATTCATATAAAAATGAGCTAATAAAATTAATTTGTCAAAACTGTTTAGTCCTGCACAAGTTGTTCAATTTCAACATCTCTTAACTCCATTTCACTTCCTTGCCTCTCATGTTCATTCTTAAACATGATCTCTATCTGCTCCAATGACTTCCCTTTAGTCTCAGGAACTAGCATGTAGACAAAGACAATGGCAAGAGAAGAAATAGCAGCAAACACAAAGAATGCTCCAGCCACTGAAATTGCACGTGAAACGGAAAGGAAAGACATGGCCACAAGGCCACTACACACCCTATTGCCCACGGCTCCAAGTGAAGATGCTTGAGCACGCACCCTTAAAGGGAAGATTTCAGATGTCAAAACCCAACACACAGGGCCTAATCCAACAGAAAAGAAAGCCACATTCCCACAAACAAATAGAATTGCCAATGCAATCACAAATGACCCTTGTGGAAACAGAGAAAGACTAGCTCCTATGCTAAACAAACAAATTGTCATCCCAATTGTGCTTACAAAGAGTAGTGGCCTTCTACCTTTTTTGTCAATAAGAAAGATTGCTACCAATATAAAAAGGGTCTTTGTCACACCCACAACAACAGTAGCAGCTAGGAGTTTTGCATTATCCTCAATCCCAGCAGCTTTGAAGATTTCAGGGCTGTAATACACAGTTGCATCAATTCCAGAAATCTGTTGAAAGCATTGAATCCCAATTCCAGTGATCATCATTTGGCGAAGCGAAGGCGAAGGAAACAACAGCTCATACCACACAGGTTTCTCCTCATACTTTTCACAATTGGCCAAACCAGCAGCCTGTTGTATTTCTGCTAGCCTCTCCTCCACTTCTCTATCACTCTCATTTGTTTTCAGAAGAACTGATCTTGCTTCTTCGATCCGGTTCTGCATTACCAACCACCTTGGTGACTCAGGAATGATGAAAAGAGCAAAGCCAATGAAGACTGAGGGCAAAATCCCCACAGCAAGCATTATCCTCCAGTTTATGTGTGGTGAAAAGCCTGAAAAAGCATAATTTGACATATAACCAAGAAGAATTCCTAGATTAATGAAAATCTCTGGGAAGGTAGTGAGAAAGCCTCTGGTGGTGTTTGGTGATATCTCTGCAATATATATAGGAGCAATCAAGCCTCCAAATCCTATTCCCACACCGGCTAAAAGTCTTCCAACCATTAGTATTGAAAATGAAGGAGCAAGAGTCATTATGAGTGAGCCAATTTGAAAAATCACTGCAGCTATGGCCATTGTCCATTTCCTACCAATAATATCTGAAGTTCTTCCACCACCTAGACTTCCCAGCAGAGAAACAATGCTCAATATACCAATCAAAAATTCTTCCTTCACCTCAGATATCTTTAGATCTTCTTTGATAAATATAACTGCTCCACTCATCACACCCACATCTACAAATTGACAAGAGTAAATCATGTTAACTTTTATGAATAAATAATATATGACTAGCAGTGTGTTTAAACTATCATTTAATTATAAATCGCCATGTACAATAAGTTTGTTGATGTTTATAGTCAATATCTTAAAAGTGATATTACTGATGATTTTTGATTAGTTGACAGTATAAAAACTAAAAGCCTTTTTTATTTAATGTTGGAAGTTCTTCTTTCATGAACTTTAGACAAATACAAAGATGAATCACACAAAAATCAAAGACTAGGCTTATAAAGCATACCATAGCCAAGAAGGACATTGTTGAGAGAAGCAAAGAAGGCACAGGCTATGACATATTTCCTGGTACTGTTTCTCCTTGCTTCTTGATGCAAAACATCATCGTAACCTTCCGGAAGCTCGGAGTTCATCCTCTTGTACTTGTTCATTGTTCCCAAAGTGATTCCAGACAACCCCACTTCCATATTCCCATGTTGTTGGAACCCCATATCTGATATTTATTTCTATGTAACTTGCAGTAACCTCTGAGAGATTGTGTTTGGTTCTGACTTGTGAGAGTACTAAAACCATACCATGGCATGAAAATTGACCTTACGGTATACAAGGACAATACTCAGCAACAAGTGGGGGCACTTTTTCTGTCATGAAAGCAAAAACAACCCCACTTCCTAATGCCATATTTTATTTACTTACATGTGTGAGTGTGACCTCCCACATTTATCAAAGTTTAAATGCTGCTTTCTATGCAACATCTTAAAATCATTAATAACAATGTCCAATGACTGAATTTTGGCTATAAACTACATCAACTAGCTAGGCTGCTATTATGTTCTTGAATAGAATATAATATTCCTAATCGAACCAATTACACTTGGAACATTCAAGTTTTTCAATTTAGAAAAAATAATTAATTACACTATTACATGTTACTTAAAGATTAATCTCCATACCATCTAATAATTTCTCCACAAAGAGGAATCAACGTTCGTCAGGTTCAACACTTTTGTCTTTTAGCTCTTCACGTGGCAAACTGGCAATTGTTCTTTAAAATATTTTCGTTTGGATCAGATTAAACTATTTTCGTTGGATTGTTAATCGTAATCGCCTAATCAAATCCAATACATTGAAACATCAGCTAAACGAAATCTATTTTCTTTAATTAAGAAATGTCAGTCTTAAATTGGCTTTATAATCAATCCACATAAGATAACATTCACGGAAAGGTATCGTAACAACTCCTCAAGGAAAATTAATGGTATTATAGTGTATATCGTGCTATTCAAATTTGTTTGCTTCATAAAAATTGAATTAGCTAGATATAGACTTACGGATTGTTTAAGTTTTTTTTTTAAGAAGATTGTCTAAGTAACCTTATAAATTCATCTTCTTAGTTTTTTTTATAAATATCTTATAGCAGTATAATTATTTTTTATTTATTTGAGACACAAACACTAAATACATTTCCCAACAAAAAATTGAACCCCGTTTCAACATTTTATGAAAGATTAGCCCAATAAAAAGTACAGGTATGATAAAAACAAAATGATTTTCAGTATAATTTGAATATGATTTCTCCAAAAATATTTCAACATTTGTTGTAATTTGGCTAACAGATTGACATTATTAATATTATTTTTGTGAGAAAAAATTGAATTGGACTTGATCCAACTAGTTTGAACCATACCCTCTTCGATAGATAATTTGAAAATCAGTCAAGAATACCCAATGAATCAGGTAAACACTGGTCAGTTTAATTCCTAACAGCTATGCTCCTCTCTCCCTTGGCTAGTTAGTTGCAATTCGTAATAATATTATATTTTTAATTTAGTCAAATAATAACTTTTTCATCGGTTAACAATGCAAAAAATATTTGTGCATAGTTATTAATTTTTTTATAACTAGCCATTAAACTCTTTATAATTGAACATAATTTCTTGTAATTTTATATTAAGTTATTACTTAATATACTTTAATATGAAAAATATGTTTATTTATACCAATTTAATTACAGTTAAACCAATAAATCGTGAATTAATATCTTCATCAATTTGACGGCTGCTATAATTTTAAAAACATTATGTACTAGTAAATACACATAAAAGGCCTTTTTAGTTTTTGGGCCGGATAGACATACTTGGAAGGGGTGAGCTTCCTGCACCATTATTTTTTCTCATACACCATATTAAAACAGTGGATTTCCACAATTACCCTTCCCACTTTCAGCTTTTTTTTTTGAAAATCATTTGTCTTCTTCACTTCCCGCACCCTTTGCTGCCGTTCCGTTACCTTCCTGCACCATTTTCTGCTCTCTTCCTACGCCGTTCTTGCTCCCTGCGCCGGCATTGGTGGAACTGTTGATACCAGCTGCATTGGACGTGTTGAGCTGCTCGTGGTGACCCGGGGTGTGCTTCGTCTTCTTCGTTTGGTGGGCACGACATTGTGAGGTAAGTCGTAGAATTTTAATGGCTGCATTTGTGTTTG
This sequence comes from Glycine latifolia, assembly GCA_013407115.1. Taxonomy (NCBI): domain Eukaryota; kingdom Viridiplantae; phylum Streptophyta; class Magnoliopsida; order Fabales; family Fabaceae; genus Glycine; species Glycine latifolia. Next base: position 28,367,694 of record CM023952.1, on the reverse strand, counting down.
GTGTTTGTGCGTGTCGTCTCCATGGGCGGTGGGCTGTTTATGGTTGTGGATGGTGATCGGGCATGGTAGAAACGGTGGCCTGGAGCCGGGGACGGCGGATACGAATCCGGCAATCCGAAGCAAGTTCACGGATCAGGCAATCCGTAGATTCTTCACGGATTAGGTAATCCGTATGGAGTTTACGGATTGTGTCCGTGCCCTCCTGACGGATTGTATGATCCGTGTGTTTGATGCGGATTGACGGATCCGTATTCTACTGACGGATTGCATGATCCGTGGAATGCGTATGGGACCTATTTTAATTTAAAAAATGGATTTTTGAAAACAAAATGATGAAAAATGAGTTGTTGAAAAACAGCCAATGTATGTGTGCTTATTATATGTCATTTTTAACTACTCAATCAACCTTATTATATCTCCATATACAAACATTCATGATTTATCCTTGTTTTTACATATGCATTGACATGAACACTTTATGGATTGCTTGCTGATATGCAATAACTTCACAATATTGACCAATAAGTTTTGTTGGAGAGAAAATCCTTTGTACACGCACTCATGATATAAAAAAGAGGATAAATTTCAATGAAAATTTGTATATGTTGCACTCTAACATTTACACATATATGGACCTCTTATATAATGTTTGTTTTTATTTCAAAATTAGTTAAACAAAAAATAACATATCAGCTGCTATATATCTTCTAATTGTCTAACTAATTGTTAACAACATCCTATTTATATTTGGATTAAAACTCAATACTCTCCTTAATCCAAATCATTACAAGATACAACTCCTATCTAATAATGAATCTAGCCAAATAGCATATGAGCTGCTATATATTCAACCTCATATGAAGACAAACCACCACGAGTTGTTTCTTAGATCATCAAAAAATTGGATCACCTAGAAACTTAAACAAGTAACATATAGTGTTTCTCCTATGTGTTCTATCCCTACACCAATATGAATAAGAGTATCCTAGCAAACTCACTGTTTTTTGGTCTGTCTTCCTAGAAAACAAAACACCATATTTCAATTTTCCCTTCAAATACCTCAAAATTATTTCAAGGAGTTTTTAAAGATTAAAAATAAATTATTTCAAGGATTATGCTTGTCAATATGAGTTGTTGAAAGGATTTATTGGTTGATTTTAATTAGAGTTGGAGTTGATTATGTAGGAAGCTTGTGAATTGCAGTGGTCTGAACTTAGAATAAAATTATGAGAACTTGTTATTGTAGGTAGCAGACATAGATCGGTATTTTGAAAACTTTGATGCTCTTTGCACAGTTACTTGTGGTTTTCATTGTTTACAGAAATTTGTTGAAAATTTTTCAATATGATCATAGTTTTGTTAATATTTACCAAGACATCTAAGTTCATTAGGTATGGTTTGAAAGCATGCTTTGTATGTCCACATTTTCATCCAAATAGTAGTTTGATTGAATAAAAGAAGTAAATTTCGAATGTAAAGGATGAAGCTGGACAAGTTATGTAGATTTCAGTGTCCAACACTTTTTGACAAAGTGTTGACACTTTTTGTTTATGTCTGAAATACACTATGCGGATGTAGATTAGACATGGCTAGGACGAGAGGAGGAGTGCGTCGGCCTGTTGGACACCGTCCTGATGATTCCGAGAGTACACATCACAGAGGTCATGAGCATGATGCCCCGGAGCGGCGTAGGCCGACTGCATCAGCACGTCGTCGTAGGGCGGGTGTTGCCATTGATGATGTTCCTCCCGTGCAGGAACCACACGTGGAGACTGTTGATGCGGTCACCGAGGAGACTGATCCAGTGACCGAGGATATGGACATAGCGTCCGAATCATTCCCTGGAGGGCCTTCAGATTCATCTGTGCTTACCGGGTTTCGCGATCATGTGGCCGTACGCGTCTGGGCCGGAGAGGTATTCATATCTTGAATCACATAGTCGAATGTCGTCATACATTTGGTTATCCATGAATGTTTTACCTTAAATAATATGTTAAATGCAGGATCGTGCAGAGTTGAAGCTTGCTTCCCATGGCCGTAAGGTCATTAAATTTGGGAAGCCTGTGCCTGAGATAGAGGGCTTTGTGGCTGCCACTGGCCTCAGTCCATTGATTGGATGCTCAGTGGAGACAGGTGATAGGGGGTTGCTATCCGCATTTGTCGAGCGGTGGCACCCTGAGACATGTTCGTTTCACTTGCCCGTGGGTGAGATGACATTGACACTTGATGACGTGTCATCACTGCTGCATCTCCCTGTTATGGGGACATTCGACTCGTTCGAGCAGCTGGAGGTTGGAGAGGCGATGACATTGCTGGTGGACCTACTTGACATCACTGTAGAGGAGGCTGCAGCAGAGACATCGCAGTGTCATGGTCCTTATGTCAGACTATCATGGCTCCGGGACACATATTACGCGAAGGTCGATGCGAGTCAGTGGATTTTGGCCGCCAGAGCATATCTACTTCACCTTGTTGGCTGCACACTGTTCGCCAACAAGAGTGCCACACATATAGCCGTGGTATTCTTGGAGGCGTTTCGAGACTTCGACCGATGTGCGGGATTCGCCTGGGGTGCGGCTGCTCTGGTACACATGTATCAGAACTTGAGCTACGCCTGTCAGCATCACGGGAAGCATCTTGCAGGATACATCACTCTTTTACAGGTACTAATATCGTTTGATGTGTATAATTAGAAAACCTTATTTTATATGTCTTTTGTTTCCATTATTTGCTGATTTGCATGCTTTTAAATTTGTAGTGCTGGATATACGAGCATTTTCCTACTATAGGAAATGTTCCTGCTGACCAGCATTACGACGAGAGGCAGCCTCGATCCTGCAGATGGACGAGTGCGAAGGCGTTACCGGTGGCAACCTATTGTAGACATATGGATAGGTTGACACCGTCTGATATTTGTTGGACACCGTACGCTGACCATCGCCCGCATAGGGAGTTTCAGTCCATCAGTTTATTCTCCGATTTCCTCAGATGGGGTCCTCAGGTGACTAGGTATCTACCTGAGAGGGTGCTTCGCCAGTTTGGCCGTGTTCAGCATATTCCACCCCAGCCTGTGGCAGATGTTCCATCTGTGGAGGACATTGAAGACAGGTGGGTTCACTTTGCAGAGCACATGGTGGACACCGGAGACTTGGTTGATTACCCAGGTCACTGTGGTCCTACATACATGGGGTGGTTCTTCCGCATTTCTCATCCATTCATGACCCCATCTGGATATGAGGAGGCGACTTCCCAGATTCCACCAGTGCCACAGTGTGCACCGTCACATACCCATTCCCATGGTCCTTCTGATGCAGCCACAGACGGGCATGGTCCTTCTTCTGATCCAGCTACAGACGGACATGGTCCTTCTTCTCAGCCACCCACTGATGGACATGGGCAGAGACTTCAGATTCATGCCTTGGTATTTATTGTTTATTTCATAAGTATTTAAGTTTACATTTCACATATTCTATTTGTTAACCAGATTGTATTGTTTATTTGTAGCATGCGTGCCAGCGTGTTGCAGAGGGCCTCCAGCATATGATTGACATGAGGATGGTGACACAGGGCACAGATGCATACTCCATGGTAGAGCAGCTGCTGCACCATGTTCGAGGCGTGACTGAGGATGGGCTTGTATACACCCGAGCTAGACGGAGTTTCCGACCACGGAGGAGGCGTCTTGATTAGCCTAGTTTTTGATATAGATTTTATTGTACATTGATTATTGGATATCAGATAACATTTTTCAGTAAAATTATGTGATCTCGTTTGACATATGAGTTATTGACAGTTATTTATTTGACACTAATCGATATATATTTTGTTCGATATTGAAGTATAGTTCATGATGTTGCACTTAGTTCGTTGTTTACTTACTTAAGACACACAACATGATTTTAATGATTCACATGCATTAAACAACTACAGGTATACATTTCAATTGTCAAATGAGTCTCTAAACATTTCCCAAATCAACATATTCTATGCGTAACTTCATCGATTTGGTATACAACTGCATTCGATCAATGTAATGGTAAGGCCACTGCTGAGCTTCGGTGGTACAGTGACTAGCCCACAAACATGCAGTCAATGGTAATGGACAATTGTCGGTCAGAGTTACCTGTTTTAAATAAATTGTTACACAAATCATGAATCTGATAAATTAAACTTGACGCACGCATCTGAATTAAATAGTTTGTGTCTTACCTGAACAAAATGGTTGCCAAACACATGGCCAATGCACAAAACTCGATGAACTCGTGGATCTGTGGGAGGTTGGCCCCTCAGAGGAAAAAAGGTCATACTTTGCTGTCGTGATAGCGATACTAGGATGACGTTATATCTCGATGCAATGACATGACCCATGTCTGTGATATCCATCCACTTCTCCATCGTTACCTGCACATCATCAGTTAATAAAACATGCATTACAAATATAACTCACATGGCAAATAATGTTAAATATAATAAAAACGAAGTTTCACCTTAGACAATCCATCAACTAATAGGGAGCGCTTTAACATTTCAAACCTATGTATCCCACCAAACAATGCTATATACTGATCGGTCCATTGTGCAAGTTCCTTAAGGAGATGATTGCGCACTAATGACCAAGCCTCTTCACCGTAACCTAATAACGAAGCAATAACTCGATATCCGCAATTTCCATCAGCTTTTACATCAGTAATGTCAACAATAAATTTGTGCATAAACGGAAGAAATTGATCGAGCATAGGCAACATCCGATTTTTCATAAGAACATCAGATGAGGAGCTGCACTGTATGGGAGTAGAGCAACTGTTCTGCACAGAATGTAACTCATCCACATACTCGAAGTAAGACGGGTCCCTTCTTGTCGAACGTTCGTGCTTCGAGATGTTTTTCTTTTGAGCACCTTTAGTTCTGACCTTAGCTGGTGGAGGGCACATGGAATTCAAATCAGGAAACGCTATTTCTTTAAGCTTTGACTTTAGTGTTATTTTGCCACACAAATCAAGCTTATCAAAACGATTAGATATGGCTTCCATCTCATCTGTTATGGACACTTGGTTTTCATGTTCACCATTTTCCGAAAAGTTTAATCTCCGCCAAAACACATGAACGCTGTTAATTGGAATGCTTCCAATAACATACTTATATAACTCACATGCACAAGGCAAACCATACGCTGTCCTAAGCACACATCCACAACGAGATGGGTTTTTCCCCGCATAATTCACCCTGTCATACTCAGTAGCAATTTCATTTAGTGCATACCTGGACACCATGCCAATGAGTCTCTTGTATAACGTCACTTTAAAAACATGTCCAACCACATGTGTACTTCTTTCCAAAGATGCCTTTATTTCAGTATGTTGCAAGGTTATCATATTGTTCATCGCATCCCAAACCGTGCATAAATCACCAAGACTATTCCGCAGCAACCTCTTCAAGGTCCAATGGGCAGACTCAACCCTGGAATTTACAATATTATCAATTAATTTTAAGGACTTTAAACATGTGCGAATGATAATTTAAGACAGCGAAAGTCACCTGTTTGTGGTTGTGTTCCCAAAATGCATGACTTTGTTTGTCCAAGCTGTCACAAATTTTTCTTTGTGGGGAATCAACCAGGTGTTCTTAACGTAATCAACGAACGTTGGCCACGGAGCACATGCAACCTCAAACTTCATAACATGATCATCAAATTCATTCTCCTTAGCACAGTCCACAACACTTCCCCATGCGTCCATCACATAATCCCATGCATTCTCCTGGCGAATATAAGTTTTGCATTTGGCCTTCACATTCTTGTCAATGTGAAACCTACACAATAAATTGGTGGCCTCTGGAAAAACGGTTTCAACTGCACTCATCAATGCTAAATCTCTGTCTGTAACAATGACCTTAGGGAAAAATTCACTCTTCAGAAAAATCCCTCTAAACAGTTCAAGGGCCCACATAATATTGTTCGTACGTTCAGCCTCTAAATATGCAAATGCAGCAGAGAATGTCAACCCAGTTGGTGTGACACCAACAATGTCAAGCAAAGGTAACCTATACCTGTTTGTTTTGTAAGTGCTGTCTATCAAGAACACCATATGATATGCATTGCTCAATTGTACTGCATCCGGATGTGCCCAAAACAAGTCACGCACAACATTTTCATCCTTCAATCGATGCCAATGGATATACATGTCACGCTCAAGAAGCTTCATCAGCTGTTGCATTTCAGTATTAGCGCCTCTTATACGCGTCCGGTATGCATATCTTGCATTGTAAATTTGTTTCAAACTTGTTACATTATCTGCATCGTGCTCCTTCAATGTTAGCAAAATATTTTTGGGCTTCACCATCACCCTTGTCATATCAGCAACAATACTCTTCTCCTCATCATTCATTCGACCAGCGTATGGGTGTCCACAAAATGACTTGGCCAGTGTATGATTATGATTACCACATATTACCTTCACCATCCACCCTTCACTTCGCGCGATTGGTTTAGCCCGGAGCTTAAAAGGACACTCGCATTTTCTACTACTTGTGGTTGTTGGTATGAAACCTTTTTTCCATGCTCTATACTTTCCACTTCTTTCACAACCAATTAACATAAATGACGTTCTTCCTATTTGTCCGGTCTTGGTGTCACTCCTCATGATGACCGCCACAAAGCCATTCTCAGACGCCACATTACGAGCCCACTTCAATACGGCATCACGCGATTCAAACACCTACACAAAAGAATAATTCATATTTAATGTTCCAAACATACTCATTTAACAACTTTAATTACAGTCTTATTCTTTAAGTTTAAGTCATCAACATAATCACCTCATCTGTTTCGAACGCTGCAGAACAATCAATAAAACATTCATTGTCCTCAACGTCAGCAGGGTCTGGTCCAATGTCTTCATTCATGTAAATATCTTCATCCATTATACTCTCGTACATCCATTCATCACTGTCCATTCTAATAAAATAAAAAACAATTTAACATACCTTGTAAAAGCACATACACGCTAAATAATAACATTTACTAACATTATAATCCCATACAAAAATCATATTCATTAAACAATTAATACAAAAGCCTCTGAAAGGGTAAAATGACATAATAAATTATTTTTTTAAATTAAAATGACCTTAGTTATATTTAAATTTATATTTTTCAATTTAAATTTTCAATTTTCAATATTTTTTTAAACTTAGTTTCCTATACGGATTGGACAATCCGTATAGGTCATACGGATTACACAATCCGCAGGACCTATACGGATTGACCAATCCGTATAGGAAACTAAGTTTAAAAAATTGTTGAAAATTGAAAGACCGTACAGATTATGTAATCCGCAGGACCTATACGGATTGTGCAATCCGTATAGGTCCTGCGGATTACATAATCCGTACGTACATGCACCATATTGCACGGATTGAAGAATCCGCCAACCTACCACGGATTATCGGATCCGTATGGAAAAAAAAAATGACTCACCTCAACGGAAGCCTCCGCGCTTCCTCTCCGGCGACACAAAACCTCCAACTGCAGCTCGCACACCTCCAAAAACCTCACCAATGGCGATTCCAACCAATGCTACAAGCTCAAACAATGGATCCAAAACTACAGCAGCTCACAGCTATCTCCCTTTCTCGCGTTTGCTTTACTTAACGTTTATATATTATTTTCTTTCATTAAGGCTATTTTGGGTATTATGAAAATACATAATGGTGTATGAGAAAAACCTCTGGTGTATGAAGCACACCCCTACTTGGAATGCTCACACTTCAGGTAAGGTGTGTCCACATGCTAAAGCGACATTCAGGATATTTTTTGGTTAGTTATTACTTGGGAGACGATTTTAAATTAATATAAAAAAGAAATAAGTTGTTAAATATCTGATTTTTGAATTGAAAGTTATAAATAATTTTATGATTTCTAATTTTTTAATTTTTTTTAATTAAAATCGTAAAATATTTTACGACCTAAATTATTATTTTTTATTTTACAACTTTAAAGTTATATGATATTTTTTAACTGAAATCATAAAATATTTTATAATATCTATTTTAATTTTTTATGGTTTATAACTTTAAAGTTGTAAACTTATTTTTTTTTTACGTCGTAAATTTTTTTATAACTTAAAAATTATTATTTTTCAAATATTTTTTTAAAATTTGTAATTAATTTGTAATTTAATTATTTAATGAATAAATAAATTTTATTTTTTGTATTTTTATTTAATTTTTTTATATTTTTCATTTAATATATTTTCTATATATTTTTTTACTAATATTAAGATTATTATTTATTTTGTAAATTGAAAAAATAAAGAAAAAGACTTAAATTTAAAAAGACTAAAGTAGTAACCTATCATACATTTCAAATTTCAAATTTCTTACTCGCATGTAATTATCGTGTGTGTTTCTTACAATTTATATTACAATAATTTTGTTGACATTGTATACAAGTTGGATAACATTTACAAAGTTTATAACAATCATTTTCATTTCCTTGAAAGCGAAGATAAATAACCACAATATTTGAGTTCATATTTTATGTTTGATCATTCGAAACAATTAAGAGTAGGGTTGGCAAAGTGGGCCAGCCCACCAAAAACGGGCCGGGCTGACCCAAGCCCACCAAAAATGTGGGCTGGCCCACTTTTGCAAAGTGGGCTGGAAATGTTAGCCCACCCCACTTTAAGGTGGGTTAGTGGACCAGCGGGCCAGCCCAGCCCGTTTAATGAAAAATATATATTTTTTTTAAAAAGACAAAAATTATTTAAGTTAGCAAAATAATAGGAAGACAATGTATGTGTATGTATAGTCTGTTCCTGGCTCTAAGAAATAATGCTCAGCAGTTAAAACCTTACACCAGTGTCCAACCAAATTTGATTATGTGATTGTCAAGACATGCAATCGTGATTTATATATAGATACACAGAAAGACAACAAAATTTGGATACACTTCCTAATATAATGTTCTTGTGGTGATATACTTTAATTGAATTTAAAGCTTTAAATATTTTTGTTTTGCTCCTTTAATCCTTTAATCTATATTCTATAATGCCTATATTATTATTAAATTAACTTTTATCTTTCTCTCTCTTCATACCAGGGACTCAGGGAGCGGCGGAGCGGAGCTGGAACTGCGTGGAAGAAGCTCGCGAACCACCAACACCTCACAGCGGAAGAAGCTCGCGAAATCGAAAAGCTACCAAGGTGGAAGAAGCTTGGACGCCGACGGAAGGGCGGAAGGCGGAAGGCAGAAAGGGAAGCCGGGCCGAAAGCGGAACAGGAAGGAGGGAAGCTACCAGTCACGGTCTCCGTCTGCAACTCTCACGGTCTCAGTCTCTCACACTCTCTCTCTTTCTCTTAGCCACATAAAATGAAAACACCACTACACCAGTCAACACTCACGTTTACACACAAAAGGGAAGCTAATTTTTTGTTTTTTTATTCACTAAAGTGTTTAGGAAAGTAGGATTGTTGACTGTGAGTCACAGGAGGAGTGTACTGGGCAATGAATAAAAAACAAAATTAGCTTTTCCTACTCACGTGGAGTCACGCTCACTGCGGGCATTGGGCGACGTCGTATAAGCATATTTGTTTGTGAATTGTGATTAGGATTATGGGCTGTTGGCCCGGTGGGTTGGCCCGGCCCGGGACCGGTTTTGGCCTACGTTTTTGTGGGTCGGATTAGTCCGGCCCATTTTGTCATTATGGGTTCTAAATCTCAGTCCGATCCACTTTTTTTTATGGGTTAAACGGGTTGGCCGGGCCGGGCCAAGCCTGTTTTGCCATTCCTAATTAAGAGACATCGGAAAGGTCAACCAGTACTCATATACATAATAAGATAAACCAAGTTCATTTAAATTTAAGTTTTTTTCATTATTTTTTTAATTTACAAAATAAATAATAATATTTAATATTAGTAAAAATATATAAAAAATATTGAATAAAAATATAGAAAAGATTAAATAAAACCATATAAAAATATAAAAAATATTAAATAAAACTAAAAAAATAAAAATATATTTATTTATTAAATAATTAAATTAAAAAATTATTTACAATTTCTTAAGAAAAAATTTGGAAAAAAAATTTATGAATATAAAAAATTTTACTATTTTGAAATAGTAAAATAAAAACTTAAGTTTAAGACTTTGAAATTGTAAATAAAAAAAATCAAACTGAAGTCATAAAATATTTTGCGCTTCAGTTAAAAAATAATTTCCTACGACTTTAAAATAGTTATTTAAAAATAAAAAATAACTAAAGTCATATTATATTTTACGACTTCAATTTTTAAAAAAATTAGAAGATATACCATCAATTACAATTTTCAATCGTAACAAATATTATGACTTATACTTTTTTTCGATATTAATTCAAAATCGATCCAAATATACAGTTAAAAAGCCATCTATTATGCACTTAATATTATAATAATTTGTATTAAAACATTAACTTTCAATGTACTAGTAAGTGTATTTCCAAAAAAAATGTACCGGTAAATGTGAGACTTTTAGAACATTTAGTAACGCTTCGGGCACTTTGATTTTGACATGTGGAATTAACAAATGTTTCAATTATGTGTCATTCTCCCAATTTTTATGTAAAATTAATGGAGATCGTGTATTAAAAATGCAGAAACAAACACACATTAAATATATATGTTTATCAATTCAAACATGGATATTATTATTAGATAAAAAATACTAATAATATGCATGAGATACTTCACATAATATGCATCAATAAATCATGAATAAGTATTTTTATCTGTTAAGTGTTTAGAAAGGGTTTTGTCGTAACAATCCCACTTTGCATATCATTTCTATCCTACTCGAGTACCGGAGACTCGATTAAAATTGTCTCTAATAAAAAATACATGTGAAAACACCACTATTTTTTTTAACACAATTTGATGATATATTAATTATCACATTACTCCTTTCTGTATGTTACTGTATGTTCGAGGTTTTAAGCAGGAAGAAATTTAGTCACCAAATATACATGATACTTCACATATGTGCTTCTCCTTTCCAGGGATGGTGATTTGCAGCACTTCTAAATTAACTTATCTATCGTTTGAATCAATTTCACTTTGTAAGTAGCAACAAGGAAGCGCTAGTATTCGATCGATCACTATTGAAGTGGAAACATGTAATCTTTGTAAAAGGAAAAACTTGACTATTGTATATTCTCTTGCCTTTTATGGAAATTAAAACAATTGCCAAATTTATCTAGAGTGTTGTTAATCTTTTGCAAAAGATAAGTGCAATAGGTGAAAAAGGCTATAAACCAAAATTTCCTAAACATGTTATAGTTTGATTCTTCCTACACTCTTGCATCTTAATGTTGATCCTTATCTGATATATAAATTGAACAGTCCATGACAAAACACTAGATAGGGATTGTAGAAAGGAAGCAAGTATACGATTGAATCGTCAAAGAGCCATTGGTCATTTTCATCTAACACAACGAAAATATGTGTGTTGTTTATGTATGTATTTAAGTTAATCGAATAAGCAATGGGAAAATGAGCATTGGAACCACATGGGCAGAGTGTAGCTTGAGCAATGGTAATGGAAAAGTAGGCAGTGTATAATTCTAGGGCCATTTTGATTCCAAGGGCAGACATATCTATGTAACAATGCATGGATGTCTCAAAGTGCCTCTACTTGGAGTTTAATTAAAGCCAAGTTAACAAGATCATTCATCTTTTCATGATCAAAGTGATAGAAGTGCTATTTCTATTGTTAGTGAATTATGTCTTTTATTTTGCCAGAATCAATTACAGGCGCTGTAGCATTCTTTGAAGTGCATGTATTGATTGCACCTTCACAATAGCATGACTATTGTATGCTTGAAGCACCTAAGTGCGACCTTCTATTTAAGAAACTATTGCATTATAAAATGATGAAGCATGCAATATATCTATACTAGTATTTTTTATTTCTTGATAACGGGAAACCAATTGAATAACAAAGTTTTCATATAGAGTGAAATTATTACGAATCTTCCCTGATTTATTAGATGCAACTAGAGGTAGAACAAATGCACACAAGAACCAACACATAACAGTCCACACAGAGATAAAGAGATCGCTGTTATTGATAGCTCTTTCACTCTTTACACACGGAAGAACACTCTCTTCCCTTACAACACTGAGATATTTCTCTGGTTCTCTCAATACAATCAATCCCCCCTATTCCTTTTCAAGAAAGATGTTATTTATACAAAACTACTAATTAACCTGCCAACTATTGACAGTTGGCAGGGTCTAACTAACTCCCAATAACCTAATTGTCACTCATTCTCATCTTATCCTTCCTACTGTACGCTAGTCATGACTTAGCTACAGTAGATGATTCCTCTTGCCTAACAATACCCCTCTGGAAAATAATCTTATCCTCAAGGTTGAAAGTAGGCAATTGTTGGATCATATTTGATCTGTCCTCCCAGATTGCTCCTTCAGCATGTTCTCCTTTACACTTGATCAAAACCTGTGGAATTTTTACTCCCGCTGGACCAAACATTCTTGTTCCCAGTACTTGTTTTGGTTGTATTATTCAGTTTGTAGATCCTCTAGCAATTCTGCCTCAATCTGATGTTCTCCAACTGCAAGTTTCAATTGGGAAATATGAAAAACAGGGTGGATTCAAGTAGTGTCAGGTAATTTAACCTGAAATGCCAGTTCTCCAATTTGTTTAACTACCCGATAAGGGCTATATTATTTGGCTGATAACTTAGGATTTAATATTCTAGGCATTGAAGCTTGTCTATGCAGCCTTATCTTGAGATACACCTAATCCCCCACCTTAATCTTTGAAAGTAGGCGATGATTATTGGCATACTTTGTCAATTGATTTTGAGCTTATTTAGATGAAACTTCAACCAATTAAGTGCTTCACTCTTTTCATAAGATGCTGAGCCATTGACTTAACTAGGACTTCCCCTAGAATGAACCCTGCCAAAAATGGGGTGGTTAACCATAAACTATTTCAAATGGGGTATGCCTGGCAGCTCCCTGGTAACATGTATTATACCAGTATTCTACCCATGGGATAAACTCAGCCCCAGATTTGGGTTGTTTTGCACAAAAACATCTCAAATATGTTTCCAAGGTTCTGTTTAGTACCTCAGTTTGGTCATCTGACTGAGGGTTATAATCAATACTCATTTTCAAAGTTGTTCCTTGTTTTTTAAGTAACCCCTGCCAGAAATTACTCAAAAACAATGCATCCCTATCACTCATTATTGAAGAAGGAATCCCATGCAGCCTTATTACTTCCTTAATAAAGATATACACCACACTCCTAGTAGTATAGGGATGCTTCAATAGTAAGAAATGACCATATTTACTTAGCCTATCCACCACTACAAGAATAGCATCATGCCCCTTAGATTTAGGTAATCCCACAATAAAGTCTAGGCAAATATATTCCCACACATCATTGGCGATTCACAATGGTTGTAATAAACCAGCTGGTGAAGAAGTGAGGAACTTACTTCTTTGGAAAATAAGGTATCTTGCCACCAACTCTTTAACAATTTTTAGCATTCCTTTCCAATGGAGGGATTGTGCTAGCCTTCTATAAGTTCTGTACACCTTTGAGTGGCCTCCTGCCAAGGAAGAGTGAAATTTCTTGAATAGCTGAGGGATCCAACTTGAATTGGTAGGCAATACCAACTTGCCTTTAAAGTATAATCTGCCATTCTCTAGGGTGTATTTGCCATGTGAATTTGGATCCATCTTCAAATCTTCTACTATCTTCTCCAAAATAAGATCTGCCAATATTTATTGGTCAATCTCAGAGATATCTTGCCAATAAGTTCTGGATAAGGCATGTATTTCTTTATCATTTTCCTTCCTAGACAAAGCATCAGCTACTTGATTCATTGCATCAGATTTGTAGATGATTTCGAATTCATATCCCAACAATTTAGCAAGCCAATTCTGTTGACTTTGAGTCGTAATCCTCTGATCCAACAAGTATTTAAGACTTTTTTGGTCAGTATACACCAGAAATTTTCTTCCCACCAACTAAGGCCGCCAATGTTGGATGGCTAACACTAAAGCCATTAATTCCTTCTCATACACCTACTTATTCAAGGATGCTTCTGATAAAGGTTTGCTGAAATAACCAATGACCCTCTTCTGCTGAAACAAAACAGCATCTATCCCCGTTCCTGAAGCTTACACCCAATGGCAAAAGGTTGAGAAAAGTCTGGCATTGCTAGCACCAAAGTTGTAGTTAACACTTTCTTTAATTGACAGAAGGATTTTGAGCTTTCTTTAGTCCAAATAAAATCCCCCTTCTTCAACATGTTAGTAAAAGGCTTAACAATCTTCCCATATCCTACAATGAATCTTCTGCAATACCCTACGAACCCTAAAAATCCTCTCAAACTCTTGACTGATCTGGGTAACGACCATTGAAGCACTACCTCAAATTTCCTTGTATCCATAGCCACTTTTTTTGCATAAATAATTTAACCTAGATATTCAATTTCTTGATGCCTAAAACTACACTTCTTTAGGTTGGCAGTAAACTCATGCTGAACCAGGGTTGCCAAAATAGTCCTCAAATGTTGCAAATGATCTTCCCATGATGAACTATATATCAATATGTCATCAAAGAAAACCAGAACAAATTTCCTAAGAAATGGTTGTAGTGTAGAGTTCATTGCACACTGGAAAGTAGCTAGCACATTTGACAAGCCAAAAGGCATGACTACATATTCATAATGCCATTAGTGAGTTCTGAATGCTATCTTGTGAATGTCTTCTGGTTTCATGTGGATTTGATGGTAACCCGCATCCAAATCAATCTTGGAGAAGTACCAAGCTCCCTTTAGTTCATCTAGTAACTCCTCAATGACAGGAATGGAAACTTGTCAGAGATAGTCACCTTATTTAAAGCCCCGTAGTCAGTGCAAAATCGCCAACTTCCATCTTTCTTTTTAACCAAAATCACAGGGCTCGAGTAAGGATTGTTGCTGGGCCTTATAATTCCAGCATCAAGCATCTCACTGGCTTGCTTTCCAATTTCATTTTTTCTTTAGATAAGGGTATCTATAAGACCTGACATTGATTGGATCAGTTCATGTTCTCATAGGGATGACATGATCGATTGCCCGAGGTGGAGGTAGTCATTTCCTCTCAGTACACTAGGAAATTCATCCAATACCCCTAGCACTTGTTTTTGTTCTACAATAGAACCTTCATATTGCATTGCTTGTTGTGTATCCACAATATCCAATACCTATAGAAGCATGGCCAATTCAACATCTCTATGCTTGCAAATCAATTATAGAGACATTTTATTTCATAGTAGTTTAGGATCACCTTGAATTTTCACTAACTGCCCTTGTTGTTTGAACTTCATGTTCAGAGATTTCCAATTTACCTTGACATCTCCCAATTTTTCCAGCCATGCTACCCCCAATATGACATCTACACAACCCAAACCAAAATAGAAAGAATTTCTCTATTAAGCTCATTTGTCCCAGCTGAATCTTCATCTGCTTAAAACAACCTTGAGCATTTTTCATATTTCCATCACCCAATCTCATTCCATAGGTTTGAACAGGAGTCACTTTCAAACCTAGTTTTTGTACTAATTTTTGAGAAATAAAGTTGTGGCTAGCACCACTATCAATCAAAATCAACACTTTTTTCCCTTCATCAACCCGTCCAATTTAATTGTTTGTGGTTGAGCAAATCCACCAGCTGAGCAAACAGATAAGTCCATCCATTGACACTCCACCTTTATTTCTACTGTATTGTCAAATGCATTTTTAAGCTCCCATTCCAATCTTGAAATCTCCCCTTCATCATTAATCCATTCATTCTCTTCCAAAATAAGCAACTTGAGGTTTTTTATAGGGGGCTTGTGACCAGCAACAAATAGTCCTCCACAATGGTAACAGAGTTTTGCTTTGCGGTGGCAAAGGTACTCCCGATAGGGCAGGTTTCGGAATCCCCTATTTCGCAATCCCGAGCTCATAGACTCACTCAGATTTTGCAGCCATTACATTCGCAAAGCTACGCGTATCCCCTGCTAAAGTTTGATTATGACTTTGGGTGCTGTGAAAGGTGTTCATTGCTGATCCTCCAACACTGCGTATCGACGTTCCTCCCTTGGGTTGAAAATGAAACCCACGACTATGCAAATCAACCTTTGGATTCCCTTCTTTTTCAATTTCCTCGAAATCAATCACCAACTCCATGGCACTTGAGAGATCCTTTGGTTTGGGGGGGACGAATTTTTGTGCGGATCTCATTGCAAAGTCCCACCAAAAAATATCCTCACAGTTACACTGCTTTGTACCCCTAGACTTAAGCCACCAACACCTCAAATTCCTAGATGAATTCAGTTACAGTCCCCATTTGGCGCAACGTTGCCAAATATTCGTAAACATCTCCCCTTCCAGTACTGATGTAGCGCTTAATCAGCATTGCCTTGAAAACATACCAACTCTTTCGCTTCGCCTTTTGCTTCCAATACTGGAACCAATGCAAGGTGTTTCCCTCCATGCTGATAAAGGTCAATCTCACTTTTGTGCTCTGTTAGACGTGTTGCATGGCAAAAAACTTCTCTGGATGCGCGATCCATCCTAATGGATCCCCCCCTTCAAACACTGGCATTTTCACCCCTTCACCCAATAATGGTGTGACGAATTCAGTATTGCATCCTCCTCAGACTCGCTCGCTTCGTCCTCCAACACTGATGAAGGCTCGATTCTATCCTGAGCTCCTTATCCTCCAACGCACTATTTTGCTTCGTAGATGCACTATTGGCATCATTATACATGATACCTTTCTGTTCCATGAGCATCTTCATCATCTTGCGCAAATATTTAATGTCGTTGCACTATTTTGACACTTTCACAATCACCTCAGTTTGTTTCTTGGATGATTTCTCCAAAACTTAGTGGTTGTCTCCTTCAATTCGTTGGTTGTTGTTTTCAATGCTGCAACCAAAGATTCCAGCACAGTGAATCGAGCCTCGTCACGATCTATGATTCTTTCTTCGACAAATCAGACCAGTTGTTAGGAATCTTCTCTACTTTACTAGTTGCAACTAGAGGTAGAACAGATGCACACAAGAACCAACACAGAACAATACATACAGAGATAAATGGAACACTGTTATTGATAGTTCTTTCACTCTTTACACAAGGAAGAACACTCTCTTCCCTTACAACACTGAGTCATTTCTCAGGTTCTCTCAATACAATCAATTCTCCCTCTTTCTTCTCAAGTAAGATGTTATTTATACAAAACTACTAACTAAACTACCAACTGTCAAGTTTAACCAACTCCCAACGACGTAACTGTCACTCCTTCTCATCTTATCTTTCCTACTGTACACCAGCCACGACTTAGCTACAGTAGATGATTCCTCTTGCCTAACAGAAATGGAAAAAGGAAATTTGTATGACCATCTGATTGATTAATTTAAAGGATGGTGATAGCTCAATCTGGGATTTGGTCCCAGCCAACTAGGATTTTGATTTTTGAGTAATGGTTTTAAATTAATGAGTGTTTCATGTTTCACCCCAAAAATGAGGGCACATTCTAAGATGTTTGGGATTCTTTAATAGTATTTTATTTCATCTTACTTTTCTTCCATCTATTGCTCTTTTTGTTAGATCATTTTGCTACAAAAAGCAACTAAGTCTCCAACTGATTATCAGCATTTTCAAAATTTCACGTTGCTTTAGCTAAAGTGTGATATGATCAACCCTTTTGAAATAAAACTGTATTTGTATAGACCACTGAGACATTATCTTGGTTCTTTAGGGAGAAAAGATCCTATATCCTCTGTTGTATACACTATACATAGACAAGTGTGATTAAGTATCCTAATTCTGTGAAATAGACAGTTTATGCCTCAAGGGAAATTACAATTTTACAATTTGTATACCTGCATTCATACTGATACTAGTACTTGAGCTTTTATAGAGACATACCTGCCTCCACCTAAGAAATAGCCAATCCTGATTGCTTTATTATTTCTGCAAGAATTGTCTTGTGAAAAAGTTGCTGCAGTTATAAATAACTATACCTGCCTTTGTGTTTTTTATAGGTTGCGCACTAATTTTTGGTTTGAGGTCACAGATATTCTCCACGGAAACCATAATCTTGTTCAAACCTGGTAGTTAGATAGAATTACTATAAATGACAAAATTCTTCTTCTAAGTATATAACGCGGCTGTATATTTAGGCATCAATTTTGTGACCATTAATTAAGCTAGGACAACTTTGTTCTAGTTGATCCACAAGTCTATGCGCTTGGTGGTGGTCGTGCCACTAGTTTAGTCAAATCTCAAATGTTTTTATATGGATAAGAAATCGTTTTCTGCTTTTTTGTTTTGTATGGTTCTAGGTTTGTGGTAACAAAGAAGACCATGTAAGCATCAGTCTTGGTAGATATAGATGTAATTGCTAGTTTGAATTGACAAGACATTACTTCTAATTACTTGAAGTTTGGGTATGATGTGGATAAGGTATTAATGCAGGATTGAAACTAATAGGTGATGGATATAGTACAAATAGTAGGAAAAGCAATTATGATTTTGGCTATGTGGTTGTTGGCAAGGCAACTTGGAGAAAAATCAAGGAGCCTCGAAACCACTTGCCTCTGAACTTGTTGAAAAGGTTTTCTTTGCTTTTACTACCTCACTCTTGAATTGAACCTGATTAGACAGTTGGCTAATTTGGCTTCTTTGTGGGATCAAAACTACCTTATCAGTGATGTATGCAATGATGTTTTAATTGGCCGATGAGAACTGTACAAATAACTAACCTTATCTCCTTTAATGAGTTAACTTGAGCATGGATTACGTATTCTAAGTTCTAACTAATCCATGTTCCAAAATCTTCGTTTGAATCAATTTTTACTCAGGTACTTTTAATTCGTTCGCACATCACAATGGCAGCTGATCTTCTTCCAGTTTTATCCATGTGAACCGTAGTAAATTGTATGATTCTGATAACTATGATTCACAATGGTATGATATATATTCGAAAAGTCTATTTCTAGTCTAAAATTCTTTACATAGAACACTATATAATATATATTGATATGTAAAGAATTATTTGAAGATAATAAAGTATATGTCTTACTGCTTTTGTTTCTCCACCTCTGTGTAGTTTTGCTTATACTTAAGGATCTAGTTAGTGGTTGCCCTCAAACTAATTATTTTTTAACAATATTTTATTTAACTTCTGTTAAAAAAAATGCAAACACGGCTTCGTAATCAATTTGTGAGAACCTTCGTATTAGATAGCAGTCTTCATAAGTAATACTATTTTATTATGTTCTTTATATGTGTTTTTCTAAAACTTAGTCTTTACATTTATCTTCATTTTCAGATTTCTCTCCATAATTTGTTGATGCTATAACACACTAAAATTGGTTAGAAGTTATGTGAAGTATAAAAACCAAATTGAAAATGACTACAGCATATAGAGGAAAAAAATACAATACATATTCTTTACCCTTTTACATGTAACATTTATTTTCAATTTGATTCCTAGACTTTATTTTTATATAACTCCAACAAATGACGTGGTAAAAGTAATGGGAAATATAGATCACAATAAAAATGTCAAAGGATCTAACAGTTAAATAAGAGTGTATGTGAATTATTATAAATTCTTTTAACATTGTTTTTAACTTCTACAAACTAACAAAAAGATCACATTAAAAATGATTATATGTAGGAATTTAATTAAAACTTTATTTTTATATAAGAATCAAATTAAAAGCTAGTGCCTTGTCTACATACCAAAAAATATTATAGTTGGGAAGAAGAACAATTTTTTTTTGAAACGTTTATTATATGTTTATTTATAATGAACAAATGTTGATGGCAGTTCCCTTCATCACAACAACATTAAAAGATTAGGTTTGGTTTAGATGAGGATCAACAGTGAACCTACTTAACTATGGCTACGTCACTAGCATCCTGCTCCTAGGTATTTTGTTTATCGTTTAATATTACCTTCTACATGTATATCATCGTTATCATGCTGTTAAATTAACCACATGATTTTGTATTAAAATCATTGTTAATCACTTAATCATGTTAAAGCTCATCGCTATCGTGCCGTCGCAAGTAAGAAATGTGATGATCTCATGGGCCGGTGATTGGGCCCACTTGTGCTCAACGTACTTAATTATCCTTTGAAAATAAAATATTAGTTGCAATAATTAACGTGGAAAGTCTGCGTTTACTTTTGTCCTTATTTGTTCTCGTTTGTCATGGAGATAGAAGAGACAATTTTGGATTCCATATTTGGTAGGATTCATAGTCGAGAAAATAAAAAATAAACATTTTTCCTTTTATAATTAGGGGGAAAATAGCAAGGAAAAAAAATATAAATAAATAATGTGATAAAAAATATTATAAAATTATTGTAAATGGTATATAATCAGGAAGACAAATATTTTATTTTTATAGCTAAAAGGCTTCTAAAACTTTTATTTAACACTTAACTAATTTTTATTCTATTGGGTCAGTTTATTTTAAAATAAAGTTATATATTCAGTTACAACTCTATGTTTAAACCGAGAATCAAATTGTAAACTTTGATTAAGAAATTTAAATACTAAATTACTTGTGTCAACAATTTTTAGTCAAGAAGAAAAATATTATTTACATAAAAATAATTCATTATCACTAACCTTAATATTTGGGTTTTTGTTATCACACCTACTTTGAGTGTAGTTTAAGTTCTTTTGATTTTATTTTGTAATCAATTTTTGATTTTTTTTTCTAATCAATTTTTGATTTCATCTTTTCTATTAGCTACAACCTCAAATTTGGCATGTAATATTTTTTCATTCTTGAGAATATGCTTCCTAACAATTATATTTCTTGGAAAACATAATTTCTAGTAATTTTACAAAATTGTTTAATGTTTAAAAAAATGTTAGCATGAGTGTGGTAAAAAATTTCCCATCTTTGCAGGGATGTTGAATCTTCATCTCCTTCATGTAAATGCTATGTTGTAAAACAAAGTTAATAAAAAGTTATTAGGGAGAGATTATTTTTTTTAATTCTCCACATGTATCATCTTTGAAAGATAATCCTACTATCGAATTAGCAGGATTGAATGTTAAATGTGGATATATATTTTTACAAGTTTAACATGTATTATTTATTGAGTTTATATTCATTGATTGATTTGTTAATACTTTTGTAGGCAGAATGATTTCTTTTAAAATATTGCACATATAATATCTAGTTCTTGTTGTTGAAGAATATATATGCCCACCAACAACTATAATAAACCAAAAGAAGATACATAAGATTAGTTGTATATGAGCGTAAGCTCAAGGATGAGCGAGTTTGATATTTTCAGACTTGAAGTTAATCATTTGTATTATTATATTCAGCCAAAAAATTATTTTATTAAGAAACTTCTTAATTGTTTTGGGAGAAGAGATGAATATGAGCTAGTCTTATTTTGGTTATACACAAGTTTGCTCAAACTAGAGAGAGAGGGGAAAAAAAACGATGGATAGAGAGAGAAGAAAACGATTGAACTTAAAATATTAGTATAATTTCAAGAGACAAGAGTCTTGCCAGCAGTCATCTTCCACTTGACAATTCATTTTAGTTTAATTATACTTTTAGTCGATCTTTTAATTTATACTACAAATAAATTTGATGTCAATATTTTGAATAGAAAATGAGAATTTAAAAGATTCAATTAGACAAAAATTGAAGAAGGATTAATTTTACTATAGTTTAAATATAATGAGATAATTGATTTAAAATATTATAATTTTATGTGTGGTGCTTAAGTTGACCTCACAAGTTCTAAGGAAAGAAAGAAATTTGTAAGAAATTTGATACATGAAAATAGGAAAGTTAAATAAAAATATGGCAAAAATAAAATGAAAATAAAAGTGTTTAGTTTAAGAGAAATAGGAAAAAAATACATGGCAAATTATAGAAAAATGAAATAAAAATAACTAATTAGCCTCACATGTCTCCCATTTTTATTTTTATTTTTTCACTAAACATATTTACCTTTTTTTTCTTGTTTAGACCAGAAATATTTTAAAATAAACACAATTATGTTTGAACTAGGTAGGATGATTATATTTATTTTTATTTTTTTTATCTAAATCACATATAATCTTCACCAAGATAATTTTATTTAAATTGAATAATACTGTAATACATAGATGACAAATTCATCTTCCAAATATTTAACACAATTAGATATTCAAAATTTGATAATTCTGTCAATTCTAATCAATTTATTCATGCGCTCAGTGGTTATTTCCTAATCATCCAAACCTATTTCTCGCCAAAGGAGGTAGCAAAACGAAATATGCTCTCGGGATAACTATAGCTAGCTAGGCTGATATCAAATCTAATAAATTTATGGTTCTTCAAAAATCATTGCGTGGTCAAACGATGGGAACTAGAAATTCCTAGTGTTTCCCCACAGACGGTGGAGTGGTAACCCTGGTAGTAGATTGATGTTAGTCAACATTATCTTCTTTGAATATTAGAGTAGGGACCTAGGTCTCTGATACTCCAACTTATAATACAAGGCAAGTATAGTAGATAGTTAATGTTTTGTTATTTTCCTTCTTATTTTTTTCTTTTTCAGTTGTCCGAAAGTTAACCATATCCAAACCATAGCTTGCTAATTGGACATAACAAAACCATAGGAAGACGAAAGGTGGACCATAAATAAGCAAAGTAGTATGCTAATTACGAATTACATTCACATATATAGATGCTGCAATACTGTAAAGTGCTGGATAGGTAACATAACAAAAAATGATACATAACATGATAGTACAAACTACAAATGAAGTAATATGATTATATATATGAACCATCCTTGGAGCTGAAAAACATAGCTCATAACGCATGGAACAACCGAGAAGGAAATCACAAAACCGTCTCCTTCTTCCCTGGTCATGCCAATCTACCTTTACTTACTACATTAAAATATTTATAAAAAAAACAAAAATAGTGCAAAATAGTCACGTAAAAGAAAAAAAAATGCTGCAAGGCTTTGAAGTACACGGAGCCTTAGTTCAGCAGAAGGTTTCAGTAAAGAAGTTAAAAAAGAAATGAATATAGTAGTAGCAGTAGGCAAGGTTCATAGGTTGTGAGGTGAAAATATCTGCAACGAGTGAGTGAGAAGTAAGTAACTAAAGAACCATCAAAGTGTTCTAAAATGTAATGAAGGAGTGGATGATGATGGATAAAGGATAATCATGGATATGCAACCAGGAAGAGAAAGAAGCAAGGTATATAGAAAATTAACTTCAAATTTCAATCCTGATCCTTCCACAAGTAACCTGGTCCAGTGTTTTGTTCTTGTCTCTCAGCATCATTGAGTTCTTGTTGATTGGGATTGGAAAAAGGAATGTGTGATTGGCAAAGAAGATTATTGGTGGCATCCAAATCATCCCACATGGGACTACCAGGACCCCAAGCAGCAGGAATAGCATTGAACCATGCAGACATTTCTCCCCAAACCATTTCCTGAGAAACTCCTTCGGAACTCTCAGTAGCAGCAGCATGAACATGGTCGCTCACCATGGCGTCTCCCGAGTCATTCTCCTTAGACTCTTCTATGGGGACGCCACAGTTTTCACGAGGAGGTTCATGCTGCTTTGCAATAGCTGAAAGAACCGACGAAGAAGCTTTTTGTCCTTGTTCTTCTTCTTCTTTTTTGTCCTTGTTGAGGAACAATTCCGGGAAATTGAGTCTTGCATTCTCTCCTCGTAGCTTGAAGGCTTCGCGGTCGTAGGCCATGGCGGCGTCTTCGGCCGTGTCAAATGTGCCTAGCCAGAGACGCGTTCTGTTTCGTGGAAGACGGATTTCAGCTACCCATTTCCCCCAATGGCGTTGCCTCACTCCTCTATAGAGTTTTGTTGTGTTTATGGGCTGTGTTGGAGGCCTAAACAATGGCCTTCCATCTGGCCCCAATCTTGTTAACATTCCTCTTGGACTTAGATTCAACGTGTCACTCCAATACTGAAGAAGTTGCTGCTGGTGCTGCTGATGCTGTTGTTGTTGTTGTTGATGATGATGATGATGATGATGTTGATGTAGAAGTGAAGAAGAATCACGGGCTATGATGGGTGGATATGCGAGATTATTATGTTGTTGGGAAGACCCAAATGATATCATCTGGTGTTGCTGGTTTTGGAGAGAAGGGTGAGGGAAAGGTGAGTTTGTGGTTCCAAATTGGTGAGGGAATTGCATGGGGTGCTGTTGGGAACCATCAAAGGCAAAAGGGAACACTATTCTTGAAGGAGGATTAGAGAGAGAAGGTTGAAAAGTAATAGAAGAAGAAGAAGAAGAAGAAGAAGAAGAAGAAGAAGAAGAAGAAGAAGA
>CM023952.1:28292539-28343303 GCA_013407115.1 Glycine latifolia | reverse complement strand
GGAAGAGGAAGACTGGTTTGTGTTTTGGCGATCGGGGCTTCGGATTTTCTTGAAGGGTCTATTGTGTGAGATGGAAGCGTCATCAAAAACTGGCTTCCATTGACGCCTCTGAGAGCTTGAACAATCAACGCCCTTTCCCTTCTCAAACTCCCAATCTTGGCTTTCACTACCCTTTCGTGAATTCTTGTGAGTTTCATCTCCCACATCGAATTTGCCACTGTTCGCTGCAGCCATGAGTGTCTATAAATACACAACACTCTGCTCGCTCTCTCAAAATCAAACCTTGTTCTTGTTCCGAGGAAATTAATGACAAATAATAAGATGGGTGTGAGTCAAAGAAGAAAGAAAGCAAGATTCGATTCGAATCAGAGTGATCCAAGTTCAGGACTCAGATTCACAGATTCGGTCGTCCAATTAAAGAAAGAACAAAATTTTAGAATCTATACACCGATCAAATCAAAAACAGAATCGGATGCCAAAGTTGTTTCCTTTAGACCTACCCATCTTAAATTTAGTGTGTAGAAAGAACAGAACAAAAATCAGAGAAGAGAGCAAGCGGGGATCAGAGCGATGATTGATTTTTCTTTTTGTGGTACAAATTTTTGTGGGATGACAAAGAGAAACTCGATCAGGTGGTGAAAGCAGGGAGATTGTGTTGTGACTTGTGAGGAACAAAAGAGTGTGGGGAGAGAGGTTTTTATATATGAGAGCCAGAAAGGGGTTTAAACTTTAAATCCAACTTTTTTTTTTTTTATGAATTCAATTGGAGAAAGAAAGAAGCATGGATAGAGATGGAGCGTTCCCTCATTGGTTGGCTAAGTGGGGCCCACACGGTTTGTCTTTGCTTCATCACCAATCTCCTCCTTTCTTTGCTTTAATTTTCATGCTCACACAAGTCTCAACCGCCTTTGGTCACGTTTCGGTCACGCACGTTGAGATTAATGTATCTCACCATCTCCTATGTTTTTAGCTTTCCACATGTTGCAACGAGAGGACACCCAAGGAAAACAGTTATGTAACTGTGCTGTTTGTTCATACGCGTGATGTGTTGAACGCTAATTGGTGGCACCATCATTGGTCAGATATTTTCTCTCTAGATAAATTCTCTTTTTATTCTATTTTAATATATATTATTTTATGAGAAAGATAAAAAAAAATGTGAAACAAGATTCATGACTTGATGAAAAAGCTTTTTACAGTGATTGTGCTGTGGAGGAGGAGGTGGTGATTCATGCACTCAGAGCAAAAGGACAAAAAAAGCCAACAGATATTTTGGTGGAAGATATTTATGCTTTTAAATAAAATAAATTATATCCAGAAGTATTTTTTCAATTCAGCTAGAGATGACTCTAGCAGCACCAACAGAATTTTCATCTGAATCATGGCTTGTTGTCAATCTCCAATGTACAATAATTAATTAATTACTCTTACCAAATTCTATTAAAGTAATTGATTCAATAGCACTTTATAAGTTTTTTTTAAATAAAAAAAATTCAGTCGTTATCAAGAGTATTAAAGAAGATTAAAAGGGATACCTAGTGATTGGTTAGGAGTTTTATATAAACAAAACTACAACAAATCAACAATGCATTAATTCAAGTAAATTCTAAAATATATTTATGAACATATTTTGGTTATAATGACATGGTTATAGTACGTTGCATGAGGGTTGTTGCTCCAAAGATGGTTTCTTCTTCCATAGTGTTTAGGATATTCTTTGCATCATGTGAATGTGGGATGTTAGAAATAGAACACATTCATTGATAAGTTTGCCTGCTTTTGATATATATGCATCTTTATGGTTCTCTACGGGTCTTAAGCTGGGGAGACATGTGAACAAAGATCGAAGAATTGGGTCGGATAAAGCTCTTGATTGCTTTTTATTAGGTTGGAATGTGCTTGGCTCATTTCTAACATATGCAGACAATGACCAGTTTTATGTTGAGCCTTGTCAGCAAAATCATCGACCACAAACTTTTATTACACTCATTGAAGGCTCGTGATCAGGTTACATGTATCTTGAACAACGGTCTTCAGTTAGACAGCATAGAGTTAGTTTTCTTATGCGAAACTAAAATATTATTCCTATACTTCATTTTTATAAAGAAGAAAAAAATAAGCATCTTCTTTTGCTCATAAATGAGAAGTATAACATAAGAATGCAAGAGAGAAAAAATGTGTTATTAAATATGACAAGCGAGTGTTTGAAAAGTGTACCTTTTGAAAGTTTAATTAGGTTGAAAGTTAACTTGCTTGAAGCATCATAAGTAATAAAATATGTTATGAGTTATATATAAACCTAAAATAAAACACTATAAGTATTATTTACTCTAATTTCCTTTTTTTATTCGTTCATTATTGAAGTTCTTACATATAAATTCATTAAAATTGACGCAATAATATAAGATTTTTATGTTTATATATTAAAAAATTAGAATCAACAATCTATTTAATAAAGGAATATGTTTAATTTTCTCTTTATAATTATTTTTTAGATGAACGACACATAAGATAAGTCTTTAACAAAATATATTAAAAAATATTCTGATATCTAACCATAAAAAAAAAGATTTTGTAAAACTTGTCATCATCATAACATCCTCAAAAATTATATTATAAGTTATAATTATGATTTAGTTATGAAAGTAGAATGAAAGTTAGAATAAGATAAATTTTATTTGAACATAAGTTACCCAAACTTGAACCAATCAAAAGTGCATGAATATTTTCAAGCCTTTTATTTGCTTAAGCAACGTAAATATTCTTGGAATATTTGAGTCAATGTGAAGTCCATAAGCTGTCCAAGATTCTTGAACATTCTTCTTATGACTATCCATGTGTCATTAGGGGGAACAAATAAACAAAATCAAGCCTTAAACAGCTTTCCATGTACACATGCCATAAATGAAGGGAATCTTGCTTTAGATAAATAGATATATGCAACTGAAGTTCAACATTCAGTAAACTACCACGTATTTGAAGCCATAAATGAAGGAATATTTGTAATAATTAACTTAGGATAAATATCTCTAAGGATAGTTATCTTGTAATCAAATAAACTAGTATAAATAGTCTTGCATTCAGAAATTACTGCACGAAAAACTCAGCTTTCACTCTTTACATTTAGTTCCTTATTTTCTACCACCTTTGGCTAAACCACAACTTTACTCAGTTCACATAAAAAACTTTCTACTCCAGCATTCACTCTTTACTCAGACTTATTGGAGGTAGGCTAGACCTCAATCCTTAGTTATTAATTCATTTGGACTAATTTACATGCTTAAATGTACAAAATTATGGCTATTATTTAGGCTGGAATTTCATTTAATAATGTGAAAATGTTGATTTAAGTCATAGGATAGGTAATGATTTATAGGTTGAAGTATTAGAAATGTTTGGAAGTACATTTAGTGATCTCTGGTGGTGATTTTGATGATTTTCGGGCTGTTTTTACTATGTTAAACAGCAACCCGGCACCCCAACAACCCATCGCGGCACCCCATCCATTTCATCTCGGCACCCCAACCATTTCATCCTGGCACCCCAACCAACTCATCCCGGCACCCCAGCAACCCATCCCGGCACCCCAGCCAACCCATCCCGGCACCCCAGCCATCTCATCCGACACCCCAGTCAACCCATCCTGGCACCCCAGCAACCCATCCCGGCACCCCAGCCAACCCATCCCGGCACCCCAGCCATCCTAGCCCGGCATCCCAGCTATACCAACCTAGACATAACCATTCATCCTACAACCATCCCGGCTAAAAAAAAATTAAATTAAATTAAATTAAATTAAAAATATATTATGGTTTATTAGTTAAATTACTAACGTGATTATCTGTAGCTTGAAGATAATAAATCATGCCTAAGATGATATGGTTTTATTTGTATAAGGTACGGTAGCCTAACCATATTTTTGATACATATGATGTTATGTTAGAATTTGATGTGATGATATGATGATTCGATTTTCCAAGTCCAGTACGAGATTTGTGAAACCGTACCTATGATATTACATCTATAATAAAGATGTAGAGAGATCAGGTGTTAATACATGGAAATTCATGCATGATTAGCATAAGACGGCCGCAGCATTCCTACATACTGTACATATGTAGAGGTCATGTGCACCTATGACCATTTCATTTCATGCATTCATATAGTTGCTTAATCATTTTTATGGATTCATTTGAATATATTGATTATTTACTAACCTACTAACGTGTTTGATTGTTTAGATTTGCCTAATGAGAAATTTATTTCTCACTAGATTTTTCCCATGTTATATTTTAGATGGCATCAATCATCATGTTTCTTGATGCATTGGATATGACATGGTATATTGATGAAATCAGAAATTGCTATGTAGTAACTATGCCTATCCTGCGTGCCCACATCTACTTCGGAGCTCATTTTTCGATTTCTGTTTTTAGTGAAGATTTTAACCCATTCGACCCCTTTTTGCAATTTGCTCCTATGTATCCGAATTCGACCACAGATCCCATAATTGTGCTCAGTAAAGAGGATAGCACTGGAGAACATGTTTGAATAGGGATAGGGATTTGTGTATTTTGTAAATAAATAATAGTGTTTAAAGAAGTATAATATTAGGATGTGATATAGAAATGAAATGTAATGAAATATGATATATATATATATATATATATATATATATATATATATAGAGTTTCTTTTTGTTTCTACCTTAAATACGTTTAAAAAAATGATATAGTATATTACACACAATAAATTATTTAATAAATTTAAATAATTTAACCTTAATAAATTAATAAATAATTAAGTAAATAAATAAATAAATATAATATATAGAATAATTTTATGTGGTTACACAACCGCCATTGGAAATATGTACAGTGAGAATGAGAGCTCATGATCAACTTCTCTTAATTTCATTATCAAATTTTTTCCATATCAAGAAATTCAAATCCCTAAATCAAACTCCAAAACTTAATTGGTAGTAATTTTCAGAGAATTTTCTTACTTACTTTAATAACTCCGTGTGCGTTTTGTGTCAAAGAATTCAATCAAAGCTAGTTGCTAATTTGATTTGGTCAATCTCATTCTTCATCTTGCTGCGATCAATTCAATTTTCGTAAGATATATTGTAGCGTTGCATGTGGGTAAAGAAAACCTGGTGAGTGAAACACTGCAAGTTTGTGTCAGGCACAGGATCCACGTATTGCTCACCTCACTTTCTCTTTCGGTGGAACCATGCCAAGGATTCAAACATTGAAACGACTCTCGGATATGTTTGTCGTTACAAAGTCAACACCATAACATTGTTTTTTCATATGTAGGTCGGTGAAAATCGGCACGTGTCGGTGGTCCATTATAGAGCTCCATCATTTTGTTCTCCTACTTTATATATTTACTATTTGTGCGCTGTTTGCATCTATTTTATTATCATAATGTTTAATATCGTTTTCGGTCAAAGTCATATGACATGGATAACAAAATATCAAAGCCAACCAAAACCTTTTGGTAACAGACATGAGATGAGATGAACTGTACTTGATAAGTTATTTTAATTAATTAATTTAATTAGAATTAAGTGTTTAGTATAATGTTTATTTTACTAATATATAGTTTTTCATGTACCATTTAAAATAGTTAATTATGAGTTTATATTTTTTGTCTTTGATACTTTAGTAAAAAAACATATCATCTCCTTTATTATTACATAAATTATATTCCACAATGTATTCAGTTAGTTTTCACTTTTGTTTTTCTGATTGAAAAGCTTTAAACACATTTTTTCATAACTTTTAGTGATTTTTTAAAATTTTAATTTCTCATTTTAAATTTTTAATATTTTATTTTTATTCTTGATCTATTTATCTAATTTTTTCATTACTCTTTTTAAAAAAACATAAATTTATTATTTTTCTATCATTTTACACTTTTCATTTATTTCAACAATTAATTTTATCAAACACTTATAATTTAATAAGTTAGAGCTTTAAACTATCATATAGCTTTTTAGCTTAACACTTTAACTATCATATAACTTTCCCACACATAACCATTATATATTTAAGAAGAATATTCTTTTAATATTATACTATATTTTAATTACTACACCATTTTCAATATTTTTTCTCTTTTAATAAAATTTTGATTTTTAAACAAAAAATCATAAAGTTTCAAAAACTAACTAATTAAAGAACTTAAAACTCACCTTAAAAATATTTTTTTAATTTCCTACAATACACATACACACACTCACAACTTTTTATGTTTTACATTTACCAACTAGTTTAACAATTAATTTTACTAAGTTTCAAATTTCAGTTAATTTTATTATTTTAAATTAATTTTCAAATTTCATCAATTTTGTAATTTATTTTTGGAATTTTGTGAATGAATCAATATTCACAGTGAATTTTCAACCAATCTTGTAATGTTAAAATTTTATATCTTGTTTTCTCTCATGTGCATTCATGAAGAAAGGGGTAAATAACTAATTTTAGATTAAGATATTATGAGAATTTATCGTGAGAGAATACATTTTCAGGTATTTTTACACATTTGATCTAATCTAAAATATTTATGATACTAAGAGCATTTTCAATGAGAGAAATCCAATTGGGTTTCTTAATCAATTTTTTGTGGCCTCTGCAGTATTTTTTGTAGTCCATACAAAATCATATCAATCTTAAGGAACTCACTCAATATTTTGCTCCAATGTAAGAAACTCAAAAAAATCTACATATTTATATTTTCTTAATAAAACTTAACAATTTTCAATTTTCATAAATATAAATTAAAATAAATAAATAAAATGCATAACAATATAATATAAAATTTTACATAATAATAAATAATTAAACATAATAATATCAAAATTTTAAAATAAAATTTTATATAACATTTTTGGTTATTATAAATCTCTACTCTCCTTTAAAGATATATCAATTTTAGTATTCACAAATATTAATTTTAGACCAAATTACAAACAATTAAATTAACTATCAATTTAAAAAAATATTACCACCTCCACAGTTCCACTCATCATTCACCACCCACCATTATTAAATTTTCTTCAAAAAAAATCCTCAACCCCAACCTTACACTTCCACCTACCACCTACAAGTTTCTTTTTTCTAAATTAAAAAGTCTATCATTCTTCTCTCAACTCCTCCAGAAGCTTCATTTTTTTTCTCCTCATTCTTTTTTCCATTTCCATTTTCTTTGCAAGCCACCAACACCTTCCTCTTGCGCGCAGCATCTTCCTCCATGCACGGCCTCAACCTCGCCTTCTTCCTCCGCGCAGCCTCCACCTCGCACGGCCTCCATTTCACGCACAGCCTCTTCCTTCGCGTTGTCTCTTCCTCCGCGCGGCCTAGACATCGCGTGCCCTCCACCTCGCACGGCGCGCCAACCTCTTCCTCCATTTGCGCGGCCTCTTCCGAGCGGCACCACCGTCACGACCTCTTCCTCCATGCATTGGGACCTCTGGTTTGGTATTTTTCCTCTTTTTTTTTACCGGTAGTTGATGAAAATAGTATTATTTTATTTGTAAGTTTCGGTTCCTTCTATAAGGAACACATGTCATTTTTTATGAAACCGTTCCGCCACGTCAGCACACTCCAGTGCAAGGTTTCTTCACGGAATCGGTTCTTCACATTAAGAAACGTTTGAAGAAATCTGCATTGGAGATGCTCTAATTTCTATTCTACCGATGGAGTAAATTCACAATCTTGTATGGAAAATTTATATCTTTTTTTCCTCTCTCATAGACATTCATGAGAAAAGGGATAAACACGCAATTTTTATATTACAAGATTAATGGAATATTTAACATGTACATTTTCGGGTATTTCTACACATTTGATCTAATCTAAATTATTTGTGATACTAATTTCTTTTCAACCGCAGGAGTACAAGAGAGTTATTAATTTTCTCACAAGCGTACGAAAGATTAATTCATACTACTATTCTTGGATACTGTTTTGACGAGTCATCCTTTATAAGTATCAAATTCAAAGCAAAGATTTTGATATTGATTTAATTAGCGTGATTAGTCCACACAACTCAATTTTAAAACACAAACTACACAGGCTTACATTTCTTCTAATAAATTTCATTAGTAGTCACATTAATTTAGATATCCAAATTTTCAAGCAAATACATTGTATTAGCTGGATATATGATTACATTATTTTAAACGCAGTTTTGATATAGATTTAACTTTGTCTCAAATATTCTTGGTTTTTTTACAGCAAAACTCAAATATTCTATGTACTATTATTTACTACGTAACGTACATTAAAATATAAATTAGTTCAATCACATAACTGCTAGTTTTTGCAGATTTGGTGAAATTAAGTTAAGAGAAAAACTCAAAAGTTATCATAAGAACAACAGTAACATAAACATTGGTTCCGGTGTATATAACAAATTATCCCCTAGTGAATTTAGCACAGATTATTTGAGCATAATCAGCGTCTCGATTTTAAGTTTTTATGTAAGTACGTTAAATATTAATTTAATTAGATAAGAAAATTTTATTATATTTATAGTAATCCTATTAGTCAACCAGAAAAAAAAAACCAATATTCCTGAAAATATCAACATCATGGTTCATAGGAGCAATAACAAACCTTAGAATATCACTCAATTAACACGTGGCTTCAATTCCTACATTTGTGGGTTCAATAAAAAATATCTAACTGTTGGACATCGTAGATGCGTTTTCCATCTCTTTTATGCTACTGAAGGAAGAACATTTTGCGGGGTCTGTTTCTTTGACCAGGTAACACAATGTAATTCACCTACTTCTCTTCTCTCAGCATTAATTTAGGACACGTATGTACGATGAATATGTTGCGGAATGAAATATGGCCACTTATTTTGACATGTCTAGCACTTTCTCATAAATGGAAAATGTGAGTTACCATCCCATAAATTATAGTATCACGTAATTAAACAGCAGGTATTAAGACCAGAAGTGTAGTATAATTCCAACCAAGAATTCTTTATTTGATATTTATAATTTTATCAAGAATTTGAATTTTAGAATAATTTAAATTTACATAATATTATTAATAATTGGGAATTCATGTTTTTGCTCGAGTTTGATTGAATGAATTGTTTTAAAAATAGATTATAAAATAATTAATTTTACAGTTTGATTTTTTTTAATATTGAAAGTGAAATTATTTTTGAACTTCAATTGCAGGGATGTTTCAAGTGAAAAAAAAAACTAATAAAACATTATTATATTGACATCGTCATTAAAATAAATTATAAACTAGTATTAAAGGATTAAATTGAAGTGCTTCTCATTAATTGGTTCTTCAAACTTTAATTAAAATATAGAAAGGAAAAAAATTATTTATTATTTTTCAACAACAATTTATTTGATGTTTTTCATTTTGGATACTTTATCAGATTTTAGGACTTGCAAAAATGGTAAGAGAAAATAATACAAGTGATCACCGCTCTAAGTAAACACTTACCCATATATTTAATTTATCATTTTTTTCTCCTGCCAATCTTTTAGTGTTAGATTTAATGACTTAGATAGCCAGGTTTCTAGCATCAATATGCACTATAAGAAATATCGTTATTATTGTTGGTCAAAATCTGTTGATAATATGATTAATAAAATATCTTATCCTTAAATATGTGATTAAAAGTTTAATTTTATATTTTCATGTATGAAAAATATTTGTTTGGAGAAATCACTCTCTAAAATAAATCTTGGTATCTCAATTAAGAAATTAGTTTTAAAAATTTTGGTGGAAAAATATTATGAGTTAAAGAAATACATAAGTATATACATAGGCAAATTAAACATAATAGGCAAATACGACTTCCCTTATAAGGGAGCTGGAAAAACTGAAGAGTGGACTTTGCTTCATATATTGGAGGTCACATCCTACTTGTTTCAAGCATTTGAATCCAGGGGAAAGTCATCGCCACTAGTGGCCATAGAATGCAAAATTATGTTCAAACAAAGTCAACTCGTTTATGGATTGGAATTTGGAAGTGCTCCAAACATGGCGCATATTGAATATATATATATATATATATATATATATATATATATATATATATATATATATATATATATATATATATATATAAGACTTACCGTGTTCATGAAGAATAATGTTGAGTTTAATCCATTATATATATATAAGACTTTCCGTGTTCATGAAGAATAATGTTGAGTTTAATCCATTATATTATGTAATCAAAAGTTCAATATTCTACATTAATTTATCAGAAATATTTAAAATTATCCATCTACTTCACATTTCGGCGCCTTTCTTTTTGCTATGTTATTGTTATATTGTGTAATATAAAAATTAAATGGCTGGCACTCACGGACAAAAAACATAGAAACTGGCAAGTTTAGAGCACCGTTGTTCTCTGTAAATTAACTTAGAATTAAGATCTTACCAAAAGAAAAGATTATCCCATTTTGACTAATGCTGCTCCAACATGGGTGGAGCTTCTGAAAGGAGTCACATTAATGAATTAATTAACTACTCTGATTACTTAATCAGTAAAGCAAGGGCTATATCAAGTTGTTGACCTGCCATTGGCATGTAAGGCATGGTTATCGTCGAAGAACCACTTTAGTGTAAAATATTACTATAGGAATATTATAATTTTGGAAGAAGGGTTGTCTATATCGGTATCACTCAGTAATTGGATGAAGCATTCGTGCGCGTATATCAAAGCATTGTCATAATGATCATTGTTGCCCCCATTTAGGTATAATATTTCCATTATCAATTGCTTTCAACTCTCAAGGAATATATTGGCACTCATAATTAGACACCCTCTAATGGTGGTCCACTAATTAATTACAAGGATTTTTTGTTTGGTATTCGATTAATATATATCTTGTGCAGTCCTAAAAATCAATTGCCACCCATATTTTTAGGAATTTGTTTTCAGCTTGTTACCTGCAAGCCTTGTATATTTATTAAATCAATGTAGTGCTATGAGTGAATGATATAGACTTTAGTTCAATTCTTGTCACTTTTCTAAGTTGGCAGAGGAGTTTTTAAGCCCTGAAGGCAAACGGTTTGCCATCACTAGTTCAACACGAATTAGTTGATTTTTCAGCTATATTTGGATTGTACAAAATTAATATTAATATTAGACATAAAATTTTAGATTTCCATCCGCATCATACATATTAGACTACTTTGAATACACTTTCGGTTTATTTTGACATCTTCAACTAATTAATTACTGATAATCAAAATACATCATCATCCATTTGGGTTTAGCACGTTTACTTTAGATCGAAATTTTGCTTCGTGGAATCCATAACTAGGTTCCCATAGAAATTTAACTGCATAATCAGACAGATTCATTATTGTATGTTTGACCGGGCCAACGTGGAATTGGTGCTCTCAAGCTCATGTTTACGGTCAACCTTAATTCCTCCCTCTAGCCTTAGGCCATGAATTACAAAGTGCATCACTAATTAATTTATTGCAAATAAAAATATAGTATCTTATATAATTCAGTTGGTTAAGTAGGAAGATGTATGCGTCATTATTAAATAAAATATATGAATTATTATAACTTTATTATTGATATGTCTTTAATTTCTATGAATAAAAAAAATAATTAACAAAAACTAATTCCTAACATTAACATTAGAGAATGAACAATGAATATGTATTTAACACTTACATGCATTTTATTAATTTTATTTTCACTGAATAACCAAAATATTTTTATTTGGTTATTTAGGCAAAATGAAATTAATAAAATCTTTTTATTATGTAAAAAAACAAAATCTTTCTATTAATAATAAATATTTATTTTTCATATTATCGTTGATCATGGATGACTTTTCAGGTATCTCCTTTACTCGTTTAATTGTCTTGTTGAGTTGTTAGTCCTGTTCACTAATTTTTTTATTTATTTTTACGTTAAAAAGAAGAAAGATAAAAAAATATATGATATGAATAATAAAAGAAATTAATTTGGATTTTGTTAATATAACCTTAAAAGATTGATTTTGAACAATTAAAAAGGAAATGTTTTTATTAAAACAAAAAATTTATTACATTTAAAATGTAATAATGTGATAATACTTTCTTATAGTCTCTTAAAGATAATATCGGCATCACAATATAAATTATTTATTGTAGATCTAAAATATAATATATACATATTTAAAAAAAGTATGTATTGCAATTTTTAATTATAATATAATCTATCTATTTAAAAATATTTATTTATTTAAAAATATAATTTATTGTAATTATGCACATATTACAAGACTAGTTTTCTACCATTTTTTAAAAGACTTCTACTAATTTTCTTGTGAACAAGAAGTCAAGAACAACCTCCCTTCTATGTTGCGAAAAGTTTCGGAACGGGCCTAGGAGTGTAGGAATGATTATTCTAGAAGTAATATAGAAAGTGTAGGAAGTAATTCCTGAGGTGCGGAAAGAAAAAACACTCCATACTGGGTACATCTTTCAATGGGCAGGCCTAGGAGTCTGTGTTTTTTTTTCAGGGAAAATTTCTGATTTCTTATCTATTAAAAAATGCTCTACACAGTGCACAAATCAGATACATCCCCTTTTTTTAGGCATAACAAAGACAAACTACCATTTCAAATTTAAATAAGCAAAAATGAACAACTCCTAGAGTCTAGAAAGTTAATAACAGAAAAACAATTAAACTCCTGAAAACTAGACACAATAATATTTTCACTTTGCAGCTTTTTTGTAGACACACTTATAACAAATGCCACTTAGTAGTTCATGAGCATAGCATGTATGCTTGACATTCACCTTCCGTCACTGAGCTAATTTCCTCTTATAGTGAAGACACATTCTCCCTTTTATCTTGTAGTGAAGACACGTTCTCCTTTTCTTTGGTAAGACCAAAGGATGGTATTTCTTCCACAAGTGGTGCAAGCGTTGAAATAATCCACCAAGAGACAATGGATTCTTGCAGACCAGCAACTATATATCCTCTCATCGCCTTGTCTAAAATAGTCCTTCAGTTTGCTCCAAACAACAGTGGCAGTGTCATTAGTCCAATGTATGTTTTGTGAAATTGATGGAGACATGGAAAACACCAAATCGTTTTCTTGCTCCCAAAGCTCATCAAAACCACTATTCTGCTCTGGTATAGTGGCGGCAGTGTTATCGATGAATCTCAATTTTTGTTTTTCGAAGCCAGAAACATCTTCAGCGTCCTCGACCATTGATGAGAATTTTCTCCATCCAACAATGGTAAAACAAAAGTTGCAGGTGTAATGTTTGAAGGGTGGAGAAAATGTGGTAGTTCTATAGCTATGTGATTGATAAAAAATGGTGTTCACAACACAAGAAGCGAAACCAAAGATCAAAAGTTCTATCGCAACAAATTAAAAAATTATAAACACGTATCCGGATGCCATCTTATAGCTCGAGATGCAATTTCTAATTATATTTTATTTTCAATAGAAATCTTATCAAATAAAATAAATTGATTATAATATCTTTTCATTATTCTCCTAACTTTTCAAAGAGAAGATATTATCTTTTATTAATTATTTCAAATCACATTTCAAATACTATTTGAATTGGATGCAAGTTTCCATAATTTCAAATACTATTTGAAATGGCAATAAAAAATATAACAAACGGTTATCTATTAGCTGGTCAAAACAATTTCAGAAACTAAACCAGTTGAACCATACA
The DNA here is from genome assembly GCA_013407115.1 of Glycine latifolia. Taxonomy (NCBI): domain Eukaryota; kingdom Viridiplantae; phylum Streptophyta; class Magnoliopsida; order Fabales; family Fabaceae; genus Glycine; species Glycine latifolia. The sequence goes on along the minus strand of CM023952.1, from coordinate 28,329,603 downwards.
CAAGTTTTTGTTTGTTAGAACCACTGTCTTGAAAGTAAAATTTTGGCTCTGTCGTATAACCTGATGTTCGAATTTGCTTCCTGAAGTTAAAGCGATTATGTATGTGCCTAGGCTCGAGCATTAAGGATAGAAGCATAGTGAAGTCTTCGGCCTAGAAAATAAAGAAAGGAGGAAAACAAGTAGAAAAAAGTAGAGAGAAAGTGTTCCAAAGATCTCAAGCAAACAAATTGCAGCATATATCTCTGTGGCCGCTAGGTTTCCAATGCTGTTGTCCTTGTGCATGTGTTTCTTAACCGGAAAACAGAACATAAATAAGGATGAAGGGGCTATATTCTTGTCTTCCAATGACAAAATCATTAGTAATAAGGTAATAAAATTATTTAGGACCCTTTAAATCCTTTGTTTCTTAAAGTTTCCAAGAGCCAAAAAAGAGTATGATATTCTAGTACGTGAATATACTTGTATAGTTGTATTGGCATTATCTAAGTTTCTGACATACTCATTTAAAGCACAAACCAATTAATGAAAATCTCAAACTTTTGACAATTGGTTCTGTTGATTGGCATTCTTCTCATATTTCTTACAGATAGTAAAATTTAAATTGTAATCTTACATGGATGAATGCCAAAGAATATTTAGTGATATCTAAAAACAATCTCATAAATAATATTTGAATGAGTGATTCAAAATTTAATAGGCCAGTACTATACAATGCTGTATATATGCCTCTACTTGTTTTTGTCCCTACTGCAGTCCATCTTTTCCATGCGCTCTCTCTTGAGAGCAGTGAACTTGGCAGCTATGTCATCATAGTCCGGCAACTTAGGATGAACATGACTAGGATGTGGAGAAGAACAAGAATATGTCCTTAACATCTTATCTTTGTTGTTTCTGTGCCTCTCCTGGGGCAGGGTCATGGCCCTTGAATAGGTAGCTTCTGTTTCTATTATTGGTAAGGAACCACCAGTCCTCGGACTGGAAATTTTGGGAGAAGCAGAGATTTCTTCTTTTGTTTCATTGTTTCCATTACCAGCTTGGCAATCTGTGTAGTTGAATACATCATACTCAGCTGAAGCACTATAATTCCTCCTATTTGATCTCTGAGGGATGGTAACCAATTCAATTCCTTGGTTCAACTCATCATCCCAAAAGGGCTGGCAATGACAACATTCATCATGCAAAACTCCTTGTTGAACATGTGTAGCTCTGATCCCTCTCTTTTGCTTCATTGATTGAGCCTCCAAATAGTCTTCATCATCATATAGGAAAAAATAACAAGGCTGGTCCAAGCTGCAGCCACTCATTTTGAAGTTGAAAAGTTTTCTCCTTGTGCCATCTTGGCTGTGACTTGACTGTAAAACATTTCCCTCTTCTGAGAAACCATGTAGCATCAGTCTCTTCTGGCCATAACTTGATGGGGAAATTCCTTCTAGTGAAGGCTTATGGTGCTTTCTGCTACTATACTTACGAGCTAAGGGACTTTTGCATGGCTTGTGATAATATATCACATACCCAATATCCATAAGGCCAAGGTTTTCCATGGAGGATGATCTCCTTTTTGATCTTTTCTCTGATCTCCTTTTGCTCTTTGTAGAGGTCCTTGTGCTTGAGTTCTCACTCTCTGATCCATCTTGACCCATATCACTATCATGAAAACCAAATTGAGTTTTTTCTCTCCTTGACAGACCAGAAGATCTGAACTTAAATAGCATTTGGTCCTGGTAGGCAGCATCATTTGGTACAGAAAATTCCTTAATGTCATCCACATAATCTACCATTTCTTCAGAATAGTGAGGGAAACTCGCTCTTTGTGCAGAAGATATTAAGGTCATTCTTTCCCCCTTGTTTTGCCAATCAAAACTTATAGAAGAAAGTAGCTCAGGAAAGTCTATCTCTACTACTTTCTTCTCCAAAGGATATCTCAGGAAATATGGGGGATATTGCTGAACAGAAGACACCATAGCAGAAGTATCAGCTAAGCTAGATTCTGGCAGAGAACAAGAATCACTTGGTTTGGAAATGGTAACACATTTGACGTCTCTTTTTATCTCTTCAATCTCTGAAGGGAGGACTTTAGATCCTCCACTTGTGTCAATTATTTTGGCATCACTTTCCAATAGCTGATACCCTTTATTTTCCTTCTCCTGTGCGAAAGCATTCAACATAATTTGGCATTAGAAAATGAGAGGATTATAAATTCATTGATACATTCAACCTAGTAAAGAAGAGTGACCTGCACTTGTTGCCAATCAGGGTAGTATTGTATGGCTAAAACCTGTTGTTGGAGGCAGTTATCCCTGGCTATTTCATCCACCATTCTGTACTTCATATCATCCGGCACAGACTTCGCTGACAGGTTCTCTTTCAACTTTGTTTTGAAATTCCATGAATATGTATGCATCATTAATGAACATAAAATTCATAAAGTAAAGTGATTATACTTTGCTGAAAAAATAATAATAAAACAGTACTTTTTTGTTTACTAGATTCCCTGGTGATAGCTCCACAGCTGTAGTTGCAAACCTCTCACCATAACGCTGTCCAAAGAGCTTTCTGATGACACCAAGCTCAGGAAGATCCCCACATCTGGCAGAAGCAAATATAAGACTAGAAACTGCTTCATTAATATCATTTGGACAGTCCCTGGTTTTTGAAAGTTGAAGCATCAGAAAAATTTTGTGAAGTATAAGGGGCTAGTAAATGTATTTGATTTAGATTAGATAGGTAGAAAGCAGTTAGTACTTGTGCCTCCGGATGTAGGAGAGTTGCGTAAGGATAAATTCGCAGAAGTGATCTAACAATTCATACGCAGCTGCTAAGCTTTCATCTCCCATAAGCTGTTCCACCTGAAATTTTGAGAACAATTAGTTAATGTTTAGGACTGAAGAAATGGATGCTTACTGAAGATACATTATTATTAAGGAGTAAAAGAAATACAATAGTGATAAGTTAAGTTACTAAATTAGAATATCCAATCAATGATTCGTATTTTCATGTCTACAGCATACAGAATTTCATAGTTCAGCAAAAATTTAGTTCAAACGGTAATTAATTGTAGTTCTACTTCTGAAATTGTATGCATAGTACGTCATTATTACTGTATTTCTATTTGCTAGCCAGAACAAGCAGGGCGTTCTTAATTGTCTATATGGTAACAAACTTCATGATTAAGACTTCTGATCTTTAAATTAGAGAGGCTCAAGTGGTTCTATATCATTCATCAATCATCACGAACAATATTTTAGTTACAATTGTGATTCAGGAGGAATTATAAATCCTGTACAAATGCTACCTCAACACCATTCCTGAAGTGGCTTTCAGGGATACATAAAATCTACAATAATTATATGTGTACACCAGACATATACGTAAAATACACATACTATCAATATCAGTAGATTGAGATTTACAAAGAGAATTAAGCAAACTAATACAAGGCAGAGTAGAATATTAAGCTATAGAACAGTAACATGACCTACAACCGGACAACTTTGTTCATGGAAAATCATCTCCAACACTCTTACTCCCTCTTATTAGAAACAAAAACTGAACATGAAGGAATATAATTATGCACAGTGATTAAAAAATCAGTATGAACTATGAAGCATTAACAAACCCGGTTAAATGCAGTTTCTTCATGGCCACTTTGTACTAGCTCAACCAAGTCCTTTCTCAGTTGCCTTACTATTGCCTGCCTCTTGTTCTTGAGTAGCCTGAGCCGGCACCGGGCTCGTTTGATCGCCTTCTTACTACAAACCAGTAAAAAAAAGGGTTATGTAAACTTGAACTCATACATGCATGGTTGTTAAGCAACATGATCTCAAGCTCTGATCAGTTTAGGTACCATTTGGAAGCTTTGGACCAACCGAACAATATGTCAAACATATCTATAACTTGATGGCACTTTCTGAATTCATTGGAGGTAAAGATATAAACTTTAGAGTAGAAGCAGGTTTTGCAAGCCAAAGGAAGAAAAAAATAAAAGGTACGAGTTATTAAACCTGATGAAAAAGCACCTGATTATGGATATAAAGAGTAGTGGTAATGAGAAAAGAAGTGAAGGAATATCATGGTAGAGAAAGTAACTGAACCACCACAATTTAGATGAGAGAGTGGTTTGAAAAATGCAGACTGTAACAAATTAGTGGGACTAAATTTGAAAGGAGGAAGAAGGAGACAGTTGTGGTCTCTTTGAGAAATAACTGCTCCACTCCTCAGTTTTTTGGACACGTCTTTTAAGCAAACTGCTTAATAACATCCCCTGCGGAAAAAGCTAGAAGAATACTGTCATGAAATTCGACGAGTTCATATCCACGATAGCCAAATTAACTGAATTTTTTTTTTTTGTTAATGGCCCAAAACAACTTGAATTATACCTCGTTAGAATTATGCACACCAAGTTTCTAGAGTTACTCTAAGTTAATGATTAATTAACTTTTTGTCTTTTTTTTTTTTTACAAAGATTAATCTGTTACTTCAACATAAAAATCATTAGTATTTTGACACAAAATATGAACCAAAAAATATACATTTTGATGTGTTAAAAATATGAAAAAATTATAAACGCCTGGTGAAGAAATGTTCACCTAAAGTTAATTTGGCACAGTTAATCATTTTTAATTATTTTTAAACATTTGAATAATCTCATGACATTATTAATAGGGGTGTTAGTGACCCCTGTTGGATTTATTTTGTCTATTTTTTAATTCAATCAAATCCAATTTAATTGGGTTGAATTAGATTGAGTTTATATATTTTTTTTGTCAACTCAATTCAATATCAAGTTGAGCCATTAAAAATTGTCACTTCAAGTCTTGAATTTTAAAAAAAAAATCATCAAGCTCAAAAAATAGTAAAATATTGTATTTGAAAAAAATGATAAAAATATTTTTCATATAATAAACAATAATCATTAATAGAATTCAATAATCATAAAATATAATATTATTTTATAATTCAAAATAGGTAAGTCAATAAAAACCATAAAATATAACATTGTACTAGATTGGATTGAATTATATTTTGTCGAATTCAAAACTTTAAATCCACCACTCAATCCAATTATAATCGGTTTGATTAAATTAAAATTAATTCAACCCACAAAAATTTAATAGGATAAGATGAATTCACGAATTAGATTTTATCCACTTACACGTTTATTTATTAATAACAAATAAGTTCTAATACAATTGATAAAATATGTGAATCCTTACTATTAAGAATTCAATTATCTAGTTGTGCATATAAAAAACACCTTACAAAATTCACTTTTAGAATTTTATATCCTAAGAATTAGTCTCGTGTGAATGTCGGGTGGAGAGTCTCAATAGTATATTAATCATTACTATAAGATTGTAGTATAATAAAATGATATACAAATTAAATTGCACAAATTAATAATACGTATATGAAAAGTGTAAACTATAAAGTAGGAGTTCTTTATAAAAAAAGAATCCGTGTACAAATTAAATTTCTATGAAGTGTTCTAAATCCTATGGCTTGGTATCGAAAATTCTTCCATTTCGTGCAAAATTGACACTTCTCTACTTATGAAATTAGTAGGGTTGAGATATAGAATCAATCAGTGGTCACTTATTAATTAGGTTGATTGGGTAAATATATTAAAAAATTAAAAAATATATTTAATATAATATAATCAATCTATATGAAAAATAATTAATTATTATATATTTTTATCAAGATATAATATATATATATATATATATATATATTAAGTAGTAACATATTATATGTTTTCAATAATTAGATACTAACAATTTAACATGGAATAGGAATTAGAAAAAAAAATCTTAATCAGACTAACTCGGTCAAGATTACCAAATTTGACCAAATCAGACCAAATTGGATTGATTGCATTTTCAATCCTATGTCTTAACTAGACAGTTGAGGATACCATGTTTAGGTCAAATTGATTTGATTGTCCTTCCATTTTTATAACTATGCTGTACTTATAATTAACTTATTACTCTCTCTGAATTTATATATAAGCAAAAATAATTAATTTCACACTAAAAGTTAATTGACATAATTTAATTTTTCTAATTTCAAATTAAAAATAAGATTATTTTTGAAATATTCTTTATTAAAACTTATTATCATGAATAAAAAGGAATCTTTGAAAATAAAATTAGAATGAAATGAAAGATATTTTAGAAATGATAATATTAAATAAAATAAAATAGTTAAATTTATTTATATTTAAATTTAATATATATATATATATATATATATATATGTATAATATTTTTCTTGTATATGAATCAGAGGGAGTAATTACTAGAATCTGCCAAATTGGTTATGTAATTAGAATTGTAATTCCGCAAGTGATGCGTTACCAATTTAAAAATTTAATTACCCAGTATAACTCTTAACATAGTTGATCACATAAATAATTCTTTAATGGATAATTAAAATTGGAGAGTTGAGTGCATTGATGAAACACACGTTCCTCTCAACAGGCACGCGCAGCAAACACACAGTGGTGTGGCACAGGGTAAAGGAATGAGTTATATCATTGAACTGAACCGTAACAAACACGCGCTGACACATGTAATTGTTTTTAGTGAGTGACATGACATAGAGGGTGACTTTGCCTTTCCATTCTCTTTGAAGGGTAGCAGCCAGTGGTGAATAATAAATTCTAAGGAAAATTACAAACACAGTGCTTCAAGAAACTAATCTAATATGTGGTGTGAGTGGTTTTAGCGTTTAACGTTTATGTTAAGCAAAACTGATAACCAATTCGACCCACCTCCTTGTAATACGAAATTATGGGACGTTCACCAACTTATGTTATTATTCCTACATGCAAGGGTGCACCATCAAAGTGGGGTCCTCATTTTTTAGGCGTGGCCATTCAGAGAAAATTGGCAGAGTTTAAAAGTAAAAATAAAAATAAAGGAAAACGTAGGATGATTGATCATATCATCTAGCGCTCTAAACTTTGATAGTGTCATTCTTAAAGGATAAATGTTAAAACGTACAATTATTAGTAAAATGTGTATATTTTTTAATCCGAGGCAGCTAGCATCTCATAATTCATTTGTGATGTTCTTAAGTTGCACTTTAGATGGTTGTTGTTTACTTGTTTTGCGTGTGAGAATCGTATGCTATTCTTTTGTGTTGTATTGTTATGTTTTTATATATTGTCGTTTATAATGTAGGGACTCGACAATTGGATAAGGAATAAAGTTAGGTTCTAACTTTATGGGTAATATATTATTTCTTTTATTAAAGTGTGAGAGGATTTTTTTTATAATTACAATTTGATTCAATATTTAATAAGGTTTTTTTTTTTTGTAAATTATTGTATACTACCTTAACCCTCATTATTGGCGCATTTCTATTAGCTTTGTGAATGAGCTTTAATCATCAAGGTAGGTTACTTTATATATATATATATATATATATATATATAGAAATGTACGTGAGTCTACAGGACATTGATATACCCGAATTGTTCTAAGAGATTTTCTAGCAGATAAGGAGAACAAGATTCGTACATCACCATCTCATAATTACTGATATAATGAAAAATATAAGAAAAAGAGAAATTTCATTGAAAATTTTTAGGGAGTTGAGAAGGGATATACCTATGCTGATTAGGTTTTAGGAGAGATGTGAAATCCCCGTCTCTGGTCTCGCCTTATGTAAACATCTTAAGAAAAATGTATGTGAACGATATCAAACAAGCAATAATCTATTAAGCTAAGAATTAACAAACATGAGTCTTGACACATATTAGTATAGACATGCGTATTGTGAGCCCAATATCTGGATAATGAGTTGTGGAATGGTAATGTTAAAATGTAAGATGTTGCAAGTTTTAACGGTGGAGTGTAGATTCAACACTTTGTTACAAATTAACAAAAGCTTGTCTACTTAAAAAGATACACAACATTGTGCTTGTGTATACATAGTATATGTTGTTTATGTGTATGACCACGTGTAGATGCACTCTCTTGGCATTAATCCTTGTTAATTATTGGACTTCTGAAGGGATCTACAGGAAGACATCCTTGATACAAAAGTGTGTTAATGTTACAAGTGTTGGGATACCGAGATACCCAACAACAAGCATGTTCAAAGTGATTAAATTAATTTGCATTTCTACAGACCGAGCAAAGCCTGGAAATATATTACACAAGTGAAATTTGATAAAGACATCCATTTTCTTTGTTTTTTGGTAATGGCAGCCTTTAAGCTCAGTTTTAACTTTGCACTGTGCATGTTCTGGCCACCATGTTTAATCTGTTGGAAGTATGCAGGTAAGAGAACAGAACAAAGTAAATTAACAATTACCTAGAGAGCTCTTACTTAGCTATTCAAACCTCTTGAAATTAATAATTACGTTTTGTCTTTAGGTGTGCTATGAATGCAAGAAACCTTTTTCTCATTTTGTTTACACCACGACATCCCTTTTTTCCTCCAAGTGCTCCCTCTATGTTGATGCTTCTTCAACAATTATGGTAGAAGCCTCTTTCACTATGTATGGATTATTTCTATGCAAGGTTTTAAATTACAGTAGCGGTTGCCATTATGGTGTCATTGTAATCTTCGATGTTGCAGAAAATTACAGATAAATATGATTGTAATTGAAGTCATAGAGACTCCATAAACCTTGATGTTGTGACTGAAATCGTGGTCACAAGCTTGTTCTTAAAACCTTGTTTTTGTGATTGCATGGTGGTATATGTAGAATTGTTGGAATTTTTAGCATTAACTATCAAGTTTAGACATGTTATGTGCTTGTGTTCTCATTTCTTAAGGAGTCTAGAAAATGGATTGAATGGATTGGTGGTTGCTGCCATTTGATGTCGATCTTTGTGACTAGGTGGTAACATATTTGTCAGCCATTTACAAATTCCTCCAGGAATTCAGGCACCTTAACAAGCTTATTAAAAAGAAATATAATATGAAAATATTAATAGTGTTAGAATGCAAGAAAGATATCCCCACACTGGGCTACACATTGAAACCAATTAGATTGAGCAGAAATAATTTTTATGTAATGAGCTAAACTAAATTCTACGCATAGATAAGTAAACAATTTTTTCCTCTTTTCTCTGACTATCTTTTTCTGCCTGAAACTGGTCTCCCCGGTATTAGAGTCCATATACACCTCAAATGATATGGCATTTGACATTATTCGTGCTTTAAATGCCTCTGCAAATTTCTCTTCATCAAGCCTCCCTATTTTAATTTAAAGTAAACTTTATGGAATGTAGCTACTCCTTTGATAAATGCACTTCCCGTGTGTTATGACTTCTCTTTGTAAATGAATAATGTTGCACCAAGAACACATGCCAAAAACTCTTGACCAAACCCCATACCCAATAACCAAAACCAATTAAGCCACGCCAACCCCAATTTCCTCTGCCTTCCACTTCTCCAACAGCCACCATTGCATACAAAGATTCCAAATGATGAAATAACCAACCAACCAACCATTCAGAAATCTATGCCATAGGTGAAAACTTTGTCCAAAATCTTGGGACTTTTGTTGGCTTCCAACTTGTCAATAACCACGGAACAATTTACATTAACCACAACTTTCCTGAGATGAATCAAATCTTTAATCACAAGCCTTATGGGAAGCTTTACTGTTATCAACAAAGGAATATTCCCTTTCTCCTGGTCTTCAATTAACTGATTTTGCATTTCAACACCAAATTCATTTTCCCCCTTCAATTCCACATTCACCTTTGTTGTGTTCTTCCCTGGCTGCAAGAAAGGAGGGATCTGCCCCGAGCTAAGTTGAGATCCTGAGTACATTATCCCAACTTCATTATCTAAATATTCCAATCCAATGTCTTCATTCGGATTATCCGCTTTCACAACAATGACAACATCAGAGTATACCTTACTTTCCTTTCTGATATCAAAAGACTTGACATTAATGTGCTCAATGTCATAGGAAGGAACATTAGGCTTAACAAGGTAAAATAAAGCCAAACCAATTCCCACCAAGAGTATAATCAAGATAAAAATGATGCAAATGCAGCAACGGCAGATACTAAAGCAGCAACAACAACACCATAGGCACCCGCATAAACCAGAGCCCTGATGGGAACGCTTACGCGGTTTATGAGCAAAAGGGTTCTCTAGCGACTGATATCTTTTAGGTACATAAGCTTCAGATGTCATGATAAATGGTGGTGATTAACCGATTATTGATTAATCCTTTGGGATTGTGGGCATAGTATATTCAAGAACATGTGTAGAGAAAATTTTCATTCTCCTCTCCTTATCTTGGACAAGATTGGAGGTGCAATTTTCTGTTTGTTCGTTTAGGGAAACCTTCCATTGGTTAAGGATTTTGTTTCGTATGAATGGACATGGTTCTCTAACCAGGTTTTGTGAGGCTAAAACTGGTTTCTTCAGTTTTCTTATTTTCTTCTCTCTCTTTTTTCATCCTATATTTAAGCACTGGTTAATTAAGGTTGCATTTGGTTGCTGGTCTTAAATTATAATTTGCTGGGGTGCAGACTAAAATTTGCATATTTCATTCAATATATTTACTTATTTATTGAAGCTTCCATATTTTTTGTGAACTTAAAAATCCCTGTGAAAACTCGAAAGTCAGAAACTAATCTCGAGAAATGCTGAAATTCATTTAAGAGAGTAACCTCTCTCAGTCATTTTTTTTTTTCTATTCAAATGAACCTAAGAATTAAGTTCGTGACCATATGCTTAAAAAACATGATTATCTACCATCCATACCGTACCGTACCATGTTAGTTGAAGTTCCTATAGGATAATTCAGGGAAAGGCTCCTAGAAGTTAAAGAACTCTAATGGCTCATTGGTTAATGTTAGCTTAAAGATAAACCATATGTAATATTAATAATACGGTGAATATACAATTGACAAAATATAAAAGCATCATAATCTATACAGAACAAACAGTAGCATGGTCTCATTAATTTTCCATTATCAATCATACACAGTCAAAAAAGGAAGTTACTGAAAACGAAAAACATGGGGAAGCAAGAAGTGTAACTTAAAGCTGGTTCCAAGTCTTCACAAGTCGTTGGTGGAGAGAGAGGACTAGTTGGATCTGAAAGAAATTGCTTTAGTTTGCACAAGCTTCAAGGCAGAGGCTACAATTTTCTTGAACTTTAGAGCAACCTTGTTGAGCTTAGGCAATTTAGGCTCTGTGAAAGAATCTAGCTGATAGGTTGTGAGGAAGATTTTCCTCTGCTTGGCTCTTCTGCGTCTGTAGCTAATGGACTTGAGAATGTGATCCCTGCCACTGCCAAGAGCTTCATATTTGTATCTGCGGCTGCGGGACAGGGTGGTGCTGCGGAGAAAGGTGGTCATGGTGGCTATGCGAAGTTGCAAACTCTCAAGTCTCAGACACTACTCATCACTTGCTACAGAACACAAGATTTTGATTCTTGTTTATGATCGATCGTCATCATCGTTTTACTGTGCTGTCCCTACCCTTCGAATTATTGGGTGTAGACTTCATTAAATGTTTGGGCTTTATGGTTTCTTTTTGTTCAAATAGTTCCAAGTTCCAACAACTTTTCTTTTTAATCTCTCTAGTCTAAACAAACATTTTTGTACCCGCATGGGTATCTAAGCAATTTTAGTTTTGTCCCTGAATACTGCTGAGAAGTGACTCCCTATGCTCTCCGTCTGATTATCTTCGGGCGGATGGGATACTTACAAAAAATATTCTCAAGTCTAAATCCGATTGATTGGGTAAATAATATAATAAATGAGAATTAATATGACTTTACCTTGAAAGTTTAAATAGCTTTTTATATATATCTTAATGGGTCAAAAAATCCATGGGCCTTACTCATGATAATCGTCAATGTTAATCTAGATTTAATTGGTGATTATGCTAAAATATGCTAATTAGTTTATATTTTTGTATGATTCTTAGCTGGCCCAAACTTGTATGGCCGAGGTGTTTTGGGTCAACTAAGAGAACCTTTGTTATGGATTTGGGTGATCTTAGTACTTGGTTAGCCAAAGGATATTGGCCCATTTGGTCATACTAGTTTAGGTTCTTATAGTTGTAATTTTTAACTTTTTTTGTCTTCATTGTCTAAAGTCATCTAACACCAATTACATCTAAATCCTTTCAAATTGATACATTAAAATAATCAATTTTTTAGTAATTTTTAATATCTATAAATTAAAAATTGAGTTTTTTTTTTTTGTTTTTTCTTCCTTATCCTACAGTAGATGAGGTCAGTCTCAACCGTGATCAGCGTAGAGCCACGCACGATAAATTTCATGAATGAGTCAAGAGCCTTGTTTGTGTTGGGACAAACCTTGGACAACCGTGCTTGAAGTGCTTCCCCATTGGAAAAATAACATCGCCTCCCACAACGATCACACTGCCTCCTATCATGAACGACACACAGATGATGTCATGCAGAGGTTTGGGTCATCGAAGAAGGTTGCAATCTTCACCAACACATCATATGAAAGCCCTGAGATGTAATCATTGGGAGAGGATGTGAAGAGCCTACGAAACAACCAAAATGTGCAGTGCGAAATTTGGAAGTTGTTAGAAGGAAAAAGAAAGTCCATAGTGGCGAGGATAGGAAGAACGAGAAAGAAAACCATGAAAAAAGAAACTTTGTTTTTTAATTTATGAAAGTTAAAAACATCCTAAATATTTTTAGCGATTTTACGCCTCCAGTTTTAGTTTTATAACAATTTTAAAGGATTTAGATGTAATGATATTGGACGACTTTAGATGGCAAAGGACTAAAGTGAGACATCTTGAGTAATTTAGGGTGAGACATTTCTAGGATATTGGGTACTTCAAAGTGAGACATCCTTGATTGTAGAAGTCAAATTATTGTAATGCTCTAATAAAGCTTAGATGAAAAAACTTTCAAGTTTTGCTTGAGATTGGATGTAGGTCACAAGTGATTGGTGACTAAATTAGTATAGATCATTATGCACTCTTCTTTAAATCTTACTATGTACAATAAGATTCTTCCTACGCAGTTGCATAACATACTTAGGACTCAAATTTGAAGTCATTGATTAATCTAAAATAACGCTAGTTGATCTACGTGTTCGGTAGTAAAAAAAATTATTTATTAAAATAAAAGAAATATTAGGCATTATGTTATCTTTTTAATAATATAACATTTTTTAAATAAAAATTAAATTTATAATATAGATATTTTATATGTATACTGATAATAAACTGAATTATCAATTAACATTGAATATGTTAATAATATATATCAAATTTTGTATACTAATAGATTTTTTTTCTATGATATATTATATTTAAAATATAAATTTATAATGTCCATATTAATCATTTATTCTTTATTAAATGAAATTTATATTAATAAAATTAATTAAATAAAATTTAAATTAATACTTAATAGTAATATATATGCCTTCCAAACATACTCAAATCAAAAAAGAGTATACCACTATTTTGGTCCTTAAAAAGTGTAATATTTTGTGACATTAGTCTATGAAATTAATTAAGGAAATTTTAAATAAGTTCTTAAATTTTATAGTTGTTTTATTTTGGTATTTTTTTTCTTTTCATTTTAATATGATTGATGGATACACTTTTAGGGATTTATTTGGTATTTCCTCGGTTTCATATATAAACTAAAATGACAAAGATATATACATTTAGTGAATTCACCACCAAAAAAAATAGGCACTAAAATAGTGGTTTACTCTTTTGGTATTTTGAAAATAATATAATTGTACGAAAGAAACTGTGCACAATGAAATTGCAAAAAAGTTAAATAAACGATTACCACGATTTTTGTTAAATCTATCATTCATTTTTTTCTTTTTTATTTATTTTATCCAATAAAAAACAATTAACATGTTTTGACTTCTTCTGCGCATAATGTTTTCGTATCACATAGTATGATTCTTTTTTTTTATAACTATAATACCCTGGGAATATTACCATGTTCTGTGTCTAGAATTCTAACTCGGGCATGTAAGTTTCTAAACACCCATGACATCAAAGTACGCAGATCTAAGACATAAAACATACGATTGGAACTATATAAATATAAATTCTTTACAAACAAAACCAAAAAATGTATATGTTCCCTATAAATATCTCACACACCAAGTGTGGTACAAGTACGTCAACTCAAAAAGAAAATTACATGGGCTACATAAAACATCTTCTTGCGTGCATATATATCTCATTGTAAAAGTGTGCACCTGCTTCTCCTGAAAAACATAAATCTTAAACTAATGAGACAGAAGTCTCCGTGAGTGCAACATAACTCATATATGAGACATTTCTCCTAGGGGACAACCCAAACCTTTCTTTACTCTCAACTATGCACCCACATCCAATGCTTGAATCTATTCCTTACCCTTAGTTAAGTACCCTTTATTTTTATTATGTTTAAGGTCCACTTAAACTCAATTATAACTCACTTTAAAAACTCTTAGTTTTTATTGTTCTTTTGCTCTTATGCTTCCATGAGAATCTAAACTCTTCCTCTTTCAAGGATAAGCTAAGTTATGGATCTTCAAGGATTGTAAGTCCTATTTGTTTTCTATCCCTTTAGTTTTTTAGATATTTATTATTGACAACGGAATTGGAAATCTAAAGCAATCAATCATAGACACACGCTAAAAAGAATTTAACAAGGTTCGAGAGGTATACTTACATCTTCGAGAGTAGAGCCACTGTCTTTTCTTATTTTTCTTATTAATTAAGAGTTATACCAATTTATATAACTATAATAAACCTAAAAACCTATAATATAGTGTTGCCAAATCACCCCTATACCCCAACCTAATTCGTAACGTGACACCAGTCAAGCCCAAGTCCAAGTGGCAGATGCTTGCACGACTGGCTCTGCTCCAGCATATCTGCATGCCTATAGAATATGAGCTATGCATAACATTTATATTTGTACTATTTTTCACACCAAATACTATTTTGTTTATAGAGAAAGCTGACCAATTGTTCAATTAATGAAATTGTTGTTAGTTTCTAAGCCTTTAAAATCATTTCTTATCACAAATATGTGAAAGACCACCCAATTATTTGATTTGAAAATAAGGATTTAAGAATTTTATGTAGAGAAATTTCAGGATGACTTAATTATAACTATTTTAAAAAACAAGTAATTAAATTTGAATAAAAAGTAATAGAAGAAAAACCAAAATACTCATTATTTATAACAAAGAGTCTAAAATATTTTAAATCTAATATTCAAATAATATTTTTGTTTTACTAATTAATTTGAAAAATACAAAATTCAAAATACTTTAACTAAAGAATAGATAATGTCCCGCTATAGATATTTAAGCATGAATATATACCAAAGCTCTTAATGGTTTAGGCATGCATCACAGGAGGAGTGTTCATCAACTGATCCAAATTGATGTAAACTGCGGTAATCGAATCGAAAAATCGATAATCGAAATAATTGAAAATCGAAAAAAAATTAAAAAAATTTCACTGGATTGGATCGATTTTCGGTTTGGCTGGTGAAAACCGATCCAATTATAAACCTTACCTTATCTTTTACTTACTTGAGTCTATTCCCATCATAGCCCAAAAATCAAAAACCCAATACATACTAAACTAAACCCGAGTCTAAACGCACATATTACCCTAGCCAACCAATACCATCAACAAAATTTCTGTCATACCCAAATATTGAGTATATTTCTAGCTTAAAAATTTGTATTATAGGTGACCTTTGAAAACTCTATAATTGTATTCATACTTATAAATTCACACTTTTTTTTTCAATTATAGGTGACATGTGAAATCCATTTTTTTTGTTATGTTAATGCAACAGCAGATGACAGATGGCAAATGATGCGTGTTCAACATTTGTCCAGAAGACTTTTACTTATTTACAATCTAGAGCTTTTTAGTTTTACATTTAAGTTATGAGTTCAGTTTAAAAATTAGAAAATGATGTTTGTTTTTGTCCAATGAACATGTTTACAGTAAGGTTTCATTACTCCTTATTTTGTCCAATGAACGTGTTTGTCCAATGAAAATTAGAAAATGATGTTTGTTTTTGTCCAATGAATGTGTTTGTTTCTGTTAGATACTCCTTATTTTGATAAAAATAAGTCTCATAAGTTTTATTTTTAGACTTTTTAAAAAACTGAAAACCGATCCAATCCAAACTGAAAAAAATTGGATCAGATTGGATCGGATTTGAAAAAAATTTCAAACCAAATGGATGATCAAATGACCAAACCGAAGAGATTGAATCGGATGGTTTTTTGCTTCAAAATCGATCCAATCCAAATCGCGAATACCCCTACATTACAGTACACAACTTCTCTAAAAATATAAATATGAGTGCCAAGAGTTTTAGTTTTTTTTGTTTAGCAAAACAAAGGTGTAATATATTAATTTAGGGGTACCACAAGTAGCTTACAAGAATAACATTGAAATACATACTTACTAACCAAATGATCCCATACCCCTCTTCATTCCATTGCCTCTCTATGTCACCCCAATCACAACCGTGTAATTCCAACACATAAATCTTTTTTGGTGTAAGTGGATGTAGGTCATTGTTGAATTTGAATTGAATCAAATCAACTTAAATAGTTTGGGTTAAATAATTTTTGTATTTGAATTAAATTCGAATCAAATCAATCAAATTTGTTGAGTTTTTGGTTGGTTCATAGATTTTAATATCTGAACCTGTTGACCCATTAGTTTGTGTTAAATTATTATTATTATTATTATTATTCATATTATATGTAATATTTAATATATATTTTTAAATTTTTAAAAAATCAAATAATATTGGCTATTGATTACATAAACTTATCGACCTAAATTAAGTAAGCACCAATGCATCCTTAACCTTTAGGATCAAAACGACAAGAGTTTTATCAATTGAAGTCACTTCAGATGGACTTCTAAAAATATTTTGGATCTATTTAGAAAGTAGATATCATAATGTTCCATTGATTTTAGTAGAAAAAAGTGTTTGAAACTCATGCTCATCATTCTTATTGAAACTACTTATCTCGAATATGGTGTGTTTAATTTTTCATCCCATGATAAATAAATAGATAGAAGTCAATAGAGTGAAGTGAAGTATGACATCCTCACAAAATTTTCTTTTTAATAAAAAATCTAACAAAAACAATTATGTCTGATTCATTTAATAAAAAAAAATAGCTTATAAAAATATTGTATTTTAAAAAAGAACAGACAAAATTAAATGTTTTAACCTATTTACTCAACCCAAATCATTTACAAATGAATTGATTTAAATTGTATTTCATTTTTTTTTCTTAAAAAATCAATCCAAATCAATATGTTTAAATTTAATTAAATTGAGCCATAAATTTGATCAAATTTAACTCAAATCGACTCTCTTATACCCAATAAATCCCTCTTGTACTTCCTATATGTGTTGTTTCTCCAAACACAACCATAACTACACTACAGGTATCAAAGTGTATTCAACTACATTCCTAGCTATACAATTAAGAATCTCTACGCAAAAATTCAGTGATGCAAGCTCCTGGTGAAATTGACCAGGTTAAAGGAATACTTGAAATCCTTATTTTTACCTAGAGTCCAAGACCAAGCCGTTTTAGTATGATAACTTGTATTTACATATACTATATACCAGGAATACCGATATTCTTTCTTATACTCTTATTTGTGATTGACTGGATTTTTTTTTTAATTATCAATTTTGTGGATCTCATATCTAAATTAGAAAAAAAAATCATTAAATCAATAATAAAATTCATTAAAATTAATGATTTTTAACAAATTTTAGTCAATTACAAGAAAAATATTAAAAAAGGAGGGTCATTAACATTTCTCTATTATATATTTATTATTTATATAATATAGGGAGAGAAATGAAAAAAAAGTAATTGATGTAATGAACAAATATAAATAATATTATAAAAATTGATACAAAAAAATATTTCTAGCATCTTCCAAATCTCACACAAAATATTTCTAGCATCTTCCAAATCTCACACATTTTCATCTCCGAGCTGCCTCTAAATCCATGAATACATGCAAAGAGAAGCTATTGATGGTAGTCACATCAGAGCTTAGGGTGCTAAATTTATTAGCCGAACTCGACTCGATGGCACATGAACATTAATTAAATGGTAAAATCTTGTATCAATAGCAAGCAAATGCAAGTGCCAAGAATATGAGGGTGCATTTATGCTACCCAACAATACTTGTGCATATATGGCAAGGCCTTGGACAGTACTCACGTAAAAGAAGCACTTTTAACTCTTGCGTTTTAAATTCTTACTGCTTCTCCTTTCTCTCATGGAACAACAAAAGCTATCTGGAGCAATCCTGTGACTAAGTGTGCGCAATATTTCATGTGACCTCTTCTTGCGCAATCCTGTGAACTGCTTCAATTCCATGATATCTATCTATTCCCACACCTCACACCCTTTATTGTTTAATTATATATATACACCTTTAGTTCCTTCTCCTGCATTCACCGCTCTACGTTGTTTCTTTACGCATCTCAAATATATTAGCAACATCGATCGATCTCACAACACTCAGGAATTGAGAGAAAAACAAGAATGAGGAAGAACTCTCTCTATATTGTTGCATTTGTGCTTATTGTTTTACTTTGTGTTCCTGTAATCATCTCCGCAAGGCACATAAACCGGTCACGTTCACGTAAGTCTCAAATTCTAAATTTCAGGTCACCAAAAACTATTATATATAGGTTTCGAGATAATTATGTAGTTTTTTTTTTTTTAAGTTGAGATAATTGTGTAGTTGAAGTTATATTTCTTTGAGTAGTAATAGATGCACATTATATTATCTATAATATATCTACATTTTTTTTCTCTTTCTTCCTCTAAGTGTAGATTAACATATGGGTGTTAATAGATCATTTTTGTTTCCTTTAATTACCTAATATAATCATGACAGATCTTGAATATATATGCTGTTTCTTTCTTTTGAGATATATAATTAAGAAAAAAATAGCATAAAACTTAAATGGCCTATTTATATTAATTTAAGAGTTTAATTTTATTGCTACATAAAAATAGAGAAATGTTAAAAGCATACTTTTTAATACATTCTTTTGAACACACTTCATTTTATTAGTTAAAATTTATTAAAAATTATAAAAAAAATTGTGGGTCTCATAACTTATTTAATGTTTCTTTCTCTTAATTTTGTACTTTCCAAAGAGTATATTAGAGAGTGTGAGATTAACACTCCTCATAAAAATAATACAAATGGACATAAAAAAAATTCTATGAATCAAAAAGAAAATTAACAAGCATTCTAGATATGATTTTTAAAACAATTAATACAAAAAATAATAGTTTTTATTATAAAACAATCTATGATTAAATGATAACATAAAAAAAAGTGTTACACTATCAGTATATTTAAAATAAATTATTAATTTAAGTGTTGGGGTAATTTTGATGTTAAGTAGGACATGGGCATCCAGATCCAGAAAACACAAAAGATGGAATGAAGAAAATGGGAAAACAAAAGTTGCATTGGGAAGGAAGAGTGACAAGGAAACGTAATGGTGGCCCCAACACACTACAAATAGCGGGTTCGAGGTTGCCAGATTGCTCTCACGCGTGTAGATCATGCTCGCCATGTAGGTTGGTCATGGTTAGCTTCGTTTGTGCGTCGCTTGCTGAGGCTGAGTCGTGTCCAATGTCTTACAAGTGCATGTGCCATAACAAGTCCTATCCTGTCCCATAATCTCTCTCTAATTTCAATTTTCAACCTTCAATGTCTATCCCCGTGTAACATGAGTCAGGTGTCTCTCCATTTATTGGAAGTACCTCTCTTTCTCACACCTACTTCATGCTTCGATTCACTAGAGAGGATCTTAATTCATGTAAAATATATAGTGCCAAATTTCGGGACTTTTTTAATTCTGCCTTTTTTTTCCTCCTTCTCTTTGTTGTTGAGCTTCATAAACACGGATTCCTTGCTGTAAATTAACATGGTTTTTGGCATGATGCAGAAGTATTGTTCTAGTTCTTGCTAGTTGTTAAAGAAAATAATCGTTAATTTTGCGTTTGAGGTTATGAATCACATGATTCACATCCTTATAAATAGTAATCGTGAATCCCGTGCTTTTTTTTTTTTTTTTTTTACAGATAATCCCATGCTTGTTAGTTGTCAAACAAAAAGAAGCATGAGATATTCACGACCTCAAATTTATAGTCATTATTATTGTAGAATGGGCCAATTGGGCTGTGATGTGAATTCCACAATAAACTAAGAAGCCTGCAAAGCAAAATGGGCCCATTCTACAATGGAAACGCAATGTTACATCAGTATCTCGGAACAGAAAAAATAGATTAAATTGAAATTTGGTTTCTCTAATTATTTATTGCAATATAGTTTATTTCTAGTTTTATAAATTAAAAATTTTAATTTACCAGTTATATTATTATTTAATAATTATGATTAGCAAATTTATTAAGTTAATTGTAAAATAAATTTTTAATTCATTTATAATTAACTTTGGTAAAAAAATAGTTTATAATTTACCAATTAAGTTTACTAATCATAATTATTAGTTAATAATTTAACATATGAATTAATATTATCAATTTGTAACATTAAGAGGACTAAATATTATAATTAAAAATTTTAGATTTAAAAATTTAATAGGACCAAAATTATAATTTTTTTTTAAAAAGGTAACGTATTTGAATCGGAGCCTTGTGCTGTGAACTGCTCTATGACCCATGCACTTGTTCTTTTTTTGGTGTAATTCTATATTTTAACTCCTAGGATATTTGTAGCAAGTTGAAACTTTGTCATCTGGTACCTTTGTCTTGTTTTCGGTTTTCGTGTGAATGTATGATACAAATTTTTGTTTGGTACTAGGAATTAATAATAATAAAACTTAGATATATTGACCTTTAATGTGTAAACTTTAATCACACATAATTAAACTGAAACTTCAATGTCGAACGAAAACAACACCAAAAACACATGAAAAATTGCATATAAGTTTTGTCCGAATTGTAAACTACAGCTTCTTATTAGCCAATCAGCACGATACGCAATGAAGCTGACGAAAACTACCTCATATATATCCTCAGTGATTTCACAAAAAAGCCTTTTACATCTCGTGATGAGAAATTGAGAATGGGAACTCACTAGCATCATGGTTGATTCGATTCGTTAACCCAAAAACCTGCACTTTTTGGATACATGATAGTGTTTTAAGATGAGACCATTTGAAAATCATCATCATGGCATGGCACACAATGCAAGTTGGGAAAACAAACATGCTAAAGAAAATAAAATATCGAATACTTGGGGACTGCTTTACTTGCTATATAATATAAGCATTAAGACATTGCAATTTCTATCCATTCCAGGGCGTTTAGCTTGCTTTTACTTTATTTTTGTCCTTGTATTCCCCAATGATGAAATTTTAGCATCATAGCATGGCCGAACGGAAAAGTAAAAAGAAATCATTTTGATCATGCAATTACATTATCTATGAGGAATAACAATGATGTCACGCGCTATATATCAATATATCAGTTTTTTTTTTTAACTACATGATTTTGGAATATAATTTTATTATCTGAAACATTACTTTTTTTTATCTTTATCTGAATTATTACTTTATGCAATAGAAAACAGAACTATAAATTAAGCATATCTAGATGGGATTTAACATGATATTATACATTTAGAGCATTTGTTAAGAGGTTAAAAAATTATTAGGAAGAAAGAATTTATCACATAGATAATAGAAAAAAAAAATTATTACAATAAAATATTTCTTTACTTTGATTTTTTTAATCTATACACAAGGTGCATTAGGATAGGAAAACAGATACAAAATTAGTCTATTAAAATATTTGTGAGATTTTTATATTTAAAGTTATTTTGGAGATATTGTAGAAAGACAAAAGAAATAAAATAATTCAAATCTAACATACACTACATTTATAACATATTTTGGTATTAAAGCTTTCATGCGACAATAGCATTATTGAAAAGAAGATAAAAGGAATACGTGATGGAAGAGTGAGATTATACGTTAGGATGACTTCAAGACGCAACAAAATACTCTTTTCAAAACACACAGAAGGGGGCAAGATAAGATTTTCAGAAGACATAATGGAACGGGGGGCCCAATTCCTTGTTAGGTTTTATCGCTGTGTTCTGCTTCATAAATGTCAAAAATATCAAGAAATATTATTTTTATTTTAAGGTAAATTAAGTTTGGCATAGTAGATATTTTAAAGGTAAATTAAGTTTAGTATTATAAAAAATTTATTGTCAATTAAATTACTGTCATCCTATTTTTTTCTTATTTTTTTATTTATCTCTCGTCCTTTCATCTTAAAAGAGAATGAACAACTAAAAAAATTCTAACAAAATCTTTAACAACATAGACATTGCAATTATATAACTTATAACATACATTTATTCCATTTTTCTTGTCTTTCTACATTTTTCATTATATCACATATTATTTTCTTTCTCTTCTTTTTTCTTTCTTCTTTATCCATTCCCTCCTTCCACCCTTCATTTTTTTTATCCGTCAAGGAAATATATACTAACGAAGTACATGGTGTACCCATCCCACTGTAACAGTACAAAAGAAAAAAAAGAATAGGACCCTGAGCATTCTGTTACATAATGCTACTAGTACTAACAGATTCATATTACCCTTTGAACCTGGCTGATCTAGTTCCACAATTTCATATCCCCCGCCGGAACCTTTTAAAACAGTCATCAGAACAACTAGGATACTAATTTCTAGGAACAGCGTAGACTCAAATGTATATCATTTGATGGTGGTTCCATGTTATTTTGATCATATGAGTTGTTTACTTTCCCTTACATATTGATGGTTTTGTTACATTAACGCGTATAGTTGGCGACTGGTATCAATTTTCTGAAAGAAAGTACACTTTGAGTCTTTGACAACCTATTTTTTATTTTGTTTATTTCAAATTGGATCTCCTTTGACGTTAACATCTAAGTCGCTATTTATTTCAAGATTAAAAAAAATAATATTTCTATTAAAATTACATTTCTTAAATTAAAACTAATCTAGACAATATTTTAATTATATATAATAATTTAATATTAATTTTATCCGACTTCTCTAATGTCAAGAAAAGAGCCCACTATATTTAATTCCAAAATACAGTTTTTTTACCCCATCACATATATAAAGAGATGTAAAATTGTATTATTATAAGTTATGTTAATTATTATCTTATTTAATAACTTTTTATTAGATCATTTTATTTCAAAATTTATTGTTAGAACGAAATTTTTTATCATATAGATTATATATACAAACATATATTAATATAGAATTATATAACACTACATTGATAAATATTGAAATTGACATAATATATATTTTTAAAGTATATAAAAAAAACATTTTCATCATATAACTCCAATTGTTCATTTTAGATAGAATCTAACACAAAAATTAAGATAATATATAGTCATAATTCAATGGTCACATTAATAAAAATTAGAACTGTAAAATTGATATGCTCGACCTACTCCAAATTGATTCAACGAGTAAGAGTGTGAAAGCAAGTCGGGTTGACTTGATCGATTTTACATTAAACACTAATTTGCTTGGTTCATTAGACCATACCAAATTGATCATCTCTATATTAATCTATATGTATTTATATGAAAAAAATATTGGACCAAATAGACCTGATACTTTTTAGGCCTATATTTTCTTATTAGGTTAGACAAAATTGTCTTGATTTTTTCAAGGCCACAAATTGAACGGGTTGTCATTGGTCTCACTTTTATTTTAGATAAAATAGTTGAATAGGATAATAAATTGATTTCTATTTTTATCTTTTTCTTTCAGTTGATTTGATCCCTTCTTTTATTTCTGATGTGTATGTTGATCTCCATTTTTCTCTTTTTCTCCTTCTCTATGTGGATTAATCTCTCCTTTTATCCTTTTCTCCATGTTAAAGGAAACACAAAGAATAAGTAATAAAAGGATTTATTGTAATTTTTTTTTGGAAGGCAGGATTTAGTATATGTTTAGAAATATGATGCAAAATGATTTTTGAGACAAAAGTCATCATACGAAAGGATGGACCTTTATTTTTATTTTTATCTGACGGATCTACATTAAAACATGCACGACAATAATTTTAACTACAAATCAAACATATACTTAATCCAATTTGCTAAAACGTTAGAATTAAGCTTGATTTAACTTCACTTACAAATCCTATAATGGGAACAATATATTGATTTTTGGTTTCATATACTCAATTTACTAATTTGTTTTTATATATTAGATAAAAAAAAAACTTTTATTCCCTGATAAAAATTCTAATCAATAGTATATATAAATTCGTCCTGCCAACAAACAAGTTCTACTCTGGCCCGTGAAGAGCACGGGCACATTATTATAGTTCCTATTAAATATAATTCAACGATGAAAACACACGTCTGAAACTACTTTTTTATTAAAAAAATAATTAATACATGTTTAGTTCCACGATCCCAATGTAATTTTCATATCTCAGAATATAATTTTAAGAAATTAATAATTATATTTTTTTCATTTTAAATATGATTTATTTTTTCTTTTCGACATGTTTTCAAGCACACTATAAAAAGACTTATAACCCTCGTTAAAGAGATTTATGATTATGTTTTTTTAAATAGTTTTTTCAGCTTCGTTATATTTGAGGATTTAAGGGATGTGCATAGTAAAATTATGATTTAACGGAATAAAAAGGACCTAAACATCACTTTCAAAGTAATACTAACAGAAATTAGAAAAGAAAGATTTTACTTATATCGGTATCATTGTTTATGGCCACGTTTGCCACTTTGCATTTAGCTGCATCACATCCAAATATAGGACAATTATTTGATTAAATATGCGATAGTGAGATATGAAAATAGACGGGGCTTATGGCGATCATAATATCCATTATTCATTTTCACTAAAATCTCTCTAATTATAAATCCACCGAACTCATTCGTTTGCCAAATAAATATTTGGGTTGATTGATTCATGAGCGGCATCAAAATTATAGAACAGATGTTACCATCGAGTTAGTTCAACCAGAAGAGATGTTCAAAATTAATTTTGTATTCCTCCTTGAAACATTCCTCGATCGGTATTTTAGGGTGAGTCATGTATTTTAATTTTTATATTCTTAAAATTGATTTTGCAAAATAATTTTTAAAATGAGATACAGAAGAAGTAAGTGGAGAAAAAAATAGAACCACATAATCAAGAGTAATAGAAAATTAAAAATGAAAAACATAGTCAAGATATGTTTTAATTTTGAAAATTAAAAGAGATATTAATTCTAAAAATAATTTTTTGAAATTATTCTTATTAAATACTACATAATTTTTATTTTTTAGTTTTTAAAACAGAAAATAAATTTTATAAAAAAGAAGAAAATTAAACGCTCATTCTCACAAAAAAAAAGGTTCTTATTTTATATGAAGGGAAATACAAAAAATATCTTTTGTTGATTTATTCAGTAAAGCCTCATTTAGTCTCGTAAAGTATTGTTACATTCCTCATTGAAATTAAAAATATTTCAAATAAGTTTAAAAAAGTGTCATTCGTTAGTTACATTAGTCTATTTTTTTAAAAGTGAGAATTAAGTAATTATATTAACGTATATTTAAAAGCCAAATAACAGTAAGTGTTTAAGTTAAGAAATTTTGATAAAACAATAAAAATTATAGATTTATTTAGAATTTTATTAATTTAAAAAATGAACGTGTGCGTTGTATTTTAAAGATCAAAATGAAAATTTACTCTTGATCTATTCGTTCGTGTGTCGTCCATGATTTTGCTATTTTTATATATAAAGAAAATAGTGGATATTTTCAGAGTATTATACTATTATTTATGAGTTAACGTCAATTTTTAGGTTTTGAAACGTATAAAACATATCTGAAATGTTACATGGCACAGCAATATCTTCCAGTTGTCCTTTCTCTCTTAGAACAGGTAAAAATAAAATGAAAGGGAATTTGTCAGTTCATTCAAGAGGTAAAATTCAGAAAAATGAACGCATGGTGACGCACAGTGGATCCCTCTTCTTTTTTATTTACTTTACTGTAATCCTTATTAAGAACAACAGTCTACACTCAAGTGATATTTATTGTTCGAATGATTATATTTTGAATTTTTTTTTAAAAACATGTAATTAGTAAAAAAAGATATTTTTCTTATTTCTATCAAATTACATCATGAATCAAATGAATTATTTATATCTCATATCTTTTTTTTTTAAGTTGTAAACAATTCAAGATTTTCTAAAAAATATTTTTCTTGTTGCTCGGACTATTTACACGAACTTTCTAGTAGATAGCTTGCAAACGATTATAATTTTAATTTTTTGAAACAATTTGTTAATGAGTTTAATGACGGGTTGTAAAATTGAAAAAATTGGCCTGTACCAAAAAAAGGCTTTTTTAACAGGTTTTTTTAATAAAAAGAATAGAGTTATAAATTATAGATTAATAATTTAAAATAACCATAGCATAACCATCAAATTCTATAAAATTTATGTTTGTACACATAATAGTTCAAATTTGTATATCCAATAACCTTTCATTAACTAGAAGTACCATTTTTTTTCTAACAAGGGGCTTTAAAAATGAAAGTATTTTCTCCCAAAAAAAAATGGAATATTAATTGGTGATAAAAAAAATAAAAAGTATTTTAAAAACGTCAACATTATTTTTAGTAAATCTGGATATTCTTTAGCCAAGAGTTAAGAATTAATTTATCAAGATACTGAAATTTATTTAAAAAATTAACTTTTTTCATATGCAAATAACTGAAATTAAACTCGTGACCACATACTTAAAAGATTGACTTCTTCCCTATAGATGTATTTGCTAATTGGTATTTGAACATATTCATTGTCTTTTAATTAAAATCTAATAGTACTTGGATAATTAGAAGGACTAACGATTAGCAAAATAACAAACACAAAAAACTAAAAGAATAATAATAAAGAAGCAACAATGAAATGATAAAAAACATTAACAATGAAATTGATTCTTCCCTATAGGTTCAATCCTATGTTTGCGCATATCAAAAAATATTGTCGAGTATTGTTGAGCGACCAGTCTCTTAAAAAGATCTAAACCTCGAGAGATTCTGTAATATATGGGTCAATTCATCAAAATAGTAACACAAATCGGATTTTAGAAAGTTAGAAAACAAAATGAAGAAGCAGCAGCTCTGGGACATTAACATTTTTTTTGTTATGGTTTTTGTTTTTATTGTTTTCTTATTTCATGGTCATATATTTATGGATAAGCTCATCCATCTATTCTATCATGCATGACAGCAAGAGCCATATTAAACACATGGATGAATATGGAAATAATCCAAGATACCCTCCATCAAAAGGAGCCCCTACCATCCATCCTTAGTATTGCATTCTTTCTTTTTTTTTTCTCTTTATTAAATGAGTGGGCACAACAACAAAAATAGCGAGATGTGATTGATCTAGAGGGATACTTAATTAACTATTGGAAGCAAAAGCCGGTGGGAACCGGTAACATGACACATAAAGAAAAAAATGTGCAACCTGATTCTACATCATTTGTCACATCCATTAACCATTATGATCAATACACAATATACTCTCACTTCTTTCCCCTCTGATCTCCCTCACCTATCTCTCTACATACAATTACCTCTTCATGAGAGGCTTTGAAAGGAGTCAATTCACACACACACCCCCTTTTTGCTTGGTTGGAACCTAACAAGGGTTTTTGGTCCTAAAATGCTCTCAAGGGTTAAAGACCAACAACTACTACTACATACATATATATCTTCATTTCTCACACTCCCCTTCAAGAGAAAAGAAAAAAAAAAGAGAAAAGAAAAAAAAAAGGTGCAATTAATGGTCCAAGAAAGTGCACATAAAATCAAACATCCGAGAAAAGGATGATTTTTAGCTTTGCAAGTGCGAATTCTTTGTAGAGTAGTGGATTAGCCCCTTTTTTTTTAGCCATGCCGAATGCCCATGAAGTGATTAAAGTCATGATGTTGGACCCTGAGTTGCTTCAACCATGAATCTGCCACACTCAATAGTGACAACAGCCTTTCTTGGTCCCGACCATGATTTCCTGCAACCCACACATTCCCCCCTTGCATCTTGTAAGTTGCCAAACCAAATGCTGGCAGTGCTATGCCTTTCCTTTCCATTTTCTTCTCGTGGCCACCTTCTATGTCATCGTCAAGGTCCATGCCTACACAAGTAAGGACACAAGTTCCATGATTTTGAGCATATTCTTTCACAAATTTACAAATCTCCTAAAGCAAATGTTCAAGGACCCCTACATATCCCTACTATAAATAGGGAAGCGAGATTTTAGGTTCAATTTTTTTTTTGTTAGGCATTTTTTTTTCTAGATATAATCTTGTTTAAAGTAAGGTCAGATACTAAATTCAGACACCTCTCTCAAAAAGAAGATTTTAATATTTGTTTGTCATGTTATGAAAGACTAGCTTTTCTGTTGTTGGTTTCAAGTTCAAATCTTGGTGTGGTTATTATACACACACAAAAAGAAATTGTAAACCCCCCTCCCTTTTTTTCAAAAAATGGGATCATGGGAAATACCTTGAAATGAAGATGAAAGCGTGTGATAAGTGAGGAAGCATGTAGAAAGGTCTTTAATTGTTCTACCCATGGGGATATGATATATTGGGTACCTGAGAAAAAAGTATATTCGTTAATAAGCTATATCATAAATACTGATGACCCTAGAAAGGCTAAGGTCAAGGATGTGCGTTGGGATCAATTACTAATGTATTTAAGAATTTGGACAATATTTTGGTGGCAAAGTTACATAGATAAGAAAGAGAAAATAAAAAATGTCCAAGAAGTAGCTAAGGGTAGGATGAGACAAAATCAATTACCACGCAACGGCCATCCAACTTGCTGGCGAAATATCAACACTTCTTAATGACATCAGCCCCGGGTATCTTTGTGCTAATCCAGTAATCTGAAAGTAAGATACCATCCCAGAAAGTCAGAAATAGAATTTTATACTTTTGTGCATTACTGGTTATGCTACAAGAATATTTATGTTGTTTTTATGCTTTACTGATTATGCTAGCCGAATAGTTTTTGTTGTTTTTATAGCAATCACTATAGTCCAAGCAATGAAAACTACATACATTACCAAAAGCTTTGGAAGAGGAACATATGCTAGACAAGCCTAACAATTGCATTGATAAGAAATAAAGAAAAGGGAAAACGCACAATTTCCATGATCACTTGGACATAGTCAGAGGGAAAAAATGAGTCTCTCTATCTACTCGTGTTGAAAAGTCAAAGCATGTATGTATCTTTTAGGGATGCCTATCCTTAAGATGTTTTAGTAAATACAGCTCCGCCTTTAAGTGCTTTCATATTTTCCATACCAAATCAATTGGTTTGGATCTCATTTAAGAACACACCAAAAACAGAACATAGCATAGATAGATGAACTGCTATTGAAGGCAATAATAATTAAAACAAAGAGAAAAGATGCTGAAGATAAAGGGATAACACACCTTCTCCATGAAAGGAACTCTTCCATATGGAGTTGCTCTTTCAAAATATTGGCAATAAAGGTGACCCAATCTATCATTGAAATGCCAGAGACAGTCTTGCTCAGAGCCTCCATCTTCTGAGGAAGTTCCATCCCACCTCCATAGCTTCTCATACTCACTCTCATCGCTGAAAGAATCACTATAGGAATCCCTTGTTTCACAGTCACCTGATTCAGTCTCTTCCCTGAAATGCTCACAAAATTTTTGCATTAATTCCTATATAGCTGAATTATAAGCTACCAAATCATCAAGCTGACAATGATGCTTGCACACAATAATTCACCAAACCAGTTCAACAGAAACAAAAAAAGCTCAACAACCCATTTTCAAAAAGCAACATCATATAGAGTGATGATAGAATCCGCGTGGAAGTTTGACCATAACAAGCATTATCACCCAAATGGTGCATTCTATCAGAAAACTTTGAAATAAATAAATAAATAAATAAATAAATAAAGACATTTCCTTTCCCAGATTTCAATTTCGAAAATCTACTAGTTATTATGAAACAAAAACAAAAGCTTTCAATACAAGTTTGATAGATATTCATGATGGAAGCTCAATTTGGCCAAAAACTATAATGATCCAAATCATGCTAATGAATTATTACATTCATATATACCTGAAGGTATTGCTAGTGAAAATCTGAATTGCGGAGAGATAAGGCACATAGTACTGCACAAGTGTCTCTCCACTTGTCAAGGTAATGGGAACTCCTGCTCCATAAGCACTCCATTCGTCGTAGCAATTCCAAAGATCCCCCAACGTAAAATATTCCACGCTTTCTCTCTCCCATGGATGCCACAAACGGTTAAGGCTTGTAATCTCGGACTGCACACAAAAAACAAACACCACAAAATTTAGGACAGTAACAATAACAACATAATATCTATCATCATGTCACAAGGGGAAAAAGATAAAATAGAAAAGGACAAGACCTTTGGAAGAAACTGGGATTGAACCACAGGTGTGGTACACCGTACGAAACAGTCAAGGTTAGAATGCATTGACCCTTTATTAAAAATCATGTTTTTTAGGTTGAGAGATAGGAGAGAGAAGAGGGAGGGAAGATGGAGTTTTTAGCTTCTCTCCCTACCTTGAAAAACAGAGGGAACCACCCAGATGGGGAAGAAAACAAAACAAAAAAAAAAAGGATGAGAGAGAGAGAGATATTATGGGGATTGCAATTTAGCCTTTCAAAGAGAATCGAAAATGCAAATCGTCCCCACAATGAAAGACTTCTATTTTTTGACGTTAGGCACCGAATTTCCCGCAAAAATCTCAATACCCCTTCTTCACTTTTTTCTTTTTAATATCTCTCACATGTCTTTTTCCTTTCTCTCCTCAATCAACAATGTTGCAAATTCAACATCTTCACACGGGGGGAGACAGATTCTTATGCAAACAAACAATGCTATTTTTCTTTCTCTCTCTATATATCGCTGTTAAACCAAGCCTTGAAGAAAACTCAAGACAGGACTGCAATGTTCAACGTTTAAGAAACATGCTTCTAAGAAGATAATTAACAATACACGCTCACGCTTCAACCTTGTATCTTGAGATTAAATCAAACCACACACACAAAGCCACATAGTCACCTTAAAAATAAAAGAAGACACGGGTAAGAAAACATCATGGACAAGGTCAGAAAGTATTAAAATGTATCGGAAATTTTCAAACAAGAGAAGAACTCGATCTTCGGTTTAATTTCCAGAATAATGAATGAGATTATGAATGATACATAGCCATAATTAAATCATCAGAATACAATATTTATAAAATTTATGAGATTCACCCGTCTCTCCCAATAGTCTCACTCTATGAAATACTTTATACGCAATACAAATAATATATAATATATTTTTTAAAGGTTTTATGAATTTATTATAGGACAAGCTTTGTTACTATACCACAAACCCGTAGCTTTCGTCTTTGAAACCTCGTTCGTTTCGTTCATAGATTTAAATTTAACAGTTAATACTCTTTGTTATATAAACAAAGCGGGTTTGTAATTTTCACATAACAAATAGTAAATATATAGTAGATTCTGTTTTTTGTTTTTTATTTTTTTAATTCTTTTGGGATATTAAAGATGAAAAGTATGTCCACAGAGAAAGGAAAAAGTATGGAGGTAGAAAAAGAAAACCCAAGAAATGGTATGAGAATTGACTAGTCTGGTTTACTAAATTTTGTGCTTAATTAAATGTATGTATGCCATACATAAACTTGAAGTTGTTTAGTTTGGACGAGTAAATTAAAATAATCTTGAACTGCCAAGCTTAAGGTTCTCTCTTTTCTATTTTCTTTTTAATGTTTATAATTAAAACCAATTAGGTTGCAGGTTTTAATGTAAATTAAAGTAACACTGTTACTTCATCCGTTAACTTTGATGAAATTAAAGTATTATGTGACTCCCAAGTAAGTTTATTTAAACAGCTTTGAACTTACATGCAAATAATCAATATGCTTATAATTAGGTGTCAGTTACAAAATTACAAAAAAATACTGTTAACGCGTAATCACATTTTATGGTTACAATAATAATAAGTTTATAAGTGCCCAGGCATTTATAACAATCTCAGTTGTTGCCATTCACTTTCTAGCTTCTATCTTACGTTAGTTAAAAATTCACTAATTTGGCTGTTAATAAAAAAAAATTATTCATTGGCTGTTAATATTTCTATATTCAACAATTAATTGATGGCTTTGATCTCATGTTAATTTATTTCTCTCTGTAAAAGCCCAATTAGTAAGCTTCCACATCTTAGGGCGAGACTAACTAATTGTCTCATATTAGTTGTTCTCTTTATTTAATTATAAGATCTTTTTAGTGGGCTTCAAAAAAATGATGTTAATCTTTTTAATTAGTTTTGTAACAAAGAAAGAAACATTAATTATTGAAAGCGAAATCCTTGAGTGAAAGCATATGCAACTAATCTCTTATCCATTCACGACTAAATTTAAGTGTCTTTAAAATTTTGTTGGTTAGCATAAAAAACTTGTTTAGAGCAAAACAAAATTAAGGTACACTTACAATGATAGTAGTTTCTTTTTTTGCTTCTAATTCGTATTTTACCTTAACTATAAAGTGAGAGAGGCAAGGAAGTTGGTAAACCGCCTGGACGAAAGTGCAAGGATACTAACTATAATAATACTAATACTATTAATTTTTTTATCTACCTACAAAACTAAGCGTAAATTAACTTAACCATTACATAGGGGAAAAAGGTGCATTATACAATGCTGAAAGCAAGCAAAGCCACAGTTTGACAGGGTCTAACTACGCAGATGCAACGAACTGGTGGATGCATTGTTAATCAACACCTGGATTAGGCAACACGGCATAGGAAGATAAACTTTGTGGAGAAATACGAAAACATACTGTTCAAACTAAACTAATGAAGTGAGAGAGTTATTATTACACACCACATTCACATTTTTGTGACTTCAATGTGTATTATTGTGATGTATTTGTAGTTTTGTGACTGCAATTCCAACTTCTAATTTGAAGGGAATGGAAAAAACAAAGTTAGGAACTAAAGAGAAGAAAATGCCGTAACTAAAGATGTAAAAGTTTGTATGGACCCTCTTGGTTGAGCAGTCGCTCCTTGATTTTCTGTGTGATTTAGGATGAGATTTATAAAGAATAATGATATATAAATTATCTTTTATTTTAAATACTTTATTAATATTTTAATTTTTATGTACTTCTTTTTTTATATAACATCATAAATCCTATTATATTTATATTTTTTCTTTTTTTTTTTACTCTCTCTCCATGTGTGAGCAGCACAATGGATATCTATCAAATATTTTTTTATTTGTAACAAAATCACATGGTATTTTAATCGTTTTTATCCTAAACCCTGAGAATTCAAAGGCCAAACAGTTTTTATAACAAGAATTTAAAGGAGATGCATTTTTTTTTTGACAAAAGGAGATGTATCTTAGGGCCTTCGAGTTGAGTATTCATATAAAATTATTCCTTTCATTTACATAATTATTTCTTTCTTCATTTTTTTTCTTTCACGTGTAATATTTTTCATTGGGATTAATTTAATTTTACATTTTTTTCTCTTGGAACCTTTTTTTATATATTTTCTATTATATAAATTATTATATCTCTTCCTTTTTTTTCATTCTACTGTAGATGTAAGAAAAACACTAATAGTTTATATCTGATATCTCATTCTGATTTGTCAACAATGGATATTTTGTTTTGTGATAATTGATTATTGTGCTCTAAAAAATTAAAAATTCTAGAACGATTAAAAAATAATTTATTATAAGCTTGGATAGTCAATTATATATATACACACACATATATATATATATATATAATCATTTTCAAGATTTTTATTCAAAGAATATGACTTTAAAGCTTTTAAATTAAATTTAAAAACTTGGGTTGAGTTTTGCGGCATAGAAAAACCATTTTAGTGTATTTTTTTATTTGTGAAAATTGAAGACTTTATCAAAGGGTTTATAATAATTTGCACACCATATTTAATTAAGTAAATTAGATCATTTGACCATTTTTTATAGTGTAGTTTGAGCCAATTAAGATAAATTCAAAAGATCTTACAAACTTTTCTAATTAATAGCCTGTTATAATTTTAGATTATAATCCCCACTATTTTTTTTGTTTTTTGGAAATGAACTAATCCCCATTATATGAATTCCTTGTATATGTGTGCGTTACATCCCATAGTTATACCAAAAATATTCGCCGGGAAGCGTGCAGTGATGCCAAAGTCTTTGCCGTTTGTTCAAAAACATCCCTATACGGCTATCCAAGTTTGTTGCGCAATTCACGTACACATTGGAAAAATTTATACCAAGAAATTATAAATAATTATATAAGTAATTTGATATTACACTATAACTCACATAAGGTGGTTTATACATCTTTTCTTCACTCTTATGATACTCATCTTTCATATTTTATTATTTAATGTGATTTAAAAAATCTTTTATGTATTGGCTTCGCAATAAACTAAGATAATTGGACTTCACCCTTTTGAAAGTTAGCAACGGATACTTACAAAAGGGTCTATGTGAGTGGCAACATAGTTGTCTTTAGAAGTTAAATGATTAATAGAAAGTTAGCTAGTTAAAAAAGGAGAGTTAGAAATAAGCTGTTTGAAATATGCAATGATAGGGGGGCATCAAATAATTTGTAAAAAAGAAGAAGAAAAAATGAAGTTCAATTATTTTGTCAACACACTAAATTATATAAATGAAAAATGATATTTTTTTTTATCTCTTTTATTACTAGATTCATACACTGCAAAAGGAAAATTCAAAATGTTAGTATGTTAGTGTTAATTTTGTTAGAAATATTGTAGAGAAATTTGAATTAATTAGTTATCTCTTTTCATTTTCTTTGACTCTTAAGTCTCTCTTCTTAATCATTAAATCAATTTTATATTTTCATTCATTGTTTAATATTGACAACAACATCCAATTACGAATGATATCTAAAGCAAATTTTATGAGATACTTTAAATAAAATTAGAAAAATAATTTTGAGTTTTTTTTTCAACATATGTGATTTTTTTGCTTTTAAAAACTAATAACAAATAATTTTTTGTTGATGAACCTAAAAGTTAAGCTTTAATAATGACTTTTACCCTTGGGCCAACTTTGAACATTGAAATTAGACCTTTTTTTTTTTTTTACTTTTACTATGTTATTATTGTGAAGTATCTAGATTATATTGGTGATTAATTTCTTCACAAAGAAACATGAGTGATATTTTTAATAGTTTCTTATTCGAATTGTATTATTTTATCTACAAGACTCAATGCAAAATCTTGCTAAAATAATTTGAACTCAATTTCATTCAGACCAATTATATGTTAATAGCTTTTCTTGAATATATTATTTATTTGATAGAAATTATTAGTCACTGTCTTATTTAATATCTAATATTTTTGTTCATTAGTAAATGATTTTTTTAATAGTGATAGAAAAAGTGAATAATTAAACAAAAGAAAGTTTAGAATGAGGGCTGCCCCATCTTAAAATTAGAACACAATCAACACATATTGAATCGGCAGGATTAGAATCCCAACCAATTTAGTTGACGCAGTTTACTTTTACTAATTCTGGTATTGTGTCAATCATTGTTGGCTGAAAAGGTGAATAATTTAGTAAGATGTGTTATTAGGCATGTCAAATAATGTTACAAGGTATCAGGTTCTTTTTCCATTATTAATTCCTGCATGTAGTGGTAACGCTGATTTTGGAAATAATTTATATTGTCTGGAGCATATTTTGATTATATACATTTTGATGGTTCTTCCGGCCTTTCGTTATTCTGAGCTTTAAGTCTTAAACACCAGAATTAACAATCCCGCGCATAAAAAACAATTAATTAACCATTGAAAGCTAACTTCATAGCAAAATGAAAAAAGAATTTAATCCCCTGTAACCTGTGATAATTTATTAGCAAAGTTGCTTATATTTTCTGGCTTTTGTAAATACATTTTTTTTATGTTTTAATGAAATATTTGCATCACTAAATCAAGTCATTCCTTTGATGATATTACATTTTATTTTTAAATTGAGTTAAAAACCATTTCAACTTTAATTTTGTTAAACACTAAAAATGTTTTATTTTAAAAATTACATTTTAAAATAAAAAATAAAAACTCACAATCAACTCAAACGACATTTAATTATATTCACATTCACACTTTATAAGATGTTTTATAAAGCGAAATAATCATATTGTTACAAATACTGATGCACAAACTCGTGTGATGATGTGGGATAATTTTGGTCATGTTCTCTAATTTTATATATCTATTAATATGCTGCATGGTCACTATCCGATAAAGGATAAAGTTAAACAAGTAGGATTCGTTCAATTGTTTAGGAAAAATTTAGCAATGTAGTTTCCAAAACTCTTTATACAGTTCATATATATATATATATATATATATATATATATATATATATATATCAATAAAATTATATGTAACTTAATAATTATTATATTAATTTATAATTTTTAATTGGTTAATATTTTTTTAAATTTTTTGTTAGATTGAAAATTCCTTTTACATAAATCATATATGAAAATTTTCATATTAATTTAAAATCATTTACTATCTCATTTATATAAATTAAAATCATCATACTATAAATATTTCAAAAATATAGATTATTTAATTACTTTTTGGTAGCCTTTGTACTCATCTTATTTAACGAATTTATTTGCCAATAAAAAAATATAATTTTGTACCAAAGCACTTTGTTTTGAAATGAATTATTATGACATCATTTTGTTTTTATGTATCTCAATCTTTTTAATTCATTTGTTCAACTTTTAATTTTTATTTGTTCAATTTTCACTATATTTTAACAGCGGCTTCCTTAAAATGTACTGGAGAGGGTGAAATGTGATATATATATATATATATATATATATATATATATATATATATATATATAT
>CM023952.1:28222248-28277527 GCA_013407115.1 Glycine latifolia | reverse complement strand
TCATTATCTACATTCGACTATGGTTGACTGTGGCAATACACTTATATCGATTAAGAATATTTTCCTAAAGTGGCCAATCAGATATGGAAGCTTAAACCTTCAAACCATACTGGTCAGTGTTTCCTATGTGTGTATATGGCCAATTAATTTTGCATGAAAACAATACGTGGCTCATGCGAGCAAGCTAGGCACCGTATCTATGGTCTGACTTTGATCACCATACCACCTCGTTCAGAGAAGTCAAGAAGTTCAATCGCTCACATCAAAGGGATTTACATTCAACAAGACCAAAGCTTTAGTCATTGATCTTTTCCAATGCCCTTTCATAGGGAAATTTTTCAAAAGAAATGGTTATTAATTCAAGTGTTCTGTGTTCGTCCAGTGGCCCCGCGCAAAAGAGTCACCAAAACCCACGTCACATGCTTCAAAATGGTTTTAAAATAAACTATTGCAAATGGATGGAGAATAATTATGAAATGGATATATAGTGCAAATGCATCATTGTTTATCACGTTGGATCGAATATATTTAAGAAACTAGGGTTAATAATTTGACATATGACATGAGATATAGCACTATCCATATGACAAATTGCATCAGATAACCATTAAATGAAGATCAGGCTATAATTTGACGTCATCAGGCACCAAAAGTTAAGCGCCAATTTTAGTGGGGATGACTTGCAAACACTATACTCCTATATGGGGGAAAATACATAATATTTAATTGCTTAGGTAAGATTTGCAAATATCTAGTTAAATGTCACAATGTTAAATGCATTAAAGTACTAATATCTAATGTCGCTCAATACTAGGGAAAACAACATCACCATCCTTATTTTTTAAGAATATTGTGGCCTGAATTTTATCTGCAATGTGTTTAAACGTTTCTATCCAAATAGATGGTGTCTCAACTGGTTACCTAAACAAAAGCTTGATTACAAAAGCGGTACAGGAATAAGAGTAAGAGTTCTAACTTCTAAGGGTGTTGTGGTAAATGGTCAGTTAGATACTTAGATAATTAATTCTTCGAAATTTCCATCAGTTATTTATGTCAATAGACAATAACTCTTTTTTTTTGTATACTGTAGGTTAAAAAATATTCTATTAACATGCGTCATATTGTAGGGATGAAATGTTCATCAGTTATGTAAATACCTAAATTTTATCATAAACTTAATTAATATTTTTAATTGAAAATTTTAATTATATTTCTTTATTAACAATACTCACATTATATTTGTATTTAAAAGATTCAAACCTAATTTCATTCCAATTAACATTGGTGGATAAAAATGTCTACTAAACATTGGGATAGCCATTTCAAAATGGACGCAATCAAGGGGAATGTGTCATTGCTATAAATAGGGGGATTGGGGATTTGATCGGAGATGATGGGCCAGTTGTTTCGTTCATTCGGTCAATCTTTCAGTTTTAGTTAGATCTGCTTTAGATGTCTTAGGTAATTCTTAATATGGGGGAATTCTTAATATGGGGGACTTATTATTATAAACGTGTTGCTCACTTTCTCCACTCCCTCTTTCCCCACAACCCCCACCAAATGTTTAAAATTATAATCTTATTTTCAATTTTGATTATTATAATCTTACTGTGGAGTGTGGAATGTGTAGTGTTGCTGACAAGGCCTCGATGTTTGTTTGTAAAGAAGTCAATCAAGATTTATCTTAATAAATTTACTCCTGCCCATGGTGTTGGATTCGGCTGGGAATAGTAAATAACAACCTTGGAATAGGATCAAACCCAAGAGAAGTGATAGCCAAAGAAATCTAGCACTCTTGTTTCACTACATAAGAGCAACATCTATCTCTATAAACTAAGATTTTTAATTTCCTTGTTCTTCGGTGGTAATTCGGTAGCATGGCTTTATAATTGGTATATAATCTTAGCAAACGGCAAAAAATATAATTAGCAACTTTGAGGCTTACGCTTTGTTTTCCTTGACTTTCCAATCTCCAAACGTTTCGGCTTTTATTTTTTTTCAGACTATTAAGTAGGTGACTTAGGTCCAGAAGATTTACCTGGATTAGGATAAACTTCAAGATTCAAAGAATCCTTACAAATTATCCAATAATAAGGTTTTTACATTAGTAGAAATTGAACCCACATTTTTTTATGTAGTTTTACTTATTCTTTTAAACATTACGATTTTAACGAAACTAGTTGAATATATAAATTCATCTTTTTTATATGGCCTTAATATTTTCCTACTCCAGAACAAGCCACTTTTCCCTCTCCGCAGAACAAGCCACCTGAAGGGTCAGATTGACAAAATCAAACTAGAAGGTTTTAAACATGAAAACAAGAGAGCGTAAATCAAAACCACATCCACAGAAAACTGAAAACAATTTGGACCTAAATTTTTGCACACACATTTTGAGACCTGAAAACAATTATTAATCCCGATTATGGAAAAAGTTGAAACTTAGCGTGTTTATAAAATTGATTTTAAATTAATGTAATTTATATTTGAATGCAATTAGAACTAATTTTTAATATAAAATTTCTTAGCAGTAAAAAAATATATTAAATTTCTTAGCCAACACATAAGTTCTTTGGATTTGTTTCAACTCAAAACTAATTTTAAATCATAAATTAATTTCTCCACATAAAATTAAGCATATGAACATTTACCTAAAATATTTCAACGTGATTCAAGATCATATAACGTAATCTAATTTCACTCTAAACACTTTCTATGTATTGCTAAGGAACTTACAACAAAGAAGTAGTTTAATTCCATCCGTAACGAAATTATCCAATCAACAAGGAATTGTAGTGTTTGTTGTACGTTGGTTTATTTATCCAACTTATTAATTATATCATAACAAAAAAAAGAGAAGCAAACAATAATGTTAAATAAAAATAAATAAAATATTAAGTTTATGTTAGTATATTATTTTATTTATTTTATTTAAACATTCATAAATTAGAAGAAAAAAACTGCATTTTTGAAATGCTTTTCGGTTGATCCCATTTAATTGAGTTCTAAGACAAATATTTTAATAAAATTAATCATTACCATTGATCGATAAAAATGAAAATTGAGCATTTGAGCTCCAAGACCCAAAAATGCATTTCATCCTTCAACACCTGCCACAGTACTCCTTTCATCAAATTACCTTTGTCCTCGCCATGATCCCTTTCACTACCATTGGAATAATGATTGCTAGCAAGACATCCCCTCCAAAGTTAGGGCGCTAATCCTTCACATCTCCAAAGGCCACCAAGAGAATAGCAACATTCGAATATTTGAGAGCAAAGATAACCCTATGTTTGGATACACGCAAAAATTTCATGTCCCTAATGCGAAAATTATAAAAGCTAGAACTAATAGGTTTGGACGTGAAAAACTATGTTTCTGATTCATTTTCAAACACACTATAAATAACTCAAAGACGCAATTTTGAGTTTGTCAAGCTTGTCATCCTAGTGGCCCATAATGGTTTAGCCTTGGTAATCAAGGTTTGAGTGAGGCTCATAACTTGAGAGTGAGAGGAAATGTCTAATAGGTATTCGAAAGCAATAATGATGATTTTCAAAGAGAGAAAATAAAATTTGAAAACAAAACAAACATATTCATAAATTTTAAAATTTTAAAAATTAGAATTTATTTTCAGAAAATAAAAATAAGATATAAAACTTTTTTTAAGACTAAATAATACAAAGTAAGATCATCCATATAAAAAATTATGTATGATAAATTTGTTAATTTTTATAATGACTATTTTAAATATCATACCCATCATGCTATTTTAAATATAATGCACATACAATTAGTTTAACACGTTAATGTCATTGTTTGAACTTGCAACTCCATAACATGCATATCAAATCCACAAGTTTTGTGAAGCGACGACTTCAAGTATTAATGTGAGTTTGCGATGATCACTTCTACGTTATTGACCTTGCCATGTAACAACACAATTTTTTCATTCCCAATGCATGCAATCAATAGAAGCCAACATTCCTAGAAACTCGCATGCCTCTCCAATTTGTAGTAGGTGATTGATGTCGTTGTTATCTAGGCTTCTCAAGTAGTCATCCCTAAATATCTCTCATTCATGCCCTTTACAAAAGTTTTTAAGCATTCAATTACAGTGCATTCGACAATTCTAACGTACACATCGATACTACCAACAAGTGATTTATATGCCAATATACAAATTGTTGCAATGCACTTCTGCAATGGTGAAAGACCATCTCTACCAGTTGCATTAGATCTCATTTGGAAATACGAATAATGATTACTGAGAGCATATACAATTCGAAGGAATAACGACTTCCACATTTGAAAGCTTCATCGAAAAAACCTCTCTATGTATACAAAATTTTCAAAAAAGTAGTCATTCAACAAACAACTATGTCCACTTTCATGATCGCATTTATATAGTGTCTTCTTTGTCTCAGTTGAATGCTATTCTCTACTTGTTGTTGCACCTCACGTAAGTACCTCAAGGTTTCTTCTTGAGTGTTGTCTTCCAATGTTTCATCAACAATTTCTTTCCAAATTCTATTGAAGTCAAAGTTTGGATCCATTTTATGAGTGAGTGGAGCTAGAAAAAAAAGAAAGAAAAATATTGCAGAGTTTGTACAAAACGTTGCACATCAACAAATAATGTTTTGGACTAAAATGTCATAACTTTTTTTAAAAATGTTGATTTTTCTATTTTCAAACCTAACGACTATTTTGAGAAGAAGTTTTTTCTTCCTGAATTCATGCTAATACGTTGTTACATAATGACACTTTGGTCTCCCAACATATATAACTTAATGACAAAATAGTTCACGATACTTTTGTGATTAAAAATGTACAAGCAACAATTGAGACATAGTACAATATTATTCAATACATCTGATGTTTATTTGGAATGTTATTATTTTTTAATTTATATTAATTTCATTCATTCACTGTAAGTGAAAAATATTTGCTATCAAAATGCATGTGTCATTGAACCAATTGCACTAGAAAGTTTAACCACACATGTTGAAGATGCAATGTCCCAACATTTGTACCATCAACACCTGCATTTAGAGCACATCCAATCTGTCTTGTAGCTCCTATGATTAGAGTTCCCTTTCTAAGTGGATCATTTCCAAGAATGAAGCAACCAAATTTCATTAATTACATTCCTACACCATGTTTCTAGCGTCCTTAACCACCTTTTAAGTAATTCATGGGAATAACATGATATTTTAGATGATTAGGTTGTCATTAATAAGTTGTTATTTTTCTGTTATGTTTTTTTAAGAACTAATTACTTTATTGTTCTTTTGAAATTTCTAGTTTGACAATATTATGTTAGATGTGTGGGTAGAAGATTGATGTTTATCTCTAATTTGGTCTTTTTTTAGTATTATCATATTAGAAATTTTGTTACTATTTGGTTATGTTATGAAAAAAATCTTAAGTTTAATTATGAACGTGTGTTTTTAATTCACGAAAGTGTTGTTGACCATTTTATCATTAAACTATATGTGACTAAAGTATAATTGAGAATAGCGTACTACCAAGAAATCATGAAGAAAAAGCTTCTTTTCAAAATAGTAATTGGGTTTGAAAATAGAAAATCAACAATTAAGAGTTTCACCGACGTTTCAGTCCAAATTATTGTTAACCATTTTAAAACGTCCTTCTCTACATGTGGATCTATCATATTTATCTTTACATGTCATGCATGCATTCAAAGTTAATGGAAAAATAAAGATAAATTAACAATTGAACTAAAATATCATCACATTTAAATATTTATATATTAAATTATTTCATTTTCATATCACAGGAAATAAATTATCACAAAATAGAAACTACATGCTCGAAATTGGCCATTTAGGAATGCAGATAAATGGTAGGTTCATGAAATGGCAATTACGAGCATAATTGTGATTGATTGGATTTACTAATAATGCCTTCATGTCATCAACGGAAAATGCCTCCATTTTTTGTATGACTCTGTGACTGCATACATGCATGTATGAGATGTATCTCTTCCTCTCCGAATAAACGGAGAAAGCGAGCCTCTCGTACTGTAACTTGAGTTTGATACAATGCAATAATAATACAATACGAAAAAAAAAAGCCCCAAGCATTTAAGAAACAAGAAGAACGAAACGAAAGAAGGAAAAAAAAAAAAAAAAAACCCTTTTTCCTCAATTATCTTCCCCTTAGAAGCGCCTTTTCAGCAGTGTCGACCTCCTCCAAGATCCTTGCCCTTCGTTTGGCGGGAATGGGAGCGGTTGGTCCGAAGCTAATGTAGTGACCAGAAACAGCGTTGAGCGCGGAATACATGTCCCTAAAGGAAGCGCGTCCCAGAAGCTCTTTTTCCCTCCTGTACTTTGCCACCCACGAGTTCGAGGTTTCTCTCAACTCCGCCACCGCGGTTGCCACGTTGGGGTCATTCTTGTCCATCACGATTGTTGTCCTCACTTTGTTGATCACTTCCTCTGTCTCCTTCATGTATTCCTCGTCTGACGAAGCTAGTGCCGGGCTCAGAGGGACCAGCCATGTGGTGGTGGTGATGATGGACAAGAATTCGCGGCGGCGAGTGTGGGTGGCGGCGGCGGTGGAGGTAGTGGTGGGTGGTGTGAGAGTGGCGGCGATGGTGGTGGTGGGTTTGGGCTTGATGGGTGTGAGTGATTTCACTGATTTGGGGGTTATTAGTGTTGGGGAGGCCATGTTGTTGTGAGAGAGAGACGTGAGGGAAAGAAAGGTGGGAGTTTTTGTGTTGTGGTGGTGAGAAACGAGAAGGAAGAAGAGGGATGTTGGGTTTTTGCCACGTGGCCTTATCGTCTTATCTTGGGTTTTGGTTTTTGGATGAGAAAGCAACCAATGGTTTGTAAGGTTTAGATCCACTTCTCACGTGTCCTCAAACAATTCGAACTCGATATTAATCATCAAAATATTACAAACACCAGAAATTAAAATAACATCAAGGTTCAAACTGATCCGTGTAATGTAATAAGTGAGATGGATTAGAATATAACCACTTACCACATGTTTGGAAATTAAGTGAAAAATAACTTTTTTAACAAAAATGCTTTATGAGAAGGATCATTCTTTTTAGTTTTTATTTATTAAATCTGCATTACAACATACACCATAATAATTTTAACTACAAACCAAATATACATTAATGTGTGATTCAAGAATTGTATTGACTTCAATTAAAGTTTATTAGGATTAGGAGTTAGGAAGCATATTAATGTGGATGCCCATCACCTAGCTAGGAAATCTGCTTCGTTAGCTAGTTTTCAGATTTTTTATTGTGTTTTCTGATTGTAATGCAACTGATATTTTAATAAGAATGATATGAGGTATTTTCAGTTAAACAAAAGAGTTGTATTAACTTAATTGATGGTTTTTAATTAAAATTTCCAATAAATAGTTAAGTTAAACACTTCAAAAGTGATTTTTTTTTTGTGAAAGGATTTCTAGTGATCTTATTCTACTCAAATAAGACTCTTTTTTATTTTTAGAAAATAAGTGAGTCTTGTAAATAAATAAATAAAGCTAAAAAATAGAATACTAATATATTTAAAAGAAGGTTGTTCATACAATATAAATTATTAGAGACATTAATTTTTACTCAATAATTATTATAATGGAGATTTTTGGTTTTCTAATGAGTCTTGATGTATTTTTACAAATTTTGATATGTTAAATTGGGTAAGAAATTAATTCTCAAGAGTTGGTCATAATTAAAATTCTTCGCCTTTTCTCAATGTT
Organism: Glycine latifolia; assembly: GCA_013407115.1. Classification (NCBI taxonomy): domain Eukaryota; kingdom Viridiplantae; phylum Streptophyta; class Magnoliopsida; order Fabales; family Fabaceae; genus Glycine; species Glycine latifolia. The sequence goes on along the minus strand of CM023952.1, from coordinate 28,269,784 downwards.
TTGTTGTCTCCCTCACAGTTTTAATGACTAATTTGATGTAATAAAATTAATATAAGTATAATTTTACTTATATTCAGTAAAAAAAAGTATGTTGTATTACAACTTTTTTAGGGCTTGATGGCATGGCAGTGTTTTGTCTGTGATGTTCTTACCCAGTCCGTTGCTAGAGAAACTAAACATGAATTATTACTTCCTGCACTTTCGGTTGCTTTCTGCACTTTCTTTTTGTCTTCCGAAATGTAAAATCCAAAAGGTCAAAAATACTTTTCAAAAAGAGGACAAGAAACAACTTGTGTGCATGAAGCAACAGTCCTAAACACGCCATAGACCGGAGGCCCAAACATTGGCTTGTTGCTTCCCCGTTATTATTGCGATCATTCTACGTTAGGCGAACGATAAGGCTGTGGAGCTATACTATCTAACTTAACTCCCCAAATAATAAAAAAAATAAAAATTAGTTGTCTCTTACTGAAAAGGGAAAAAAAAACGATGATATTTATTACAACAACAATGTTTAGAAACAAGTAAAATTATTGATGCTAATACTACAATCAAATTCTAGTAGACATTCTATACTACTAATCAAATTTTAATTTCCACTTTGCACCATATTAAAAGGGATGGAAAGTTATCTCTTGTTGCCACTAAATGGACCTCAATCAAATCAAGGCCTTAATCACTTTATATCTCTCCCCCTTTTTTTATACAACTTTATACTATATTTGGTTTACCTTTTAGAAACTCCCAAACTATAATTTATTAGGGATTTTCAAAAGCATTTCCAAGTGAGATTCACTCCGTGTCACCTCCTATTTACAGTGGTTTATTGACTACTTTATCAAAGTTCATTTGATTTTTTGCTCACAAGCGTGTCTCAATCTCAAGTTCACTTTATGATTGTCATTGACACATCTAACCTATGGGTTTTATTCCTTGTCTATATGTTATACAACAGTATTAACGGTTATCTTTTAATACATTGATAATTCATTGTTATAATAAATACATAGCTCTCATTACTTAAAAAAGAGGGGAAGGTTGAATAGACCTGACTTAGACTAGAGATAGGAATTTATGAAAGATGTTTGTGGAATAGTTTGATTTAATTTTTAGATAAAGGGTCATTTAAATCAAATATAAAACAAAAATGTAATTCAATATAGTTGGATTTCAATATAACATCAAACCTGAACTAATAAAAATCAATATTTTACATTTTGGTTCCGTTTGATTCAATTTTGAGGTTTTTTTTTTCAATATTTACAATGAAATATAATCATATAGTGAAAGGTTAAATAATCATTGAAACACGATTGTAATTGCAAGGTAAATTTTTTTATATTTTATGTTAGTTTGACTTACACTAAATTGAGTGTAAATATCTCATCATTAAACATGTATTAAATATCTAGTTGACATCTCTTGTTACAAGACAAAAAAAAGTGTCAATCAGGATGATATATTTTACATTCTTTAGGTGATAAACATCACTCATTTTGATAAATAATTTGTTAATCAAACTCATTATGGTAATTAGTTTTATCTTTTAACCCTTTTTGGAATAAAAAAGCCCATTTTTGCCACAATTTCAGCCTCTTCAACTACAAACTCTGCCTCTCCTGAATGCTAAAACTGTTAAGAAGCAGAGCAAAACCCAGCCTTCGAAAACAAAAAATATGGCAGACTCCTTTAGCGCCGCTGTTGTTGAAACTGATAGCATTGTTGCAGTAAGAAAACACATCTCAAAAATGTTTGTAGCAGCAGTTCCAAAACTTTCTATGTTGTTGGTCTGTGATTTGAAAATTGCAGTTGATGATTTGAAACTGATCCAGTCTAATGATCCCAAAAAGTTGCTCACCTGCTGCTTGTACATATTCCTCGATGAATCTCAAAAACCTGATGCTAAAATACCTTCGAGGATGCATTGCATAGGATTCATAATCCAATTTGATAAAGAATAAGAAAACCCCCGGTAGTCTTATTCCATTCCCAAGTCAGCACTTGAATTTTCTCTAACAACTCAAAAGATAGTTATAAAGGCGATGCAAATTTTAATAAGCTAATGGACTAAAATTTTAAAAATCCTAATGAGGCCAAAATTGCAATACTGCTCCCAAGAATGATGTCCTAGACTCAGATATTTCATATAGTCCATACAGATAAACCTTTTCAACAACATAGTTTTGACATGGCTAGAAATTAAAAACCATGCATTCGTCCGCCTTCTTTTGTACTCTCTATCCAACTGGGTATTTGCTGAAAAGCCAGAAGAAGGAGAAAAGCCACTTAGAATAAACCTGAAAGATACAACATATCCTTAATGGTTAAAATGCTGTGATTTTAAATTATCACCCAAATAAAGAATAGATTGAATTTGCCTCATTAGCATTAGAGCCTTCAATATTATTATTGGGTTTTGTTCGGTTGAGTGAAACTCATAGCATTAGAGCCTCACATTTTTTTTCAATTAATATATGAAACATTTTATTTTTAGAACCATAACAACAGAACTTTTACATTAAGTTTAGCAGTAAAAAGCATTCCAAATGCAAAGCAACTCTACAAATGAGTAAACGATAATTTTTCCAGAAAAATATCAACTCATGCAAAAAGATTCTAACGTTTCTCAAAAGTTTTACAAACAATGACATAGTAGCATCTAATGTTTACAAATAATTACATAATCTCATCATTGCCTCAAAATCATAGAGGCATGGACCAAAGGAGCAAATTATCATGATCTTGAACTCAAATTCAAACTAAACTTTGTTAATCTCACAACAAGCCTTTCCAATCAAATTAACTAAGCATCAACCTCGATTCCAAAAACTTAGCAATGTATAAAAGAAACAAATCAATCTTTTGAAGTACTCCAGTCATCAATGCATAAAAAATAATTACTACCGAAACTCAACTAAGCTATTCCAGAATCAAGATTAACATAAAACATTTGATTGGAGTCGAGACAAATAGTTGATAATAATTGGAATTATCTGAAAGAAAAAGAGACAAAGTTATTTAAACAGTGAGCAAATATTTTATGTGTAGGGAAGAAGGGATAAAAAAGAAACCTCATAGCGAGATAAGGTAGCAAATGCGACCACTATTTTTAATGCAAGCAAACTACTTTTGATCATGAAGATTTCCTACATTTGAATATTCAACTGCAAGAACCTCAATTCAAATTAGATAGAGAAGTCTATAAAATACTACAACCATGTTAGATAAACTCAAATTTTGTATATTATTTTGTGTTGTTCTTTATACAAGAAAGTCAATATATATACAACTTGGAGCATCCAATCTGCTATAAAACTAGAATAAAAACTAGCTAATATACAGGGCCTATAATTTCTCTACCACTACTAAAAAAAGTGCTTTTAACATCGTCATTGTAACATCGGTTTTATTAAAACCGATGTAAAAAAAAACGCGGTGGCATACTTGTAAATAAATAAAGATTGTTAACATCGGTTTTAAAAAAAAATAAAAAAAACCGATGTTGTTTTTTATGTTAACATCGGTTTTTAGTAAAACCGATGTAGTCCTAAAAAAATAACATCGATTTTAAAAAAAAAACCGATGTTGTGTTTTTCACAATTTCGAATGGCCCTTTAGTTTACTCCTTCTCGCTTACTCAGTCACTCTTACTCTCACTCGTTCTAATTCATAAGTCATTTTCGTTTTCGGCCGCGTCCACTCTACCCTCCTCCTCCCCTTTGACCCTCACCTCCTCTCCTTCACCCTGAAGTCCTACACTACCCTCAACCTCCCCCTCGATCCGCGTGGCTTACTCGAAGTGTTCATGGATGGCCATCAATCCGGTGGCAAGAGAGAGCGGCGCGGTAGCACAGAGGGCAGCGGAGTGGCGGTTGGTGCTCCGGACCGACATCGAGACCAGCAAGCCGCAGGGCGTGGCGGTGAAGAACTCCGGTGGCAAGGAACCTAAGGCTGTGAAACTTGTCGTTATTGCTTTGTCATCTCAGAACTCCGCCAGAACTTCCAGCAACTCTTTCGACGGCAGTGGCGGAGGTGGAGGCATTTTGACTTAAAGCTTGTGTCTTTTTGCTTCGTTTGTATCTTTTGCTGTGTAAAGTTGATACCTTTCTGATTCTTCCGTAGATTTCATCTTTGAAACTAGTTCTAATACTTCAATCTGAGGAGGGTTTCTTCAAATTTGGGTATTTTTTTTTTATTCTACTTGGTCTCTGTTGAAAATGCTGGGGGCGAAATTCATGGGTTTTCAGTGTTTTCAAGTTTTTGGAAGGATAATGGTGGGGCAGAAATAGGGTGATTTTGCTTCCAGTATTTGTGGGAGGCAAATCTTAAAGGAGATTCTGGGATTTGGAATTTTGATAACAATAGTCTTCTAAGTTCTAACTCTTTTTATGCTTTGCAGGTGAAGGTTTACTTTTGATCCGGCTTGGTACTTTTGATAGACTTGATTTTAACTCTTTAAGAGGTAGTTTCTCTTCTGGTTCTTGGTGTTCGCAATAATAGCCAAAGGAAAAGAAAATTGAAAGCTTTCTATTTCTGTACTGCAGTAGGCCTATGGATATGGTGGTGGCTGGGTTAATGCACATGCCACCTTCTATGGAGGAAGTGATGCCTCAGGAACAATGGGTAAGCAACAATAATAAAAATAAAAAGTTCCCATTTTTATTATAGAATGTGGGGTTTTGTTGGATAATCTTTTGACCCTTTTGACTAATTTGTTTGGTGATGAAATTTGTTTAGGTGGGGCATGTGGATATGGCAACCTCTACAGCCAAGGGTATGGAACAAACACTGCTGCTTTGAGCACTGCTTTGTTCAACAATGGTCTTCGTTGTGGCTCATGCTATGAAATAAGGTGTGTGAATGACCATAGGTGGTGTCTTCCTTCGCATTGCACAATACAGAGCTGAAATTGTGCCTGTGTCCTACAGAAGGTAATTAAGTAATTAGTTAATTGTCTTTTCAGTTTTTTTTTGGCACTCTTAAAAGAGTTTTAGCAAAATGGGCTACCTTGCTTGCTCCCTCTTGTCACTTTCAACTTTTTAAAAGGAATTTTGCTGTTCTTTTTTTTTTTTAAACTCAAAAAGTTTTTGGAAGTTTCCCTGCTTTCTGTCCAAGTGGTAAATGCTGCAACCACTTTCCTCTAAAAGTTGGTAAATTTACAGTGGAATCGCTGTTCTTGGCTTAATGGGGTCAATTAATGTTTAGCTTTATAAAAAAAAAAATTAGTTTTTTAATATGTGTAGTACCAAATTTTTAATTTTTAACTGATACAAATAAAAAGTTACCCTTTTTCATTTTTAATTAAAAGGTGAGCTAATATTTCTTTGCAGATTTTTAATTATGTTTCTTTTTACAGTTTCAAAAATTATTTCTTTAAAAGAAACAGTTGACTTTTTATGAGATTTTAATCAATTTTTATATTACTTTTGGTGACTAATTATTTTAATAAACTAAAATAAATGTATGGAAAACTAAAGAGTGAGTATTTTTTAATTTTTTTATGAAAAAAAGAAGTAAATCTCGGTTATGAAAACTAAAATAAACTCAAATTTTTAATTTTTAGATTTATAGTATAGGGTCGGGTTATTTTTAAATCTCATTCATCTTAATTAATTTGACATGGTCTGCATGCCATTGATTCTAGAAAAATGTTGACATGAACGAAAAATTTTACTTATGCATCGATTATTTTGTGAGATTTTTATTTTCCTTTGCTCCCATTTCATTTCTAAGTTTTGAACATGTTAATTTTTGGCAGATAAGAGAAGCTACTATTTTTGCCTTATCATCTTCCACCGAGACATAGGTTAGTTTATATATTGCTTAAATATTAAAGTTATATTTATACTTGTGTGCGTTTATGTTCTCATCTTCCACACATGTTGAAGTTGTATACATTGGGATTATGGGGTTAAAGTATCAGGCTTGGAGTAATAAAGAGAATAGGTCAAATTTTTTTTAAAAAAAATGACATTCTAAATCGGTTATTTAATAAACGATGTAGTAAGTGAATATACAACATCGGTTTTTGGAAGAACCGATGTAAATTTACTAACAACAACATCGGTCTTTATCAAAAACCGATGTTGTTATGTAAATTTAACATCGGTTTTTACAAAAAACCGATGTTGAATTTGCGCAGTTTACATTTTTTTTTGTTAATTTCTTATTATTCAACATCGGTTTTTTAAGAAAACCGATGTTGTATAGTTATGTTAACATCGGTTTTCAATAACCGATGTTAACGTTGATACTTTCAACGTCGTTGGTTTCAACATCGGTTGAAAACCGATGTTGAATGTCCAAAATAACCGATGTAGAAAGTGCTTTTTCTAGTAGTGTACAAATCAATCTCCTATAATTACTGCAACAAATCAATCAATGATAGAAAATAAAGCCACAATATCAGCAACTAAATCTTTCCAAATACATTTAACTCAACACTCCCCCTCAAGTTGGAGCATAAATATCTATAATGCTTAACTTGTCAATTGTATTTTGAAAAACCTTTCCTGAAATAGCTTTAGTCAGTATATCAGCAAGTGGTCTTCTGATTTCACAAATGGAAAATATATAATTTTTTTATCCAACTTCTCCTTAATGAAATGTCGGTCAACTTCAACATGTTTGGTTCGATCATGTTGAACTGGATTGTGTGTAATTTCAATAGCAGATTTATTATCACAAAGCAAATTCATAGGTTGATCATCACTGATTCCCAAGTCTTTCAAGACACTTTTGATCCATATCAATTCACAAACCCCATGAGCCATACCCCGAAACTCAGCTTTTGCACTTGATCTTGCTACAGTTTTTTGCTTTTTGCTTTTCCAAGTAACTAAATTGCCTTCCACAAAGGTGAAATAACCAGAACTAGATTTCCTAGTAGTTTGATCTCCAGTCCAGTCAGAATCTGTGTATCCCTCAATGCAGGAAGTGTTATTCTTTGAGAATAGCAAACCTTTGTCAGGGGCACCTTTTAAGTACTTTAGGATTCGGTATACTGCATTCATATGTTCTACACTTGGAGCATGCATAAAGCGACTCACAACACTCACTGCATAAGCTATATCTAGCCTGGTATGTGACAAGTAAATTAGTCTTCCAACTAACATTTGATATCTACCAATGCCAGTTGGGACCTGATTTGGAAAAATTCCAAGCATATGATTCATTTCTATAGGTGTTTCTACTGGTTTGCATGCAAGCATTCCAGTTTCAGTTAGAAGATCCAGGACATACTTTCTTTGTGAAAGAAAGATTCACTGCTTTGATCTTGTAATTTCAATGCCTAAGAAGTATTTTAGCTTTCCTAAATCTTTCATTTCAAACTCAGTTGCTAGATATTCCTACAAGAGCTTCATCTCACAAGGATCATCTCCATTCAATACCATATCATCAACATAGACAATTAAGATAGTTACCTTTCCATCTTTGTGTTTTATGAAAAGAGTGTGATCAACATTACTTTGTCTATACCCAAAAGCCTTCATAGACAAGGAGAATCTCCCAAACCAAGCTCTCGACGATTGTTTAAGGCCATACAATGCTTTCTTCAATTTACAAACTTCATTTCTTCCCATGGAACTCCACTTTACACCTAGTGATATCTCCATATAGACCTCTTCTTCAAGGTCACCATTTAGAAAAGCATTTTTAACATTGAATTACTTTAGGATCCAATCTCTGTTTGCTGCAATAGACAAGAGAATTCGAATTGTATTGAGCTTGGCTACCGATGCAAAAGTTTCTTGATAATCAACACCATACTTTTGTGTGTAGCCTTTTGCAACTAATCTTGCTTTGTATCGACCAATGCTTCCATCTTATTTTAGCTTCAGTGTGAATACCTATTTGCATCCTATAGTTTTCTTTCCTCTCGGTAATGAAACTAGCTCCCATGTGGAATTTTTTTGTAGTGCCTCCATCTCCTCATTCATAGCTTTTTTCCATTTTGGGTCAGCTAAGGCCTCCTGCACAGTATTAGGAACAAGGACACTAGACAATTGATTAGCGTCAGAGCATATGATTCAAAGAGCCTATGGGTGGAGATAAAGTTCCCTATTGGGTATTTGAGTTTGGCCTTTGGATCTGGTTGGTATTGTTTCTTGGGAACACCTTTACTAGACCCTAAGGAACGCCTAACAATAACATCAGGAGACTTCAAAGTATTTTCAGAAAAGACATGTGTTTCAGGTAATTCAAATGAGTTAGAATTAGGAGTTACCTCTATTATGGTCTCAGGTAACACAACAGGAACATCCCTAGATGACTCTTTAAGTATAGGTGTTAAAAGTGATGGCATAGCAGGGGCAGATGTAGCTTTAGTAGGTGCACATACAGTTTCATCAGCTGCTGAATCAGCTACCGGTATAGATGCATGCTCATCGAGTACAGGAGCAAAAGTGTTTGTTGGGACAAAATTGCTTGTAGCTGCAAAATCAGTACATGTATCAAAAAAGACTTATTTTCCACTATATGTCTCCCCCGAAGGAGAAGGCTCGGAGGCTCCCCCTGAATAAAAAGGTTCAGATTCCCGAAAAGAAGCCTCCAAAGTGATATGTAACTTCTGAAGCATGGGATCATAACATCTGTAACCTTTTGTGAGATCTGAATAACCCACGAAGACACACTTTCTAGCACAAGGATCCAGCTTGGTGCGCAAAGATTTGTGAACATGAACAAATACAGTACAACCAAAGACTCTCGACTCCAAATTAGGCACATGAGGAGTAGAAAAATAAGATTGTAATTGTTGCTGAGGAGTTTCAAAGTTTAAGACCTTAGATGGAGTACGATTAATCAAATATGCAGCAGACTTAACAGCCTCACCCCAATAAGACTTAGGCACATTCATACCAAAAAGAGAAGCGCGAACTACTTCCATGAGTTGCCTGTTTTTTCTTTCAACCAAGCCATTCTGTTGTGGGGTATAAGTGCAAGAAGTTTGGTGTCTTATACCATGGTGGATGAGGAAATCGGTGAAGGTGTTGTTAATATATTCTGAACCATTATCGGATTGCAAAGTACGAATTTTACATTGATATTGAGTCCCAACCATGCTGTGAAGGCGTTAAAATGCAAGAAAGACATCTGCTTTATTTTGTAATAAGGTAACCCAAGTCATCCTAGTGTACTCATCAATAAAAGTAACATAATAAAGAGCTTTAGAGAAAGAGGGAACCTTAGCAGGACCCCATACATTTGAGTGAACAACTTCAAAAGGAATAGAGCTCTTATTGATACTAGGAGAATAAGGAATACAATGGCTTTTAGCCATTTCACATGTACTACAATAAAAATCAGCAGAATTCAAAACAGAAAACAACTTAGGTTGCAATTTCTTCAAATAACAAAAGGAGAGATGCCCTAGGTGTTTATGCCAAAGCCAAACAGCAGCTCGTGGATGTTCTATAGTGCTTGTGCGACATGCTTGACCCAGCTTATTCATACCACTAGTGCTGAAGTCAAAATAATAAAGCCTGCCCCTTTTAACACCATAACCAAGAATCGTCTGGGTTGGAATGTCCTGAAAAACACAATATTGAGGCCAACAAGTGACAGTACAATTCAGTTTAGAAGTAAGTTGACCCATAGACAATACATTATAATCAAGAGAGGGCACAACTAAAACAAAATCAAGGGTAATATGATCAGATAAATTAAAGGTCCCTTCACCAGTAATGACATATGTGCTTCCATTAGCAGTAGAGATAAATGATTGAGAGGATGGGGAAATGAAGTGTAATTTTCTAGAATCTAAAATCATATGATCTGATGCCCCAGCGTCAATTATCCAAGCAGTGTTCCTAAATTTTCCAGATATGGCAAGAGGCTTACCAATCATACCTGAGTGAGCGACATTGGCAGTGGGAGCGGATGAGTCACCTTCAGCAGTAGTGACCAAAGCCTTCACAGAAGTCTTCTTTCGGGGATGTTTGGTGAAGTCCCACCAGTCTAGATAACCAATCACCTCATAACATCGTTGCTTAGTGTGACCAGATTCTCCACAGTGGGTGCAAACATACGTATTGGACTTCACAGAAGATGAGTCCTTACAGGAATGGCCGGGAGCAGGAGTTGACCCCTGGCGTGGGGTTTGAGCAATAAGGACAGAAGTTTCAGGCGAAGGACGAGGAGGGCCCATAGTCAGCTTCTGTTGATACTCTTTGCGAACAAATGCATAAGCACTTTCAAGATCCAATTTTCGGATCCTTATGTAGGATCTCACCCTGAACCTGGTCAAACTCATGGTCAAGGCCACTAAGAAAGATATAAACACGGAGACGAGTCATTACTGATTGGAGTTGAATCATCCCTGTAACAGTATCAGCCTGAGAGGAGGAGCGATGGTCAATTTCTTGAAAAATAGCCACAAGTTCATTGAAATAAGTGGACAAGGGTCGGTCGTATTGTTTCGTTGAGAACGAAAGTTGATTGAGTTCAAAGAGACGAGTTTCATCCGAGCCATCATAAAACGTTTTGGCCACGACATCCCATATCTCCTTTGTCGTTGCTAGGCGGATGAACCCTTACATAAGGGAGGAATTCATGGAGTCAATCAACTAGCTTTTGACTAGTTTGTTGTTGGTGACCCAGGCATCATAACCAGGATCTTCAGGCTCGGGCTTCGATACAGTGCCAGTGAGGAAGCCCCCTTTGTTGCGAGCTCCAATTCGCATTACCATAAGTTGGGACCACAATGGGTAATTCGAATCATTAAGAATGACAGTAATGGGGAGGGATCTATTGTCTTGGTGGATGATGATATTCTGGGTAGAGGATATGGGATTTGCAGAATTTGGGGTTTCGGTGATGGGGGTCTCCATGGATACAAATTAGAAATGGGATTTGTGTTTGGGTGTTTAGGGTAAGGAAACAAGCAAGGGTGGGCCGTAGGATGTGAGATGGGTGGGTAGGATGGTTTCAAAAAAGTAGGGAAAAGAGAAAAATTCAGAAAGAGGAGACTACGAAGTATACAATGCGGTTTGAGACTTTAAACTAATAGTCCCTTTCCCTGGACCAAAAAGACCAGCTTTGGTGCCATGTTGGATAAACTCAAATTTTGTATATTATTATGTGTTGTTCTTTATACAAGAAAGTCAATATATATACAACTTGGAGCATCCAATCAGCTATAAAACCAGAATAAAAACTAGCTAATATACAGGGCCTATAATTTCTCTACAAATCAATCTCCTATAATTACTACAACAAATCAATCAATGATAGAAAATAAAGCCATAATATCAACAACTATAAAATGCTACAGCCAAGAACCACAATCATATATAAACAGTTGTCAATTGTTATGACTCTAAGCTTGCAGAGGCCTTGCCTGTAAGGTGGAGTATCTTGAAAGAAACACCTATTAAAGATCAGCTTTGTCCTAAAAAAACGAACCACAAGCATTGTAGCACCCCACCTATTAAATTACTTATGCAAGGTAGTAGACCGTTGAAATTGCATCAGCTGTCTTCGGTTAAAATGAATGAGAGGCTACATTATAGTACCAACACAAAAGCAAATGGAGAATAAACTGGTAACACTATGGTGTACATCATGAAGAAACTCTAGCAGAGCCTAGCCTTGTTTCAATCAAGAGAAAGAAAATAATTCTCATGCTAATTTTATCCACCCACGTAAAATTCCTTAATAGTCCCACACATTTTTAATTGTCCATTGTTATACACATATTGGCCCATACATCTCTTTTCCTTTAAAAGCCTGAAGTGTAATAAAAAAAAATATTTATATCAGTAAAAAAGAAAATTCAGTATAACAAAAATTAAAACTTATTCAAGAATTAAATAAAAACATAATATTGGAAAGGCATATAACTTGTCAACACTGGAAATATAGACAACAAGCTAAACTTGAAGAAAAACCTTTCAAAAAGAAGCTAATCAATTCAGATCTCACTTAACAAGTAGAAGTAGGGAAGCCAATTGTGAACCAAAACAACAATAAAAGACAGCATCATGAGAAGATAAGAAGCAAAATTCAATCCTATCAAGCATACTGCTGCATGAAATTTGCTCAAAATCAATATAACGGCACAAAGGGATGCAACATGAGAAGATAAGAAGCAAAATTCAGTCCTATCAAGCATACTGCTGTATGAAATAATATTGACCTCTCAACAACTGAATATAACCTTCACTCACTAGTCCACACAAATGTCTAAATATAAGTCTGACAACCATTAAGATATTTCGTGGCAACAAAAAATCCCAAAAATTTAAACTTCATGCCAAACTTTATCCAATAATGGAAGCTCTGCATTAAGATAAATCAATAAAATATCTAAGAGTTTGGAATCTTTGTAATTGTTTCCCTAGATGGAACACTCCAATGAAACAATTTTCAAGTGAGTTTGTCTACAAAATTCCGACAATCACATAGAATTTTGGTACAAGAAAACAAAAAAACATGAATAACTGCATCGAATCTTTCACGTAACTGAAAACAAAGAAGATCATGATTTGATGGTTAGGCACTTAAGTTGACAAATTGGATCCATTTTTTTGTCCACATTATAGAAAGAACTAACTCAGTCGAGCACTCTTAGTTGTGAAATTCAAGCATACACGTTATGTATAACAGCATATGAAAAACGTGCAGATCGAATTTACGGCTAATTCAGGTAAATCATTGTTAATTAAACAGTGATTCAACACCCTCATTCTCCCAATAACATTGTTATGTTATAGATTCATGTAGCTATAGGCCCTTTACAGATAGCAAGTGATTTTTTTAACTTGGAAGTCTAACATGTACATGCGTGGGGGTGTGTGCCAAATTGTATTGTGTTATAGTTCACAAAAACTGAAATACAAACACAATTCACAAACTGGTGGTCTCCAAATCCTCTGGTCCTATTCCAATAGTTCGCACTTGTTCCAGTAGATACAGTTTTAATGCTACATTTTTTTTACAGTTATTTTTTAAGCCCAGAATCACAGACATGAAAGTAAAAACAAATGGATAGCTCGTGACAAAACATAAACCCTAGGCTGGCTTGCAGAAAGTTGGTTGTGCAACCCACAAAGCCAACATCACAACAACGTACACTCGTAAATTTTACTATCGATCCTTTATTTTACTAGCGGAAATGGATTACCTGTATTCACGTATTCCGTAGTCGTGAAGGTGGACCGTTTGATATAATCAGACGGTTAATATTTTAAAGGTATTTTTTAAGTTGAATTTACTAAAATAATTTATGAACAGCTGGATCTTCATTAAACTGTTCTAATCAAATGACTGTGGGAATGCGTGCCTCCTCCCACCACAGAGAATCCAAATCCATACTAGCTTGTCATCTACCTACATATTATTTTGCATCAAAATTTCTTGCATTGATTACATAATTTATTACGTATTTAATTGTCGAAATATTTCTGAATTTGATTTTAGATGATTTTGATATGAAAAAGAAATTAATTTTGGCAAAAACTAAATTTAAAATAAATTAATATTTAAAAAACTTTTATCTTCAAAGAAATAAAGTAATATGTATAGTAAAAGTATTTATCCCAAAAGTAAGTTTTATGGCAAAATTTAATACATAATTATAAACTCAACATAAAAGTTACATGATAATTGTTTATACTTCGTATCCAATCAAACTCTAAGTTGCATTTAGCATTGTCTTTCTTAGTTAGCATCCACTTTTGGTCAACACTATTTTTTTTAGTGAATGCATAGTAGCTAGGGTTCTTAATTAGTGAATGTTAATGATCTACTATTCACAATCGCCTTTCTCAAAAAATTCAAGAGTTTACGGGCCACAACTTTCTCTCTCAAAGATCTTGCCACCCACGCACTGACACACATTTTCTTGGGGCTGAACTCATCCACCACTTCCTTAGGTTTCTTGCTATGCAATCAGATATTACTACCTGTGATGTAACCTTATATTGTTGCTTGGTTGATTTGCAATACTTATCTATTACTCTCATTTGGATTTTTTCTTTGTGGTCAATAAATTATCACAGTTCATATAAGTCTGGAACTTCACATGCAACACAGAATATTATTTCCCATTTCTCTACATTTCACTCACAGTGATTTTGTTTATTCAGAAATCAGGTTTAATTATTCTTCAAAAAGCTTAGAAATAAAGGATATAGTACAGAATTAGTTAAGGTAACATCTTGAGTTTGGGTTAATTAAGCCCAAGTTCCGTGATTTGATTTCTTTTTTTTCAATATGGTTCCTTAATCCAGCAGCTTTTTTTTTTTTTTTTTTTTTTTTTGCAAAATGGTTCCTTCATTAATTGTAAGGGTTTGAATAATCCTTCTCCTCACATTAGTATTTTATTTTATTTTTGCCTACCAATTAAAGAAGGACTACGAATTTAATTTTTAATATGCACTTTGAAGAGATTTAATATATAGAAAAAGAAAAAAGAAAACTAGACTAACGGCGTTGATATATATACCATAGTTTAAATGTTTTTTATTTTAGAATTATCTCAGAATTATAGTTATTGTTTGACTTGCAGTGGTTGCAAGCTCTTGATCCCTGCTCCTTCTATTAAATGGAATATAAATGACTATGGTTTGTGGTAATTTCCCTCCTTTCATTTTTGTACTTTTTTGGGTCAATCCTTTATGAGTTGCGTAATGAGAGTTTCTCACTCAAGAAGGTTGGATTTAAAATCACAATAAATGCAAGGACTATAATTACTTAAAATAAATAACACATGTCGCCTCATAAGCAGAAAAGGATATACTATTGTTACTAATATTTTCCTTTCTAAAAATTTAATTCCTTTTCAGATATAGTTTGACATAATGTTTTTAGTTGTTTTTCTTTTTTAAAAATATAAATTCTCTTCTCTCAATTAAATATTTTCCTTTTGAAATTTCCTTCCGTTAACAAATTAATTTTACTTTTTATAATGTCTTAAAAATTGTGTTTGACCCAACCTAAGAAAAAATTATTTAAACACTACCTCTATTAAGACTATCTATCTACTTTACGAATAAATGTTAACATTGTAAGATTCTTTTTTTGGTGAAGCAAAATTGTAAGATTCTATTATTGTTACACGTAAAGTTATTTATTGGTTAATGTTGCGTAATTGATATACCTAATTTCCCACAACAATTCGATGGCTGGATGTTGTTGTTCCTGGTTATCCATTTTCTAGTAAATAGCACAATGGAAGCTTAATTTCTTAATATATATATATATATATATATATATATATATATATATTACTATATTTTGTCTGCGTATATTTTAAAAATATAAATTATATTTGAATTTATAATCAACAATTTAAATTATGATATTTTTTTAACTATTGAGATCTTTTCTTTAAAAATAATTATTGAAATTTATTTTGAAAAATAGATAAAAGAAAGTTAAAAAAAAAGATAAGTATCATTCAACTCGTAAATTAATTGATACATGTGATCTGTTCCAAAAATTTGAAAGGGACAACTAAATAAGAAAAATGAATATACGAACAAAGATAAAGGGTAGTTTGAAATGATTAATTAAGAGAGAAATATGTTTAGCTTGTAGTATACGTGAAATAGATATGTAAATGAGGGAAGAGAAAAAATATTGAGAATATGTAATTAAGATAATGTAAAAGTGATAACAACAAAATAAGTTATAATTAGCGATACAACTTTACTTTAAATGAGCTGAGTTGACAAAAATAGATTAATTGAATACCTAGCAGAAAATATAAATATCTCCTTGTTAAGAAAAAGTGAGAACATCACTCTCTTAATTATATATTCTAATTTTAAATATAAAAATAAATGATAGCACAATAAAAGTTACATAATTGGACATGTCCCATTATTATTATTGTTATTATTATTATTATTACTTATATATCATAAATATTTTAGTTAGTTTCTATATTTTTTACTATTTAAAAAATTTGTTTAATTGTTTGATAAATAACTTAAATTCTAATTTTTGTTAACCCGCTCAAAAATTTATTTGATTGTATGATAAATAAGTTTTTTAAAATAATTTTTAACAATTTTTTTATTTTTTTTAAGTGTTATTTGGATTAACATTTTTAAAATATTAGGTTCTAACTTTTATATTTTTATATTTGAAATATTTATTTAATTATTTTATTACCCTTTTTAAATATGTTATTTATTAAAAAAGTTGGCTAGATAACTTTAATGTAATTTTGTCGATAATATATTTTTATTTACGAATTTTAAATTTGAGAATTATAGAATTTATTAAGTTTAGTTGTACGTACCACATATTAGTTTATATAATTTGGATTTAAAAGTTAGGGGCATCATACATCATCATGTAACATCACCACTTATCTCTATATTAATATCTATCACTAATGTTTGGTTGACGTCCCTTTTATCTATAAGCAAGTAGAAAATAACTAATTAAGGCATGGTTTGTCGTTCATGGGAGCACTAACTGGATAAGGATTGTGATCAATCAATGACACAGAATTTATTTTCGCTAAATTAAGAAATTGATTGGTCTATACACTACGTATAGTATCTCATATATTCCCTGATCATAACCCCTTTTTTCACACTTAGCTTGAAGCCCGTATCTAACTAAATTTGGCCATCATACATTCACACTGATTCTGATGTCACTATAAGCTTATCCATTACTGTAATCTAGAGTGTCGAACTGTGTTTCAATCACTACGAGGCCAAATTCCATATTTATCGTTTCATTTAATTAAAAAACTAAAATTTTCATTTTAAAAACAAACATTAAAAATTTAATTGATAAAAATAAAGTCGGAGGTAATTGAAAAAGGAGCTATAAATTTGGGCACTTCACTGAAGTCAAATATAAAATATATATTTTAATTTGTAACATAAATGTATTAAGTCAACGTACTTTATCTGGAGACTGTAGACACGCTTAAGATCATTTCTATCGGCAGTATCATACACGGTTTCTTAACATTTTTTATTTATAATTTTGACTATTGCATATGATTGTTCTTATTTTATTCGGAGTAAGCTATCATTTTCCTAACCATGTAACTTTCTTTTCCAGTCACTTTCTGCCTCTCTCGTGACTGCATTCAGTGTTGGTGGGGGACCTTTCTCTGCCTCTCTCGTTGAGTTCTAAATTCCATATATTCTGGGCCCATAGTTTCTATAATTGCAATGATTTCTTGTGCAAGATGCAATTACATAATTAGTGTGCCAATTCATAACTCTACCGGTGTTACTCTATAAAACTAGTATCCTATTTTTTTTTTTTTTAAAGTAACTTAAAATACTCCTATGAAAAATGCTCTAAGTGAGGAATAACAAGCTGTGGATACTAGTGTAGAACAAATGTTTGTAAAAATTTGTTTCACTACTTTTTAAGTGTAACCCTTTCCTTATACAATCATTTAATGCAACATTATTCAACAGGGGAAAAAATTAATCAGCCTGTCCGTTTTAAAGGGTAATGTAAGTAATTTTTGTTATTATAAATGGAAAAAATCCAACAATTGATATATCAATTGCACATGTATGATAAATTATGAAGAGTTATAATATTAACTATTAATTTTCTTATCAATAACTGAGTTTATTTGTTTTATTCCTACTCATTTTAGATGAGTCAGATCTGAAAAAAATAATACAACCAATTATAGTATATGTTACTTATTTAACATGTGGATTGTGATCTAACATGTTTGAAAATGTTTGTAATGATTTAAATAGTGGGGTTAAAATTATTAGGTTATCTATGATGTTATTGTAGGTATATAATTAAAAGTTTATAAAATATAAAATTTTAAAATGTCAAATCAATTATTTGATTCTTTATTTTTGTTTTTTTTAATTTAATCTTTTATCTTTTAAAAAAATTATTTCAATTTTTATATTTTAGAAAATATCAAAATGATCCTTCTATCAAACCTAACACCGTTGATGAAATAAAAGTATTGAAAGTTAAAAATCGCCAAAAATGAATGTTTTTTTCCTTCCATCTTCCACTTTTTCTTTGGAACGTAGACTAAACTCTTCCAAATTAGGTCCAACGCGAACTCCGTTCTGTCATCGGTTTCTGGAATCAGATGAGGAACTCGGAGAAGTTAAGCGGTAATTGCGAGGTGAACCGCTGTAAACAGTTTGGTGATTCTCTGCAATCAATTTCTTAATTTAGCGAAAATAAATTTCTTAATTTAGCTTGAAAATAAATTTCTTAATTTAACGAATCACCACCATGTGCGCGCTCGTTGAGTCAAATCCTAAGGTTGGATCGTCCAGGAATAGAAGGATTGTGTTCGATTGGGTTAGGATTATGTCAGTTCCAATCGATACTCTCCGCCACTCTCCGCGATTCGGGTCGCCAATGCGTCGATTAGGGTTGACATTCCCGAACCGCTGGCATCGAGGACTGCCATGGTCTCCCTGCCACACGCCTCGTCGGAGATTTAGTTCAGCAGCGTCTGTGCCGCGTGAACATGCTCTCACCGGTGGGGTTTGTTGGTATGGTTTTGGGAAGATCCAATTGGGTTGACAATGTTCGGGAATATTTGGTGCTTCAGACATGGGGTTTAGTTTTTTAAACTTTAAAAACTTGGGTATGGTGATTTGAGGTTAGGGTTCATGGATTTGTGGTGTTTAAGATGGCACAGGATCAGGGAGGAGGAAGGAAAAGGGAGAAAATTATAATAATGAGCTCTCTCAAATGACAAGTTAAAGTTAAACATAACATATGAAGTAAACTGCAAAAATATTAAAATATTTTACATTACAATAACTAATAAAATATAATTATTTCTATATTTTCATGCAAGTGTTAGAAAAAATAATTAAATATCATAATTCAATTCATTTAAAATAATAGATTTTAAAAAAGTGTAAAACTATAATTAGTAATTAAAATGTGAAGTGCACATATGAAATCAGTATCACTTTAGTCTTTTAACGTAATATTAATAATGAAATTAGTTTTGAAATATTATTATTTTCTTTTATTTATTTATTAATTTTTGTTAATGAATATAAAATAATAAATTTAGGACTATACTTATTTGGGATGAGAAAGAGTAATAATAAATCTAAAAAACCAGAAGAGTAATTTATTGGTATTACCTCTCCCTTGCTTTACTATACTGTCTTTCTTTGTCTACTACTGTCTTGCAATTGATAACTTCACACACTGCACCACCACCCCTCTCTTTGTTGACTCTATTACCTTCTTCCCCTCATTCCTCTTCTCTCATCCATCCAACCCTTATTCTCCATTCTAAGAAAGGTGATCAATGTACTTCCACCATTTCCATCTTCCCTTCATTTTCCCACTTTTTGAACCATTCAATTGTTCTTTTCCTTCATCTAAAACTTTGTGTGTATACTGTCAACTTTTTTTTTTCTTTCTATTCTTTGGAGACAAAACCACCAATGCAGATGCAGGATCTGCATGTTCAGTTTCTCTGCCTCAATATACTTTCTTTTTTAAAATTTAACTAAGATAAACAAAAAAAGTCCCCATAGACTCATTGTCTTCTGAATGTTTCTAAGTTACTTCAACTTCCTGAAAAAAATGTTTTTTTCCTGCATTATTTTTGTTTTCTATTCAAAGATCAATTTTTTTTTTTTACTTCACTTTATGAATTTCTGAGCTAGCCCATTAAGAGTTCCGCTTGATCTTTCCCCTATGTTATTGTAGTTTTTATTTCTACTATTTTGGGTTGATTTGATCCTTGTTGAATTGTTCACTCATTTCTCGGTATCCTATTCCGACATTTGTTGTTTTCTTTTGCCTGTTATTATGATAATAATAACGTTAGGTTTACTTGGTTGATCGCTCTGTGAATCTTGGTCGACGAGAGCATATCATATCTTTCTTTCGTCCTTTTATGCTTTTGCGTTATTCACTTTATCTCTTGTATGTATTTCTCTGCTGCGGGAAACCAGAGTTTATTTGTACTACTTTACTCTCTCTCTCTCTCTCTGAAGTGTCATTTACCACGTTTTCTGTTCTACCTGGTTGCAGAGGTAAACCAGGAAAAAAGGCTTAGAAAAATCAGAATTTGTAACCATATATGCTTTTGGTCATGGAGGGTTATTTTCATTCAGATTTTGATCTCATTTGGGTCAGTTAATTCAAGTATGTTTTGACTAGTTTTATACTTGTATTTTTTGCAATTTCTTCATTTTACAATTGAGATGTTCCTTGCTGCTGTGAGGAAAATTGAATAAAATATCAAAAGTGTGTTTTGGTTTTCAATTGGAGATTTCATGGTCTTGATATGTATTTGGTCTTCGATTCTATAAAGATCTAAAAATTCTGTGAAAAGGAAAGACAAATTTTTTGTGTGGGGATTCCATGTTCCTTGCTGCTCTGCTATGTTCTCTGTCTTTGTTTTCTTATAAAAAAAAACTTGTTGCAAGGTTTCCTGATTTAGTTATTTCAAACTCTTCATTTGGATTCTGTCAATGAGAATCCTGATGAAAGACAAATGACCGGACAGAATTTTAGTATATTCTATAATTTTTTCACATGTTGGGATTTTATATATGCTTATTGCTCGGTTAATCGAGTCTTTCTTTGTTTTTGTTTTTTAATTCTTTACATGCAACAAGGGTTTGATTCTTTCAGACCATATATTAACTAATTCATTTGTCTTCTTTTATTCAGCTGGTTTCATTATCTATTCATTTGGATTCCGGCAAATTGTGCCTTTGACCAAGTAGCAAGGACCCCAGTTTTCAACTTCAAGGTGTAGATTGTCTAATATTACTTTCTATATGTGAGAGAATCTTTGGAGTCAGGATTGTTTACTCAGCTGACTATAGTTGGAATCTGAGAGTTTGGCATGAGATCTAAAGTGAGGAAGGAAGGAACTTCATGATTTTCACCTGATGTCTTCATTCTGGAACTGAGCAAATGGGCTGTTGTGTCTCAACAAGCAGTCAGAGTACTTGTAGTAGCAGGAGCAATGGAGACACGATCGCTCCGACTTGTCTAGAGATTGGATTCTGTGGTCAAAAGAGTGCAAGGAGAACATTCTCTGATCATGTTGTGTCTCTGCACCAATTACCATCCTTACCAAACAGAATTTTCACCAATGGAAAGAGCATGTCTTCTTGCATATATACGCAGCAGGGTCGAAAGGGTATTAATCAGGATGCCATGATTGTGTGGGAAGTAAGTATTTTCATCTTGTAGTGTTGAGGATGTACTGTTCTCATTGAATGAATGGAGATTTAGTTAATTTTGGAAGTTGGTATTCTTGGTTTGGATCTTTATTTCTGTAGGATTTCATGTCCGAAGATGTAACCTTTTGTGGTGTCTTTGATGGCCATGGTCCACACGGTCACCTTGTCGCATGCAAAGTCAGGGAAGCCTTGCCGCTGAAACTGCTTTCATTTTTGCATTCCTCCGAATCAGGGCGAAATGGTTCAGGTAAAGCTTGTTTTAGGGGCAACATAAAGCCTGAAAGTGGAGAATCCGAGAAAGATTTGTCTGCTGAAGATAACGAAAATTCTATGTGGAGAGAAGCTTTCATGAAGGCGTACAAGGCTATGGATAAAGAGTTGAGGTCTCATCCAAATTTGGACTGCTTCTGTAGTGGAAGCACAGCTGTCACTATAGTGAAGCAGGTATCTCAAAGAGAAGCATCTATCCTCATGTTTCCTTTTCTTTTGCACGTTGTTTTTATGTTCTTCACTTTCCAGGGTTCAAATTTGTTCATGGGAAATATTGGGGATTCCCGAGCAATCATGGGATCAAAGGACAGCAATGACTCAATGGTGGCAATTCAGTTGACCATTGATTTGAAACCTGATTTGCCAAGTGTGTTATCTAGCATCAATTCATCCTTTCTATGTCCAATCTATGTTTTTGCATGATGTAAACTAATTGAACTTTGGATTTTAATTTTTATAGGGGAAGCAGAAAGAATCAAACGGTGCAAGGGTAGGGTATTTGCGTTAGAAGATGAGCCGGAAGTTCATAGGGTATGGTTGCCTTTTGATGATGCACCAGGATTAGCAATGGCTAGAGCATTTGGAGATTTTTGCTTGAAGGAATATGGTGTGATTTCTATACCTGAATTTTCTCATCGGCTGCTAACAGACAAAGATCAATTCATTGTTCTTGCCTCAGATGGGGTACGAATTTTCAATCTCATATTTAGTTTTATTTGTTCATTCATTTTTTATGACATATTGAAAATTGTTTCATTAATTTTTCTCCCGATATATGTTAAAAATATGTTTCGAAATTTACTTTCTGAAGGCTGCCTAATAGGCTGCAGTAACTGGAATTTTTTTATTTTATTTTTTATATTAACCATTATACCACAAGGTAATGCTGCGAAAGAGAGAAATAAGAACATGTAATAAGTAGAGGCAAACTTTTAGATCAGTATTTAATAATGACATTGCATACACTATAAGGTGGTAGTAAGGAAGCTGGGAAATGACTTCTGAAAACCACTTTGTGTACAACCGAATTTTAGCACTCTGACAAAACTATTGACAAGTACTTAGGACATGATCTAAGTTATTTGCAACTCTCTGTGAAAGGCATCAGAACTGTCAATTAACTTGCTTTAAGCTATGTATAACCTGTTGTTTCTCTACATGATAAAAGCATGTGGTTATGAACATAAGAAGCCTATAAATATAATAAAAGTGAACATAATTGTTCAAGATATGGTAAGAGAAGAAAGTTCACAGTTCACAGCACAAGGGATGGGCCCGGGAGTGGACCTAAGGGTGGGTTGGATTCTTTTTTTACATAATTATTTAAATATTAAATTTTAATAAACAATTATTTAATAAATTATAAGTTTAAAAAATATTTATTATTAATTTTATGGATAAAATTAGAGATATGATCTACTACTAGCAAAAATATAAACAAATGTTAACTCAAAAACATATTTTTCTTATATATTTTCCTTTATTAATATATTTTTAATTTAAATTTAAATTTATTTTCTCTCATATATATACAAAGGGTCCTAATGGCCCTGTTTGCACCCCATTGGATCCGTCCCTGCACAGCACCGTTGCCACTTTTGTTGAGGATACAATGTGCATTGCTGAAGTGGAATTTGCATAGTTCTCAAAAGTCAAAATAGTTCTGCCCACCACGCATATAGTATAATACTTTCTCCACTGGACAAAATTGTACATATTGCGTTGCTGAAAATTGTTACAGCACTATATCATTGATTCCCTGCTTTCCTGTGTATGTTGACATTTCTACATGAATCAACTTTATAGCATCTGGTTTACTTTGTTTTGATGCTACTATCCAGCTTTCAGAAAAATCAATGTTAGCTCTGAAAACCCACATATTCTCCTGAGTCCTGATGGATAGCATAGCCAACCAACTCTCGATGTTTTGTGCAGGTCTGGGATGTTTTGAGCAATGAAGAGGTGGTTGGGATAGTATCTTCAGCGCCAACTCGATCATCAGCAGCGAGGATTCTGGTGGATTCTGCAGCCCAAGAGTGGAAACTCAAATATCCTAC
Source organism: Glycine latifolia (assembly GCA_013407115.1). NCBI lineage: Eukaryota > Viridiplantae > Streptophyta > Magnoliopsida > Fabales > Fabaceae > Glycine > Glycine latifolia. The sequence goes on along the minus strand of CM023952.1, from coordinate 28,246,311 downwards.
TTCAAAAATGGATGACTGTGCAGTTGTGTGCCTATTTTTGGATGGAAAAATGGACTCAGAATCTGATTGTGATGAGCCATGCTTCTCTTCTGCAACCATCCAGAGCAACCATTCGGAAAATCTGGTTGAGTCAGATGACGGTCCAAAGCCTGAGCCATCTTTGAGAAGGAACTTTACTGTGAGATCCTCAGAAGAAAATGAAACCTGTGGAGGAGGAGATGGAGGGGTATCAGTTAATGTTGACGGTGGAACATCAGCTGCTGAAGATCAAAACTGGTCAGGTCTGGAGGGTGTCACGCGAGTAAACTCACTGGTTCAACTTCCTAGATTTTCTGAGGAAAGGCCAAACTCTTGAGTTTTGTTGGTTCAGTGAGATTGTTATACCTGTTCCTACACAACAGTTATTCAACAAAGAAAATCTTCCAATGGTTTTGATTAAGGTCACCAAAAAATGGATTCAGCGTCCAGTGTTGCTAAATATCAAACATGAATGCCACAACCCACAACAAAAGCCAGCAAGTCTGGGTTGAAAGCGGCATTCCTGATTTGCACACAAATGAACTCCATCTATGAAATTTGAAGGCAACGTTTAGTGCTAAGAATTAAGAATTGGGAATTAACTATTGTCGCAAGCTTGGTTATATATGTTGAGAGGTTCACTAACTGAACCATGACCCAATACTAACCAACAAGCGAAAAGAAATACTTCTTGTTACTACTTAATAAATGACAAAAATACTAATGGGGTACATTTATAATATAGGGAGAGTGTATTTAGCAATTGCCAAATGGCTAATTAGGTTCAAGTTATAGACCCAAAATTTACCAATTCTAAGTTTCTAACCCAACCTGGTTTTAGATCAAAATCAAATAAATCCATGTTTAGAGTTTAACTTTTAATAAATTGTCTATGCTTAATTAGAACATAGGAATATTATGGTTATTTTTACTAGTCACATTCACTAGTTTTACGTTAATATTCATCTGTGACAGGATATAATAGAAATGTTTGTGTGAAATGGAGAGAAAGGAAAGAGAATTGCCATCATTGACGTCTCGGCTTTATTGTTGGTGGCTATGGTTGTGGTTGTCATAGTTAGTGTCAACCTTAGTGGAAATGGTTCAAACCATGATATAGAGACAAGAAAAATCACGTTGCTTCTGCCATAAAAGTCGTCCAAACCATTTGTCATCCCATAAATTATAAGAAATAATGTGAGGAAAGCCTCACAGCAGGGGCTGGAAACACGACACATCCAAAAGAACTTCTCAAAATTGCGTTCAACATCACGAAATACAAAAATTGGTGATAAATTCAAAGAAACTAATCTTTTGCATGAGGTTGAGAAGGATCCCAGAGCCAAGATGGCACTTGACACATGTAAGCAACTCATGGATCTTTCAATTGGGGAGTTAACAAGTTCACTTGATGGAATAGGTGCGTATAACCAAACAAATGTCGACAAAATCCTCATGAATTTAAAATTTTGTCTTAGTGGTACGCTTACATACCAAGATACTGGCTTGGATGGGTTTGAGAACATCACTAGTGAAGTTGGTAAAAAGATGAAGGACTTGTTAATGACAATTATGCATATAAGCAGCAATGCTCTTGCCATTGTATCAGAATTGGCTGACACGGTTAATAATTGGAATGTCACAAAATCACTTGGGTGGTGTCTCCTTCAAGATTCTGAGCTTCCTTCATGAGTTGATCATCGTAGACTCCTTAAAGCAAACGCAAGTCTATTCAAACACAGGCCTAATGTTACTATAGCCGTAGATGGAAGCAAAAATTTCACAACCATCAGTGAGGCATTGAAGCAAGTACCTGAGAAAAACCGAAAGTCATTTGTGATCTACATCAAGAAGGGCGTTCACCAAGAGTATGTTGAAGTTACAAAGGAAATGACCCACATGGTGTTTATTGGCGATGCTGGCAAAAAGACACGAAAAACTGAAAACAAAAACTTCATTGATGGAATTAACACCTACAGAAACCGTCATTATTGGTATGTCTTCTTTCATGTTTACCAACGTATTTAACTTATTATTCCTATGCATTTGGGTAAATAAACTCTATTCAGAACTTATTTAATAAATTTATTAAATAAAACCTTGGTCATAAGCTTGACTATGAAGCTTAATAAAATAACGTTAAAAAAACTAATTTGATAAACTTCTCCATAAAACTTTATAAGTTTATAGGGAGGTGATATATTACTTTCATAAACTTAAATAAACTCTTTGAAATATCTTTTTCCTTCTTAACATCTTAATTGTTCATAACCTTCATTTGCAAACTTCTTTAAACCAATTTAGTTAAACAAAACTTTTTATATAAAAAAATACAAAATATAAACAATTTTCAATTCAAGGAAAATTTTATATTTGAATTGATAAATTAATTATTTTATGAATGTAGCTATTGAAGGAGATCACTTTGTGGTCATTAATATGGGGTTTGAGAATTCCATTGGACCTCAAAAGCATCAAGCAGTGACATTGAGAGTTCAAGCAGACAAATCCATCTTTTACAATTGCTCGATGGATGAGTATTAGGACACACTTTATGTACACACCATGCGTCAATTTTATAGAAATTGAACCATTTCAGGTACCATCGACTTTGTGTTTGGTAATGCACTTGTTTGTTTTCCAAAATTCCACTTTCGTGGTTAGAAAGTCATTGGAGAACCAACAATGCATTGTAACTGCACAAGGTAGTAAAGAGAGACAACAATCATCTGGAATAGTTATCCAAGGGGGATCCATTGTGTCTGACCCTGATTTCTACTCAGTGAGATTTGAGAATAAGGCTTACCTTACTAGTCCATGGAAGAATTACTCTTGGACCATAATCATAGAGACTTACATTGATGATTTAATTCACGCTTGTGGGTTTTTGCCTTGGCAGGGACTAGAGGACCCTTCTAGTATAAACACTTGCTTCTATGTTGAGTACCACAACACTGGCCTCGATTCAAACTAATCCAAGCGTGTAAATTGGGCTGGTATTTGGAAGTTCAATTCAAAAGTTACACATTGATTCTCACCATCCAAGTTCTTTCATGGAACTGACTAGATTGAGGCTACTGGAATTCCTTGCTTCCCTGTGCCCACACACCATAGACACAAAAAGTCAATACTTAATTGACAATAAAAGTGATGACTTGTCATGAATAGCAATTAATTAATAAGTAATGTTTGTGCTTCTATGTTCTTTGATTATTTTGATTTTATTTACTGGTTTTAGTGTGAGCTACAATTTTTTTTAATCTCCAGGGACGGGTAAGGGTGTTCGCGGGTCGGTTCAGATCGATTTTTGCCAAATTTAAGACTCAACCCAATCAAATTTGATCGGTTCGGTTCGATTTTCATAAGAAAAAAAATTCAAACCCAATCCAACCCAACCCGTTCATTAACGGTTCGGTTCGGTTCGGATCACCGGGTTACCCATTTAAATTTTTTTTAGAACTACTATTTTATATCACGATTCTTTCAAATATCTCATACAATTAACACAATATTATCAAATGTATGAAAGTAGTAAAATTGATTCATTTAATACCATCAACATAATATTCTAAAATAGACTTATAATATAAATTAAAACAAAAGATTTTTTAATAAAATTTACTATAATAGTTTGAATCACAACTGTTTCTTACAAATCAAGTTTTGTAATAACCAAATTTGTTGCAACCAGATTTGCTGAAACAAATAAATAAATAACATATAATTCATTAATATTATGAACATGGTAAACAAAATATGAAAAAAAAGGTGAAACAGATAACAATATACCTAAAAGTAATACATTAAGAAGTTCCAGCACTTGCAGTTTCAACACTTGGAGACCGAATATTAGCAGTATTTAAAGCCAAACCAAACAATTCTAAAAATTTAAACACAACCCCGTTAGCAAAAAAATTAATTGATATTTTATACAAATATAAAAATGAAATAAGGGATTACACACCTGATTCAATCTTTTCCGCTTCATTTATTTCAACTTGCAAATCATTAACATTTTGCTTAGTAGATCAAAGCCAATTTTGGGCACAAATGAGAGCTTCAACAGTAGTAGGACTCAAGGAACTACGAAATGAATCCAGAATTCTACCTTCTGTACTAAATGCAAACTCAGATGATACAGTAGATACAGGAATGACCAATATATCTCTAACAATACAGGAAAGAATATAATATTTGGATGCCTTCAATTTCCACCAATTCAAAATGTCAAATTCAGGGTGGTCATCTTCAACATCATCCTCCAAATACCTATCTAACTTATTTTTTTGCACCTCACCCTATTTTTTCTTAATTTTCATTCTAAATTCATCATCTCAATCATCATCCTTATCACTTTTATCATCATTATGTTGTGAGACCATGTTTGAAGCTAATATACTAGAATTAACTAAATTGCTACTAGAATGAGAAATGGGATGTTCTAGTACATATTGCTGAATCAGTTTGTGAATAAGGTCTTTTAATTTTTTCATCATGTTCATGCTCTTCTCAACATCATACATACGATTAAAACAAAATTGAATATACTCACATTTATAACGAGGATCAAGGAAAATAGCAACAAGCAAAAGGTAGTTAATTCCACCACTTTCCCAATATTTGTTAAACTTTAACTGCATATTTACTGTCATCCTTTGTATTACTATGTCATCATTATGCCTCCACTTATTTAGTGATTTTTGAATACTAACCAGCTTCTTAAAAAAAAGTGTTAGCAGTAACATGCAATGACCCAGAAAAAGAAAGAGTTGCATCATAGAAAGTCTTCAAAAAGTTAATAAAAACACGAGCACGTTGCCAGTCAATCTCTTTGGGACATCCTTCCCCTTCACTAGATATGGGATTTAACACATATGAAGCCTCAACATACTCATAGCGATAAAATGCATGTTCATATTTTTCAGCAACATCTAACATCAAATAAGTAGAGTTCCAGCTAGTTGGTACATCAAGTATTAACATGGCCTTAGTGGATACACTTACTTCTTCAGCACACCTCTTAAAACTTGCAAATCTACTTGGAGAAGACTTCACAAACTTACATGCAGCTCTTATTTTTCTAATGGATAGGTCAATTTCTTTCAATCCATCACTAACAATTAAATTCAAAATATGAGCAGAACATCGCATGTGCATGAACTCTCCATTCAATAAAGTATGCCCATTCCAAACACTCGATGCTCTAGCTAAATATGAAATAGCCAAGTTATTAGCACTTGCATTATCCACTGTCACACAACAAACTTTTGAAATCCCCCATTCTTTTAAACAATTCTCTAGGGTTATCCCTATGGTTTCACCTTTGTGGTCAGAAATCAAACAATATTTCAATATTTTTTTGTTTAATTCTCACCCTTCATCAATGTAATGAGCTGTCACACACATGTAATTCACATTTTGAATTGACGTCCAAGTATCCGTAGTAAGTGAAACCATTTGTTTATTTGCAGACAACATATGCTTCAACTTCTCCTTTTCATCATTAAACACATGCATGCAATATCTAGCAATAGTGACATGAGAAGGAATTTTAAATTTAGGTTGAGCATCTTCCATGAACTTCCTAAACCCTTCATTTTCAACAAACTTAAAGGCAAGTTCATCAATAATGATCATCTTTGCAAGTACTATTAGAGTCCGCTCTTGATTAAAATCAACAAGTTTCATACTAACTTTATTAGGGTCATTCTCACTATCACTTCCAAAAACAATTGCCTTTTGCTTTTTATCAACCTGCTTATATGGGTTTTTCTTACATTGTTGGAACACATGTCTTCTTAAGTTAAAGGTTCCATAGACAGAACTAGCTACTACATATGATGCATTACAATACTTGCAATAAGCCCTACCATCTTCCTTCTTAGTAAAATGTTCCCAAACATTAGAAGGGGATCTAGCAGATTTTTTTTTCCTTACCTCTGCTTATGCAGATTTAGGTTGTTGTCCTTGCCCTTGTTGTGGTGGAGGTTCATGTCCTTGTGGTTGTGAAAAAACTTTTGTCCCTTGTTGTGATGGACTTTGAGTATGACATGGAGAGGGAGTGCTAATTGGTGGAATTGGAGATGAATCATTAACACTTTCTGTATCACTTTTCTTTTCCAATTGTCTCATTTTCAAATTCTAAAGAACCTATCCACAATTAAAAAAAAATATATAAGTGAAGTAACATGGACCTTGTTCATTGAACAACAGAAGCAACTTAAATTATTGAACAAGATATACTCAATACAAGTGATAAACATGAATGGGAAATGAAAATGGCTACTTACATGCAGACAACAAATAAAAGATGTTTCTAAACGCTTCTCATAAAGAACATCTTTTAATAAAAAGATAACTTAATAATCTGTCAACTCCCAAAGTTCCCCATAAATCAGTTCTTATTTCAAAGCAACATAGTGTCAGTACCTTGGTTCTGATCAAATTTTCCATTATTTTGATTTCAACTACTTAAAGTTTTAAAGTAGGAAACATAACTCAAATGTCTAAAATACAAGGTCCAAAACAGTTAGCTGAGTGCCATGATTTATTTATATAAAACTGTGGATGGTCAATTTAAGTTAATTGAGAACTTTTTTAATATTGAAAATTATTTCATTTGGTCCAATTTTTGGAAGCAATCGAGAACTTTTTTAATTATAAAAGTATGCTATTAAAACTTTTATAACATATGAATATTGTTGGGTTCTACTAAAATCGGGCTAGCTCACTGAATCGATATATGTATTTGTATAAATATAAGAGATGCTTTTTGCTTTGTCTTTTAAGCCGGATCTCAAATGTATTGGTATGGATCTCTCCCCTGCCTATTAGGAGGGCTGATATTGCTTGCTTGTCTAGCTCAGCCCCTACTGAGCTTTCCGGTAGGCATCAGTAAATTAGATTATATTATTATCAATTCCCACTTACTTCTGTAAAAACTTCTTCCCCCTTACAATTCCAACTCGGCCAGAGAATCAAAGGGCAGATGGTATGTCTTTCTATCCATCCTGATTGTTGGATAGAAATTGAAATCCGACTTTATGCGAGCAAGGTTCAAAACAATATAATCCGTCCTTCTATAAATTCAGAAAAAACATTTATCCAAAATATTTATTCATTACTACTACATAAAACACTACATTACATAAACAACCACATATGACTTTCCTATAGAACTAGAGCTTTAAAAACATTATGGTATGCTAACTACATTAATGATTTTCGAAACAGAAATAAGTCAAAAGGTAGGCCTTAACAGGTAGAAAGAAGATAAAGGAACTACTTTTTTTTTTCTTTTTTCTAGTCTCTTAGAAACAATTAAATGATGAAAATTTTTGAAAAATAATTAAAATGAATAAATTAATTTTGATACATGCAACAAGTTTAATATATTTTAATTTATCGCAAATAGTAGCTAAAAAATATATCAAATTTGATTGTTAATGATAATTAGGAATGTGTTTAAAACTCTACTAATTAGAATTTATCATCTATATAATGTTCAAGCTCCATTATTCACGAATCACGAGCATATATATCAAATTCAGACAAATAGTTACCTCACAAATTTTTTTTTAAAGGCAAAGCGTTTGGGTAATATAGCAATATAGCATTTGGGTACTATTCAATATTAATCGCAATATAGCAATGAAGAATCACACTTACCCACGACGGAGTTTCAACGGCAAACAAAAATGCCTCAAGCGAAGTGATTGGTAGCCAAAGTCAGACGATAAGTACGAACCCAAAGGGATTCTAATGAGAATCCAGCCAAAGGATTCTAATGCAGTTGCAGAGAAGGAGATGAGATGAAAGGGTAACAGAAGTGCAGAGAAAGAGATGAGATGAAAGGGTAACAGAAGTGCAGAGAAGGATGAGAGAATAAAAAGAAACATAAATCCTAAAGATAAGATAAGATAAGATGATTATGGATTAGGCTTCATTGAGTCCACACATTTACTATACCACGCTTTTTTTATTGTCAATTTTTTTAAAATTTTTAATATATATATATATATATATATATATAATAAAATTTATATTATTATTACGGGTTAATAGATCGGGTCATCGGGTCAACGGATCTGTAAATCTAACCCCGTGACTCAACCCGTACATGAACGGTTTTAATCGATTCGGTTCGATTTTGACCCAAATACATAAATGACCCAATCCAAACTGTTCAGATCGATTCGGATCAGTTCGGATTCACGGGTGACCCGTACCCATGAACACCCCTAGGGACGGGGTTGAAAACAATGTAACCTAAATTACTCTCTTGATTTTTTTATTTATTTCGTGACTAATTAAAGGATCTTCCATGTTTGTTACATTAAATACTATATTTGTATCTAATTTGAATTTACGTAAATAGTTATTTGTTTTACTATATTTAGATGTAGTTTTGTAAGTGTTTTTTGGGTTATTTTCTAATTAAAATTAAAGTTTTATCTCTCATAATTGCATAACCATTGAATTATTATGTTAAAACTCCAATTTTGATGGAGAACGACAACAAAAATAAAACTACATTTAAGTTTTGTCCTTTCAACTAATATGTGCGCTCATTTATACTTTTTGTCCCCCGTTGTAAAAAGTTGTTACTGCATAAATAAGCGATTAAAATTAGCAAATGAAAATCTACTGCATCTTTTTGTACAGTGTCTTTAACACACAAATTGACTAGCGTCTACAAAATGAGACAACATAAATAACGAAGCTAGCTAAAAGCAATTCCGAATTTTCTTCATATGGCGGTTCATAAATGGGCCATGTGACGGCTCCATTTAATCGCCGCTCGAATTGGTGACTATATATCTTCCACCAATAGAAGGTAATAAAAGTGAAACTATATAGAACTTTAACCACTATGACAAATTAAGTGTCCTGAAAGTTTGAGCCACAAAATGAACAACTACCAAAAGAGAGACCATGCATACGAGTCATTACCAATGTCAATTCCAATGTCCTCCCAGTAGCATTTGCCAAAGAAACAAACACTTAACTCACCGCCATAGTACACACCCAACTCAACATACCTTTGTATGGATCACAATATCTAGGAATTGTCTATCAATGACTATGTTGAAATTTTCTATTTTAATAATTAATGTGGGTTAATATTATAAGATAATTATATTAGCTATTTATTATGAGTGAACTTTATTTTATGTATTTAAAATAAGTGAGTCGTTAGACAATTAAATAAGATGATATAGACTTAAATAATCATATGTTAGTATTGGTCTATTAGAGGATAATAAGAACCCTATTAAGTTAACGTGCTATAAGAAGACTATGATCTTCGATATATTGAGTCGTCACACATAGTTTATATTTTCTCCATCCAAAGAATTACGAAAGTCCTATTGAGAAATAAAAATACTTTGGTTGAGGAACAATCATAATGTCATTGTTCATGATCGTGATCGTGATAGATAGCAACAAAGATCTTACAACAAATGTCAAAGAATGCTTAGATCAAAAACCAACTATATATCAAGACATTTTATCTAATCCTTAATAATCAAATGCGTTGTAGATCCTAAGACTTTTGGTGAATTGTCCTAAATTATAAATTTGTGAATTTTTAGTTTCCGCATAAAAAATAGATATTAAAGATATTTCAACAAACTACTCTTCATAAGGAGACCTTGACTAGTCACCTTTAGTTAAGTCTCCTTTCTCAATAATGTTTTTTTCATTCACAAGGTTTAAATGCGAGATTTACTTAAAGGAACCAAATCTAATATCACATTCAAGAATAACAACTTGTTGATACTCAGCATAATCTTTGGCTATAAAACACAGTCAATCCCTTCAACTTCAACACAAAATACATCTCATTCAAATTCTCATCACACAATGGCTTGCAAACCTTCTTCTTTCCTTGCACTTCTTCTCATCGCCACTATCCTTCTTGCCACTACATGGCAAGCGGTCGCTAGACGCCACATTAGTCCAAAACACTCAAACAAAGGGGACAAGAAAGAGCCTCAATTTTTGTTCCCTCCGGAAGGTAATTTCCATTTTCCTGGCTTTGGGGGAGTAGGGTTGCCACCTTTCTTTGGGTTTTCACCTCAAAACCCAAACACTGGTGGTAGTGGACTAGGGTCAGGACCAGTAGGTCGTGGTTATGTTCCAGGTGGTGATGACACCTTTGTCCCAAACCCTGGTTTTGAGGTCCCAAACCCTGGTTTTGAGGTTCCAAACCCTGGCACTGGTGGTGGAGTTCCAGTTCCAGTTAATCCGTGAGTCCTCCCAGTTATGAGCTATCATGCATTATGCATGATTGCACTAGTTAAGGTTGTGTAGTTTCCAAGCCTGTTATGCTTTTGACAAATTGTTGTACTAGTCTTTTGTTTTTTGTACTCGTGAATCAGTGGTTCTCTGTGTGTACTTCATCTGCTATTCGTATGCAGACCCCCTCTGCTTTTTTCTTGTTTGGAATGAAATTAAGCATGATGTAATGCTGGTTGTATTCGTTGGTCCTCAATCATTAATTGTACTCCTCAATTTCAATTGCTAGTGCCTCATTATATATAATAAAAATGATATTTAAAAAGAGAATGATAACAAGTACCCCTACTATAAAGAATTGGTTAAGAAATTAGAAGAGAACAGATAGAAAAAATGTTATAATGTACCTATATATGTAATTTCCAAGATATCCTATTATCATGATTTCTAATTGGTTCCTAAACCAATACTCCTATCTTAGAACATTTGTAAGGTAGAGCCTATTTAAAATTATGAACATCCGCTGGTACTAATAATTCTTCTAGTTACACTATTTTTTGCACGGAACTTGATAAGGAGACTTTGGTGCAAGTTATCTACTTTTGTTCTTGAGAACAATATTTTTGAGAATGAAATTTTTTTATATTTTAAAAAATTATATTTAATTAATAACTAAATTTTGTTAGACGTCTTTTTGTGAAAGTGATATATAGAAGTTAAAAAGATAAAAGTGAAAGTTGTGCATATATAGGAAAATTCACATTATTTCCAAAAAGCAAGCTAAGATAACTTGAAACCACCTTCTAAATTAAGGTAATATGGTTCACCACTACTTCACAAGTCAATACAGGAATAAGGTCTTTTTTTTTTTACAGAAACAGTGGAATAAGGTCTTAAACAACATAAATATTGTGGAGACAAGCAGAAATAGTAAAATACAAACAGGGAAATATAACAACCCTCATAACCTCAAGATGCCAATCATGAAGCAGATATACCAGTAAGAATAATTCTATGTTCTCTTAACACTCTTTCGTATTCTAAAAAAAAAAAACCACCCTTTGTTATTACTTACACAACAAAAGTATGTGTTATTTTAGTAAGTGAAACCTGTTATATGAATTACACTCAAGCTTGATTAAAGACCAAATTTTCAAAAATATTATTCATCATAAGATTCCTTTGAACAACTTCTTCCCATATCCATTTTGATGTTCCTCTCTCCCTTTTCATAGTACTAAAATCATGCCATATACTCACCAGCCACATAAAGCTGCTCATATACCTTACATGAATATTTCTAATTACTTATACCGTGTTAAAAAAAATTCTAAAAGCAACATGTTATGTTTGACTTCCCAATGCATAAAAAGCAGAAGAAGAAAAATACTTTGATTAAACGCTCGACAATGGGAAGATTCATCAATGCAAAACAGGTCATAAATAAAATCGGTAGCTTACCTCGTTTTTTTATTGTTTTCAAAACATAGGTTGTTTCATTTTCATTTAATATCTTCTATCAAGTATTGACAGGATTAATAGGATGTTATAATAGGACATAGCAACCAACCATGAAGGATTGAAATGGCTCACATAAATGCAAAGTTGTTGTGCTATCAAATGAAGGCGACCACACCAAACTACTGATAAATCTGTCGCATGCAAAATAGCAGTTTCGGGTCTTCATCTCTGCTGTTCAATACCCCACCCCAATCCACCAACCAGAAACAGAAAGTAGATAACACAAATATAGTCTATATCCCCAAGCCCCTCTCCGAGAAATGACATTTCGTCTGGAATAAAAATTTGGCAAAGAAAAAGGAAATTACTCTGCCATCAATATCAGTTTTTAATCTATGTAATGTACTTTGATATTGATATTGATCGTAGTTGTCATCCTTCTTTACCACAGTCAAAGGAAAAGGAAATGAAAGTGGAAAAGGACATGTTAAAAGATCAAATGTAATACACAAGACACTAATGAAAAAAACTACAGGGGGGAATGAGTAGTGTAAATTTTGGAATTCGAGAACAAAAGTTGAGAATGATGGTAAATTCAAGTATTACATCATAGGATCTGATTAAAAATGACACTTGCTAGTTGTTGCAGCCTTCAAGCTTGGAACTAGGTTTGTGAAGCCTAGCTATGTCATGCGAATATCCTGCCAAAAGAAGTGGAGGTGAAGCGAGAGTATATTAGAAAAAAGAGAGAGAAGTGTGTAATAAGATGGTTGATGGGATAGAGAAAGATAAGAAAAAAAAACCAAGTGTTTTGTACAAATCATGTAACTCCACAGGAAATGATAACGTAAAGTTGAGAAAGATAACATGAAGAGGAATGATTACAAACTCTCTTTTACTCTAAGCATTTCATTAACATTCATTCTTTTTCTCTATCTATATGTTTCTATTACTAGTGTGTTTGGATAACAAGTGAGAATTTATTCTAATCTATAAGATCATGGTAACACCATGAAAAAGCTGAAGCTAGCATTTGTTGTTTCACTCTTAATGTGATTTTTAAACAATTATGCTAAAAGTGAATTTAAACCAAATACACTATATATAATACCACTTATCATATCTACATTTCTCTTTCTTTTATCTCTTTCTCTTATTTAGGTGTCAAATAGATTTCCAATGTCCACAAATCATTTTTCAAACATGAATTTGTGTTGGAAGCATAAAGTAAAAGTACTAGCATACACATCTACATACAAACTCTAACGCGATAATTGAGTAACAATGTTAGAAAAAAATAGCAAATTACATTGACATCCTTTATGATTTCTAAAGATTGCACATGTTATTCTTGTCTTTTTAACCTAAGAAACACATTACACCGCATATCTCTGTAAGAAAAATATAGTAAATGTTAAAAACAGGAATATCACTGTAATTTGCTTTAAAAGAAATCAGTATCTGCCATAATCCTAAAAAGCATATAAAAAAAGTAATAGGAGAAAATTTATGACCACTCAACAGCCTCATCCTTTTCTTTTGGTACATAATAGCTTCATCCATCAAAACATGGATATTCAATACTTGTACAGTTCAAAGACATTCTTCCCCATCCATTTAGTATTCTAAAAATATTAAGGTTCAATTACTCATTTGTTCAATGACCTGGCCGACTTCTACGTTTTACACCTAAAAGTTAATCGTTTTAGTCTTAATTCATACACTTTTTAATCCGTTTTACCACCTGTAATCCAAAATGGTTAGAGGAAAAGAGTTAAAGAAGTATATGCATAAAACATAAAGATTGAGATTGTGCAGGTATTAAACCTTAATAATAATAATAAAAGATAATGGGTTTGGCATCTTAATTTCCTATTCAGGAACAAGAATAGTAGCATATAGTAAAGAAAATTCAAATCAAGTTTTCATGAGCGCGATTGGATAATTTACCAAGTTGGTGGTGCAAGATACGTACCTAGATCATAACACACGGTGGATTGTGTGATTCGGGGAATCGAATCAAATGCTGAGAATTTTGAAAACGATGAAGCAAAGGAATCCCAGGAAGATCAAAATGAAAAGGTAATCAACAATGACAAAGAACGTGGTGGAGCCATGATTCCTTTTATTCTTAGATTTGGCGACGGAGTCGTTCAGTTCTTCGATCTTGGCCATTGCAGAGCAGAGAGCGGAGGGTTCCGATCTCAACCGCGGCTATTGCTGAATAACCCAAAAGCTACGCCACGGAAAATCCAAACTAACCCGATACACATAACCCCAATTGGGCATTGTTTTCGTTTTCTTTTTAATCTTTTGCTCTATTTTGTTTTATTATAGGGGAAGGTTTACAATGACTCACGTATACTATTCAACCGACTTAATTAGATTCTTTTGACTGTTTTGCTTTAATTGAAAATGAAATAATGAACACAATGTAGATGAGTAGAAAATTGAGAATGAAATAATGATACACAGTAACGATACACAACTTATAAGAATGAAAAGATAAAAAAAAATAAAATTAAAATTAAAAAAGGGATCATTTTTAAAAATAAAAACAAAGAAAATAAATCTACCAATTTAGATGAGTAGAAAATTTAGTAATAATACATATATGTTATTTTTAATTTTAAACACCTAATCAATATTATGTATTTATTTTATCTCTTTTTTCATGTTACATTATAGATCTTATCATTTCAATATTTTTCTCTAATTTTCACTTTTATTGAATAAGTTAATAGGTATTCATAAAATATTTTTCTAAAAAAATTTATCCCATCCATACATCCTATTGCCACCCCTATCTATGACCCTATGCACAACCTACTTTCCATCAAATTCACTTTTAGCATTTTTAATATGTTAAATTAATATTCTTTTAAATAAAATAAGCTTGTGACACATACATTTCATGTTATTTGTGCTTAAATAAGCAGTGGTTTGATTGAGATCAGATATGAGGGGAGAAGAGAAGAGGAGGAAAGAGAGAAGATAGATGTTTTGGATGATTTGGTATGCTAGAAGACGGAGCCTAGGGTACGAGAGTGAAACCTCTCTCGTGAGGATTTGCGATCGTTGGATCATTTGTATTTTATTTTATTGTTCGTTTTTCTTTTTCTTTTTTTGTTATCATTTACCAAAACGTCCTCATCTTCCTCAGCCGCACCTCCTACTCCACCATCGAACCGCACTGTCGCACGATACCTCACCTCCCACGCCACCATCGTACTGCACCTCCCACCCCACCGTCATCGTCAACCCGCTCACTTCCCCCGTCACGAAAACTGACACCGCCTTCACCGAGGAGGAAGCCGAGAGGCTCATCGAAGAGCGTCTCAGCACCAACCCGCACGATACCGACGAGCTCCATGTGCTTACAGCGTGGTGTGGAGCTGCGACTAGTAACCGCAATCGTCTTCTCCCTCGCACTTCTTGTCGTTTTTGCGATGCAAACTAGTGATGGTTCCTTTCTTCGAACCACGCGCCACGAACACCACTATGGCTACGGTAAGAATCCCACCACCACCAAAACCTACAAACGCTTTGAACAAAGAAAATGTTGGTGCCGAGGAGGAATTCCGACATGGTGGGAGGGAGGGGACAACGCGATCGGAGTCGCACGCCTCGCCATGGTGCTTGGTTCTGGTAAATGGGTAAACGGGTCGTGGATGGCTTGGTTCTGGGGCTGTCGTCGCCCTCTGCCATCTCCGGCCCCATTCTCATTGCCTACGGTGGAGAGATGGTGGTGGACAATTGTCAATAGAAGGTTCTGGAAGGAACGCAGAGAAAGAATGAGGTAAAAGACAAAGGGTAGAAAGGGAAGATTGAGAAAAAACAAAATTAAAAAATAAGAATCATCTGATGAAAATTCAAACGAATCTAACGGCTCATCTTTCTTTCACACGGTACGAGAGAGGTTTCACTCTCGTACCCTAGACTCTGTCATGATAGAAAGGAAAGGAAGAATTCAAATTTTGTGGTGAGACCCATGTTAAATTTAATCCTCTCTAGAATGCCCAAATTTGAGAGGAAGAAAGCACTGCACAACTACAATTATGGTATTGTTCTGCTACACACTTGCTGAAAGCAACCTGTGCTGGGGAAAGAGAAAAACTCAGCTCAAGGATACAACAATACTTATAGGGGTGTTCGTGGTCTGGATTGGATCGATTTTGAAGCAAAAAACCATATGATCCAATCCCTTCAGTTTGGTCATTTGATCATCCATTTGGTTTGAAATTTTTTTCAAATCCAATCCAATTTTTTTCGGTTTGGATTGGATCGGTTTTCGATTTTTTAAAAAGTCTAAAAATAAAACTTATGAGACTTATTTTTATCAAAATAAGGAGTATCTAGCAAAAACAAACACATTCATTGGACAAAAACAAACATCATTTTCTAATTTTCATTGGACAAACACGTTTATCGGACAAAATAAGGAGCAATGAAACCTTACTGCAAATATGTTCATTGGACAAAAACAAACACAATTTTCTAATTTTCAAACTGAACTCATAACTTAAATGTAAAACTAAAATGCTCTAGATTGTAAATAAGTAGAAGTCTTCTGGACAAAGGTTGAACACGCATCATCTGCCATCTGTTGTTGTATTAACATAACAAAAAAAAAATGGATTTCTCAGGTCACCTATAATTGGAAAAAGAAACGTGAATTTATAAGTATGAATACAATTATCAGAGTTTTCAAAGGTCACCTATAATTGGATTAGTTTTCACCGAACAAACCAAAAACCGATCAAATCCAGTGAAAATTTTCAATTTTTTTTCGGATTTCGATTTTTCAATTTTCGGTTATTTCAGTTATCGATTTTTCAATTCGATCACCACGGTTTGCATCGATTTGGATCGGTTGATGAACACCCATAAATACTTATGTAAATTATCAATTTCATTATTTTTTATTTATCAAATTATTTTAATTTTAAATATTTATCTTATATTCTACTTTATTTCACTTTAACCAAATCACCTTTCTTTTCATTCTATTTCTTACTTATTTCTCTTCTCTCCTATTCTCTTCCATTCTCTTCATTTCTCTCCTCACAACCAATTGATACCCAAGTCATTCATTCAAAACAACATATTCCTAATTCTAAATCCCCTTGCAATGTTCTCCTATTATTTTTCTTCTTTTAAATGATAAATATTGATATTTTTATGACATTAAGTACATTTATATTTTTAATTTAATATTTTCTTAATAAAATAGGAGTGAAATTTACAAAAGTTATAATTCTCAATAAAACTAAAACAATAATAAAAAGTATTCTAAAAAAAACTGTGTTATAAAAATATGCTACTCACATTTTTCGTGCACTGTACTTCCCTAACAATATACAAGTTAGTGTTCCGAATATATGTATAAGCAAATGACCTGTTGATGCCCAGGGAACGCAGTGGTTGTAGTTTTTTTTTTTTTATAAGCAAAGATACCTGAGCAAATAAAATTCCAGCAGGAATGTTGTGTAGTTTTTTTAACATTTTCCATCACTATATATGAGATGAATTAATTTTTATACAGAAATATGGATATATAACGTAATCCAATACAACCCAAGAAAAGGAAAACAATTTAACTTGAGTTCTGAATGCATCTATATCATATATATATAATACAATCATCTATGTATCTCATCACTGCAACCTGAATAGTTGATCTTAGCCAGAAGGATGTACGACCTGTGTAACTGTAAATGTATAATGTATATATTCCTGTATGAGAATCAGATCAAAACCTCATGTCCTCAGGTCGCTCAATTGGACCTTCAACTAATAGAATCTTCGATTCATTGCTGAGGTTGATTTTGCAACTGCCATGAACCTAGATTAGTTTTTTCTCCTTTTCTCAATTTGTTTATTCCTGGCGGTACACAAGATATAATAGACAATAAAAAGAGAAAAAAGAAGTTATTGTCTTAACATATGAAGCAGAACATTGATGGAATACTCATAATTGGAACATTAGGCTAAGACAAGGCAGAGTATATGGTGGAGTATTATTTTTTATCTCAATTTGAAAGATTGATTTACCAAATCTTGTCCAGCAAAAAAGAATCATATATGTCCCAATTCCCAAAAAGTAAAGAAGAAAAAAAGGGGTTAAAATGTTCTTAACAGTTTTTCTCTTCATTTCATGACACCTCGGTAGAAGAACACAGTCTACTTACCTTGGAATTTTCTTTTGAAGTGGATGACCCTGTTTCTGATGCTGCCTCAGATATTCAAGCTTCTGATTTCTCATTTGAATAGCTAAAAACAAAACAAGATCGTGTAGGGATGAGAACCCTGTTGACAATATTATATGACTATATATGTAACACATTTTTAATGTTATTTTGTGGTGTGCATTCCTGTATAAAATGTCACTGTCAAACATTCATCCTTAAATGAGAATCAGTTACATGATGGTATGAGATACTTAAGCATCCAAAAGGACATTAAAATCCTGCTTCTTATGGCAAAAATAGTCGTGTGTAATAATTTTCTATGATATGACAAATAATCTTAGGAAACCTACGTTGAAAGTATTGTGACCCAGATGAGCTCCACACAGTCCACCCAAAGAAGCCTTTGTTCCACAGGAATCACACCATAAGTAATCAGATGCGCAAAAGGCCAAAGTTTCCACCCTGCCTGTGAAGCATATTAGAATTAGAGATTTTAGTTGTCCAAACAGAAGAAATTTTCTAATCAAATAATCAGGAGAAGAATATAAAATTTATTATTATATTATACCATTCTTCATCTTTGAATTGCTAGCAATTAATTGTATTATTAGAATTTCTTCCTTAAATTTTAGCCTTTTCCTTTTTAGGTTTCTATAACACCAAATGGGCAATCTGAAAAAAGCCCATTCCCACAGTGGACATATAGCAGGTACACCGCCTTCTCTAGATTGAGTAGATTCTATTTGTTCACTTTGCTATATGCAAACAGAGGCATTGGATTATTAGTTCTTATTATAAACACTTGCTTTCCTAGGGCCCTATGTTTTCTACAGATCTATTAATTAAGAGTTGAGGACTAAGCATATTTCACAGCCTTCTATTTATCACCGGCTTCAAACATAGTTACAGTACTACTCAGCTCATGAGCAGGAAATATGGGGCACAATCAATACAGATTGCAGTGACACTTGAAACAATATGGCATGCAGAAATAAGGCAGGTTTGAGGTTTAGTTACCTAAACAATTCAAGTAATTCATAGTTTAAGAGCAAGATACGGAGATTATACCAAGCTTGAAAAGAGGATAGGATGGAACTACATGAAATTTTGAATCAAAGGCTCACTCTAATTACTTCCCTACTATATACCCAACACTATAACAGTATAATGCTACAAATTTGAGCCTAAGGGTATGACATAGTCCAAGTACATAAGCTCAATTTTTAGCTCGGCTCAATTACTAACATGCTATTGATGCATCTCCATAACTTACATAGACACTAAACAATGTATGCAATGAGGCACGTAATTACATTTACAATTAACATCTGAAAACAGCATAAAGAAACAAATAAAATAGCTACTCACAGTAAGCAAGGGCAAGAATGTTGACTTCAGTTCACCATATATGTTAGTCAAAGATTCGAAACGCAACAAGCCCAAAACCACAAAGTAGATGCTGTTCCAAATTGCAGACCACACAGTTTGGTCGAAAGCAACTTTAGCAGGGACAACCCACCATTCTTGGAAAGGAAAAAGAGCCTGTGAAATCATGCAAACAATTTCAGCCATTCATAGAATATAACCTAATAGTTCTAACTCAAGTATACACAATAATCACCTCACAAAGTTGGTAGTAATAGTGAGAAAGTGATCCATGGAGAGTAAACCCAACAAGACCTGATCTGAGTACCCGTGTCCGATCAAACTCAAAAAGAGGCTTTCCTTCATAGCACTGTATATTTAGGTTAGAAATAGCTGAAGTATTGTTAAAACTCTAATGTCGAAGAAAAGCATTTCATGTTTTTGGGAGTAAAAAACAAACCTGAGCAATCCAGTCTCCAATTGAGTAGACAATCCCACTTATTGCCATTTTAGCCAAAACTGGGTTTGCTTTCAGAGCTTGCTCATAGGCAATCCAATTGTGTTCAGGTATATACCTTACAATCTCATAAAGGGTCCAACCCTGAATAATAAGATCCCAGTTAGTTGTTAACTTCTTCCCTATATTATACAGAAAATGCACTGCAGTTCTCTTTCTTAATCACTCTACTATTAAACATTTTCCCCTCGTTTCTTTGTTATTATAATTAGTGAAAAGAAACTTGTGCAACCAACAAGAACATGATTGTTTAACTTGGAACAATGTTTCAGCTCAAATCAACCAACTCTGCTTTTGCATGGTATGTATGAATGTATCTCAAACCACTTTCACTTTCTGTTACGTTTAACACCTCACAAAACGTTCCATTTTCAGTTCTTTACACTCCGTGGTGATAGAATAGCATACCCAATATATACAAGAAACCAAACAGAATCTCTAAGAATTTGAATTTAAACCAAACTCATCCTCAAAAGTTAGCTCATGAATGAAAGTTGTTCACTACTTATATACACTATTTTGACTATATCACTAATCAATATGAGATTTCTAACAAGCCTCCCTCAGGCCTGGTACTAAACATTTAGACACTGAAATTTGCAAGAATAGACATTTGTGGTAATTCAATATGGGTGGCTTGATAGACTCAACAACAATTACTAGTATAACCTTCGATATCATCCTAGAATTAAAATTTGAATTTGAATCTAACTTAACAATAAAGCTAACTCATGAGGCGATTGTTGCTCCCTACATATTAAAAAGGCCAAAGCCACGAACTTAAAGTAAAATAACAGTGAAGAAGCTTATTTCAAGGGGTACAACCGTACAAGTGAAAAGCAGCAGCTCAACAATAAATTATTATTATTATAATAATAATAATAAGGAAAGTTGAAGATACTGACATGCCAGTAGTCATGGTCAATGGTGAGCAACTTGGTCACAGCGAAAGTCCCAAACCCCAAAACGATGATGGCATTGACGGTACTACTGCTTGTGAGGCTCGAAACAATAACCTCTGACTCTGTGCGAGGCTCCGAAGATTGAAACCCCTCAACTTCGTTCAAATTGGTTCCTCTATCTTCAGACACCGGAACTATTTCTCGATCCTCGGCAACAGAGGTGATGATACTGATACGACGTCGTTTTGGGGTTCGGCAAGAGAGGGGAGCCAAGTGGGGCTTCGACAAGGTTGGTGTATGTATGGGAAAAACAGCGCAAAGAGAAGAAACCGTAGCCATGGAAGAGGGTCCGAGGATTGTGTTGATTTTCACTGTTTGTGTCGTGTGAATTGCCCAAGTGTGTTGGGAATCAACCTGGTCCTGTTACTCCCACATCCAGGATGTCAAGTACGAATTCATCTCTTACTTGCCAACTCAACCCGTTCCTAGTGTATTCTAGGATTGATTTTTTTTTTTCTACTTTAACTTTTATACACTAAAAAAAATTAAAAATTACCTATAAAAAGTGTTTTCGGATTTGAATTTATAAATAATAAGTTATACAATTTTTATCCTTTTGTCAAGTCTCCTCCTCACTTTAATTTTTATACACTAGTAAATTTATTAATTAAAAATCAGTTAAAATATAATTTTTCAAATACTTTTCACAAAAGTATAATAATTTTAATTACATCATAATTTCTATATAATAAAATAAAAATTTTCTAGTTTTTTTATAAAATTGTTTAAGTTATTAAAAAAAAATTTAAAAATTATCACAAAAAATTGAAGACAGCTAACGAGAATTATAATATTGATACATCATGTTTAACACTAGACTTCCTTAATTACTATTTTTTTTTAAAAGATAATTAAGAATTTTCCAAAAAGGATGTTGTGTGCCGTGCCGGAAATGATAAGCTATGTCTTCATTTTGTGCCGTCCCGCGTTGAAAATCTGCAAAGGGAGGAGATCGTACATACATACATACATGATAGCATAGCAGGGGTATGACGAGTTGAGTACACTATGTTTGACTTGTAAAAAACAATATAATGTTTAAGTTTAGCTTATTATTTAAAAGTTTGAGTTTGTTTTGTTGAAAAAAATAAAGTTTTAATTTAACTCATTTTACTCTAAACTTTTATAAAATATAGCTTATCTATTTACGTCCATATATCATGCATGCCTTGAGTAAAATTTGTGTCTTTCATAGAGTAAATTTTGATGAAGAATCATGTTCAGTGCACATAGCACTACCAATAGCCAGAAGAAAAAAATGTGTGACCATAATTTAGATTGTCTATCCATGGAGGACTGAGTTCCTACTTCATAGTACTCATCTTCAAGGTGCAGCTGAGAGTTATGTCTAACGGAGTGAAAAAGACTTATGCACAACTTATAATGAAACACCGATTGAGGAACCTTCAAGTTGATAGTAACTGTTCCTCCTCACCATTCTGATCGAGTCTCATGATGAGCTGCAGCTACGTACCGTGGAAAATATGGACATGATCGAAGAGGCCAATGACCATTCTATGTAGTTGGTGCATTGCTTGTGGATGATGTTACCAGTCATGTGACTTTTGAAAACATATGGAGAGGTACGTGGTTAAAGGAGCACGTTTAATTTATTTGGTCATATCTTCTCAGCATTTTGGGATCCAAGTGAACTTTTCTAACACCTACACTTCTGATTTTTTCCGAAATATCTTGACAATTAATTAGTTTTGTTGTTTGTTCAGTACTTTTTTTTCTTCCAATAAGCTTTGTTTGGTCATAGGAACAAACAATAGCGTGTGTTGCACGCCCTTAAGAGATACAATATTTAACTTTTGTGTTGAGTGAAAGCAATATCCAATTCTTAGATTGATCAGAAGTTACTATCCCGATCATCATTCTTCCTCAAATTTCTCATTCCACTTGAACAAGAGCATTCTTTAATAGATATAAAAGATTTTATTTAGATAAATTTCTCCAAAAAAATAAAAATATTCAAATAATTCAAAGTATTATTCAATATAAAAGTGTTTTCAGTATATAGCCTCTGTTTGCTAGAGATGGAATTAAGAGGGGTGGGAGGAAAGAAAAATATTCAAGTTGTTTGGTAGAAAAGATTATAATGAAAATAATTTTAAAATTTGTGAGAGCTAATACATTATTTCGTATATTTTTTCATTTATCTCTTGTTGTCTTTTCTTTACTTTTTTGACAAAATACGTTTCATTTTTACTTTATTATTTTATCTATTTGCACTCATATTTTTATCTATCTATCATCATATTTCTTTTTTTCTTTCTATCAAACAAGACAATAATGAGTTATTATTGGTTGCATATAGATCCAATTGATCATTCCACGTGCTTTGGTACACATCTAGCTAGCTCCCTCCCCTACTACTGTACTTAGTTTCATGTGGCTTATAAAACTACGCCTCACAGCACCTTATGGCGGGATAATTAATTAAAAGCCAAGCTTGATTTGTTGGGAATAGAGAGTGGAAGTATGACGATAAGGATCTCCCCAACATATATGTTCACTGTTACTGTAGTCCAGTTCCTGTTCTCTGAGCTGGACCACTTTGTTTGATATTTTAATTTATACTCATAGCCATAGGTCATGTATATCATCGCATGTGCTCTCATGCATATATAAACGCTTGAGTCTAATCTGATTGCGACTACTCGACGCATTACGATGCACACTAAAAGACTTTCATAGTCGTCTTTATTTCTTGCCGGTTCTATTGTCAGGCAATGGACAGAGTATTGTCGTGAGTTATTTCACAATTAAGTACGTACACACAAAGTACATAGGAAAAAAAATGCTACTATAGTAGTACTATTATATATACCTTTAATTAGTTGAGTATCTCTTCTACTATTATTTTGCATCTATAATGCTATTATGTGACTAACATGTTATGAATGAATCTTTACCTTGGGTTATTTCTACATAAACTAGTTAATGGCTGTTGACACGGCTCTTTGTTGAAAAGGGTTAGGTTTTCTCTATTGGAATATGAGGGGAAAATAATGAATTTAGGCCTTTTTTTAGAATAAATTAATTTAGGCCTATCTTTAAAATATTACAACATATATACTGAAAAATCCATGTAATCCAAATTTACTCAAATTAATTAATTTATATATGATAGTTTTGCAACTTGAATCAAATATACCAATTAAATACTCACATTACAAAGAGAGAAAAAAAAAATCAATTGCATTGAATCGCTCGGTTGCATGTTTCTTTTTAAGACTGGTCTACAAGCACATCCTGAATTCTTGAAAAGAAAAATAAAGAAACCATTACAACACCAACCCCC
>CM023952.1:28169982-28222148 GCA_013407115.1 Glycine latifolia | reverse complement strand
TCCTTTCCTCTCAAGACAAGGGTTTTTGATTGATACTTTTTTCCTCTAGTAACCATGGGCTAATAACTTCGCTAAAAACCATAGAAAAATTTTGAAAAGAAAAGAAAATCAAAACAATGCATGATGCATCCATCATGAGAGGATTGAACTATATATAAGCAGTGCTGCGAAATGTTTTAATGGTGCATGCACTAAGAATTTTGAGGAGGACCGGGTTGTTAGTGCACCTAGGGGTCTTGAACTGGCCCAGTGCTGCCCCATTCTCCACGAAATAATCCAAAATCTTTTTAAAAGTCCCTCTCTCTACCATGCAAAGCAACAAAGGCCCTATTGAACTTGTTTTCCTTGCGACCACATAGCCATGGTCAACAAAAGCAGCATCCATTTCCCTGCAGCATGCCTCAAGTACCTTATCCTCGGCCTCACCTTTGATCTCCCAGAAAATAACGTAACAACCTGGGTTGTTTGAGACATCTGCATAGCTTGTAAAATCAACAAGCTCAGCTTTTGCCTTGTTTAGCAGCTGTGACCCTTTCTCTACCACTATTTGAAGGTCTCTCTCTGTGTTCTTGTCTATATTCAAGGTTAGAATTAGTTTTCTTCTGCATATAAAGTTCAATTTTGGGGTCCCGTTGTGAAAACCTGCCACTTCCACCACGTCTCCTAGTCTGCACCTATACAGCCCTGAAAGTATATATAAATATTTTATTCAGTCTGTATTGAAATTTTAAAAATTAAAAGCAAGAGGTATCTGTGAAAAAATAATCAATGCACACACCAACAGATTGCACCTAAAGAAAGAAGAAAGAAAAGTATATGTATAACAGGTGATATTATAAGAGAGAATCTTATATCCGAGGCAAATACAATCTCTATATGTAGCAAAATTTTGAGTACTTATCTCTAAGTCAAAACTATTAATTAAATTGAAATAATTTTATACTAATGAATCTATGTATTTGTTAGTAAATAATTTGTGATATGACATAATAGGAGAAAAAAGTAAAAAGAATCAATGAAGTATTTGTTGTAGGAGTACCTTTATATCATGATGACTTGTATATATATTCAAATGTTGTCTGATTAGATATAATTTTAATAAATTTATGTTTTGATTAAAGTTTGTAAACTTAAATTTGAGTTAAATTTTAAGTTTATAAATTGTATTTGAAAAAGCAATCTAAATCTTACTTTTACAAATTAATGAATCTCCAGGAAAAAATTTATGGGCAAAAATACTTTTAAGAGTAGTTAAATATGTTACTAAAATGAATTTATTCTTTAAATGGAAAACTAAAGATAACTAAGTCTTATTGATTCCGTTAGAGGATGAATCCTTGTATATTACAAAATTTCTAAAATTTTATATTTTAAAATTTATATAGAAAACAAACACAGAAACCCGTTAGGTTACTGACTCACTCAAACCAATTGTACTAATCGGGTTACCAATTCACTTGAAAATGTTAGGTCAAGCCAAACTAAACTAATTTTTCATAGAATTTTCGATCCAGCAACTTGTTCATTAGTTGTATATATATATATATAACTCGTTCTTAGTTGGACAGGTTGGACCAGTACTCTATGAAAACACTTGCTGATAACATTGATATATTCAGAAGGATTACATTATTCCAGTTTGGATAGAATTTTGAAAATGACCATTACTGACACTTTCATGGTAAATCCTTGTCAGAACCAGAAGAGACTGGAATGACAGGTACATAACATTGAAGGAAAATAACAAAAAGCCAAAGGTCACGACATATGATATGAACACTCCCGTGGGATGTGGGCACACAACCCCAAATTATGACCAACACCCGCTAGAACTTCAGAAGTTTTCAAAACCCATATGCACAATTTTGTATTTCAATTCAATTATTCATCTGACATATATCTAAACCAACTTTTGTAGAGTTCTGTGATGATCTAAATTATATCAAAGATAAAAGATTAGGTTCACACAAGATTTTTCGGTACATATGCTTGTTCATGTTCAAGTGAGGGTCATCTATAGCTAGCTTATATTAATTCGACACGTCTATGTAGCTTCTTTATGAAGTAATGTTCCACGATAAGCATTATTTTATGTTAGGACAATGGTTCTAATCAATTCTACCTAACCGTGAAAAAGCTTCTGTTGAGTGGGCGATTCAAATTTTGGAAGAACTTATTTGGTGTTACGAAAAGAGACTTTTTACAATCTCTTATTGATCATTTTTTTTAATCTTTTATATTTAATAAGTTTTAGACAAAAGAATTATCAATATATTTTTATTTTATTTTATTAAACTTTATAGTCAAGTTTATGATTACACTGTCATTTTGATAAAATCTTATCAAACAAGTATTTGTTTAAATTATTTATCTAACACAATTTAATACTTTAATTAAAATAGTCGTGATAAATGTCTACCAAAAAAAAATGGGGTGGAATATATAAAGAGAAAGAGAAAGATAGGAAGAAGAAAAGATAGTCAAAAACGATAAATAATATAATAATAAAATTAAAAAAAGAGCTAAAATAATGAGATGGAAGAGATAGTATTAAATATATGTTGAGTATCTTCATCATTAAAAATAGGCTATTTATTAAAAGAAAAATATTTCATAGACCCTCCATATGCTAATATACACTTAGAGAAAAAAAAATTAAAAAGTGATAAATAATATAAGTATTTGATATGACAACAAGAATAAATATAAAATAAATGGAAGTTGTCAATAAAATGTATAAAATATTAAAATATCAAAGTATCACCACTCTTGCTAAAAAAGTCAAAACATAGTTGGGATATAATTCAAGCAGGTTAAATATTTGAATGAAGAATGATGTCCAGATATGAATCATGGTCTATAAAAAGCATGTGTCGAATAAATGGGCATTTAATTAATTTAATTAATATTATTTTTGCTTTTATATATAAGAAATTAAATATAATATTTTTCAATTCTAATTATAAGAAACATAAATTTGTTTTATTATTAAATTTTATTTTTATTCTTAATTAATTGTAAGATGTACTAATGATATATATATATATATATATATATATATAATATTTTGTCATAAAAGTGGATATATTTATTGAATTATTAACAAAATAAAATATACTTATTGGATGAATATTATCTTTCAAAATATAATTACTTCTTAGACTAATTTGATGTCATAAATAGTCTTAGAATAAAATTAAAATTTATGACAAGTGCACCAATTTAATCATGGTTATTGGTCTTTGATATATATATATATATATATATATATATATATACATGAATGACAGGAGGCGGTATTATTTTATAGAAGAGAAGAGAATGAATGAATAATTACCAGTAAACGTTGTGAGCGCTATTTCGTACTCTTGGCCAACTTTAACCTGGGATAATGGGATTGGCTCGTCTTCCATGAAATCATGATCAGCTACTGAGTTGCAATCTTGTTTCTGTCTATAATAAAGTGGTATGAACTCAAAGTAAGAGAACGTGGGTACTACAGCAAAGGTTACTTTCTCGGGAGCCAAACCAGGATCCACATTAACCCCTATCCAACTCTCAGTTGAACCATAGTCAGCACTTATTAGTGGCACCCCATTTGCATAATGCCTAAGCTTTTTCAAATAAGGTAGCATAGAACCTGTCATTATGGAATAAAGGTACTTGGCATTTGGCCAAAGTTTTGGAACCAAACCAAACCAATCCACCACTTCTAGCTCCAAGCAAGCTTCTTCTAGTTTTGAGGCCAAAGAGTGGTTTGAAGTGATTATACCCAAAACAGCCTCTCTCATTTGGGGTAACTTGATTCTTGAACTCAAAGTGCCATCCCTTATGTCATTGCAAAGGTCTTTCCAAACCTCTTCCAAAGTGCAAAATGCTTGCACTATGCCATAGACAAAAGCTGAGGAAATAAACTCTACGTGATCAGAGAAGAAGAGCCCAAGAAGGAGGTGGCAGTACGTGGATTGTTTATAGTCCCCCCCCAGAAATAACCTCATAGGGGCTGCAAGTGAATGCCTTTGTTTTCTCTTGTTTGGTTTTGAATTCTTCACTTGCATAGTAGTGTGTTGTGGCTGTTCCAACTTTTAATCCTCCTTTTGTTTTGAACTGGTTGCTGCTGTATATAAATTCAAGAATCCTACCTCCTTCCCTTGTGGGATAAACCCTATAATAAGCATTTCAAACAAGCATAATAAGAACTTTGAAAACATTAACTAGGTCATCTTGAATATTCGTGAAGCAAATGAGACTTGAGAGAAGCACACCTTGATCTATAGGCAGCTGCTAAAGTGAAAGTTTGAAGGGTCGTTTGAGCACTATGGCGGGTAAAGGGTACGAACTTCTGCCTTCCCTCTGTGGTTCCAGAACTGCACAACCTCTACCTTATAAGATTACATTTTAAAGAAAAATAAAAATAAAAGTTTATCATAAAGCGGGGGAAGATCTGACATATATACAAATGAAAGAAAAACGAATCATCTTAATATATCTATGATCAATATGCATGAGCATGACAAAACTTTCCATGGTTAATTTCTTCAGTTGGGCTATTATCAATTGATTTTGTCAATCAATTACTTGCACCTAGACTTTGTCATTATTAAATCATGGTACGAGATAAATAGATAGATAAATAAATAGATATAGAGCGATAGTTAAGGAAATTAAGTGCCACATAAATAGAGGAAGGAAAGAGCATAAAACTAAGAGAACTGCAATGAATCCCATTTATCACCCAAAAGGGGAAGGAAGAACTTTGAAAGAAGTAATAACATTTGTGTAAATAAATAAACAAAAGGAAATAGTACCTTAAGGAGAGAGTGGTTATGGGCTGTTGTGTGAGTATAGGACCTGTGTCTCCATCTGCAATTTTTTGGATATATGGCTCGAAATCTGCATGTGAAGCAAGGGGAACCACAGAAGTAAAAAGAGATTCCAAGGCACATGCATCCATTTCTGAGATATTGTAGCTCCCCAGCCATTTCTTTAGATATTCAACCCCACAGTTCTGCTTAAGAATCTTGCACAGAATCTGAGTCTGAACAGAACCAGCGTTCTTGGACACGTCTTCAAACCAGGTAATGATATCAAAGTCACTGGTGCAGTTGCCATTGCTGGTGGTGACATTGCTATTGTAACTGAGAAAGGGGGGTTCCATTGAAAAAGGATATTGATAGTGCAGCTGTGGGCTGGGGCATTGGCAAGTGTTGCAAATAAAAATGAATAAATTTTAGTGTTGGTGGGTGTCAGTTTCCACAAGGCAAGTAGATAGAAAAAGACCAAACTAGGCACTGAGCCCACCATTGAAATATCCATTTTATTTTGGTTATCAATCAAGAGCAATGCCGCGATATTCAAACGGTTCAACAAACCTAATGTTGCAGAAGAATGGTACGATCAGTTATAGACCACAAGATATGGGGTATCATTTTAAGGAGAGAGAAAGAGATTCTTAAATGCCATAGTATGGGGACCAAGCTGCACCACTCATGACAGCTGAGAGCTTTCCTTCCCAAATTTATTGTGACTGAGCCACCGCTGGAAAATGAGACCTGCATATATACACAGTATCTTTCGCGCGAGTGGTTAAATATTGTACGTTGTTATGGGATTAACATTTTCAATTGAAGAAATAGTAAACTCTTATTTTCTGTTACAATTCAAACTCAATTTTGTTTCTACCTCTTTTCTATCACCAAAAGAATTTAAATCCGAATTGAATTCTTTCACCACCAATATAGAAGCTTATGGAGGATTCAAATCCAAATTGAATTCTTTCACCACAAATGTAGAAGCTTATGGAGGGTTGAAGAAGTTTATGGAAACTTGAAAAACTTAGAAGAAGATAAGTTACAATCTTATCCAAATGAGTTGGCAAGATTATCTTATATGAATTGGAAAATGAGTTGGTCAAAGGAGGTGAAACTAGTGGTTATCATAGGTTGTCAAATTCAAGTTAAAATCTTCTATGTTCATCTATATATATGTGTTGTATGCTAGACATTTTGAAAAATGAGTGAAAAGGATATGCATGAGTGAAAAGAAGAGAAAAGTTAGTGAAATGGAGAAGAAAGTGTTGAAACACTTGTGAGAGATATTAAAGAGAGATTTGTGAGAAATACTAATAAAAATTAGTGTTGTTGTATTTTGTTCTTGTGAAATTTTCACATAATAAAAGTTCTTCTTCTATTCTACTTGTTCTTTTAGTTCATTCCGTCTCCAACAATTGGTATCAGAGCCACTGGTTCGATTGTGTCTCAACAAAGATGGCGGAGATGATTCAACCTCAAGTTCCAAAATTGCCGAAGACAAATTATGGAAATTAGAGCATTCATATGAAGACTCTCTTGGGTTCACAAGATGTCTGGGATCTTGTTGAAACAGGATACTCGGAGCCCGAAGATGCAGCAATTGAAGCAGCTATGTCAGATGCGCAAAGAATAACACTTAGAGAATCACGCAGGAAAGACAAGAAGGCTCTTTACTATATTTTTCAAGGTGTTGATGATTCAAACTTTGAAAAAATATCAGATGTGAAGTCTTCCAAAGAAGCATGGGAGATTTTGCAGAGGTCCTGTCAAGGAGCCGATAAAGCGGAGAGCAAGTCACAGACTATGTCTCCCGAGTGCAAAAGGTGACCAAGGAGATGAAAAGAAACGGAAAAGCCTTAGATGAAGTCAGAATCATGGAGAAGGTTCTTCGGTCACTAACAAGGAAGTTCGATTATATTGTCACAGCTATTGAAGAAGCAAAAGATTTGTCAGCCATGACTATCGATGAACTTGTGGGTTCTCTTCAAGCTCACGAGCAAAGAATGAATCTGAATGAAGGCTCTAGCAGTTTGGAGCAAACTTTGCAAAGCATAGTTATCATTTGATGAAAATCGAGCTAGCAGTAGCTTTGGACGTGGCAGAGGAAATCGTGGTGGATATAGAGGAGGTTTCAACACCCGAGGTAGATTCAACACTCGAGTTGGTCATGGCGGACGCGGTGGACGTGGACAATCAAAAAGAACACTTGAAGACGATGCAGTAGCATATGGACGTAGTCAAGGTCCATACCATCGTGGACGAGGTCGAGGATTTATGACCAGAGGAGGAGACAGATTTCAAAAAAGAGGTGACAAATCTCATATGCAATGTTATAACTGCAACATACTTGGCCATCTTAGTTACGAATGCAGAAAAGCCCCTAAATTTGAAGAGAGAAGTCATTATACAACAAATGAAGAGAAAGTTGATGAACTGACCATGTTGTTCACTTACAAAGACAAGGAAGATAGTAGCAAAGATGTTTGGTACCTTGATACTGGAGCTAGCAACCATATGAGCGGAAACAAGGAGTTATTCATAGAGTTGAGCGAGAACGTTTAAGGAGAAGTTACTTTTGGAGATGTATCAAAAGTTCCAGTCAAAGGCAAAGGGAAGATCATGATTTTTACAAAGAACGGAGATAGAGAATATATTTCTGATGTTTTCTATATCCCATCTTTGAAAAGCAATCTCCTCAGTCTTGGTCAACTTTTGGAGAAAGGATACAATATACATTTGGAGAATAATACACTTATCATCAGAAATCAAAAAGGAGAATTGATTGCAAAAGTTGATATGATAAGAAATCGTCTATTCAAGCTCAAAATCCAGACAGAAGCAATAAGATGCATGAAGTCTATCATAAAAGATAGTTCGTGGTTGTGGCATCTCAGATTTGGTCATCTTGGATTTACCAGTCTGAAGCTATTGTCAAAAGCAAAGATGGTGAATGGATTGCCAGAAATCAATCATCCAGATCAGTTATGTGAAAGTTGTATGAAGGGAAAGCAACATAGACAATGAACGAGCATAGGAGTAAAGTTTACAGACTCTACAATCCTTTGACTAAAAAGTTGATCGTCTTAAGAGATGTAGAGTTTGATGAATCAAATTATTGGAGATGGAGTGATGAAGAAAAGAAAGTAGAAGGCTTATTCTTTAAAGATGATGATGACTCAGAAGAGCAAACAGTTCAAGATGGAAATGATCAAACTCCTCCACCAAGTCCTACTTCAACAAGCCACAGATGAGGTACAAACTACATTTGATTATTCACTATTTTGCTTAATGGCAAAATGTGATCCAGTAACATATGAAGAAGTTGTAGAAGATGAGAAGTGGAAAAAAGCAATGAACAAAGAAATTGTTGCAATAAAAAGAAATGATACATGGGAACTTACAACTATCCCTAAAGATCATAAGCCAATTGGAGTAAAGTGGGTATACAAAACAAAGACCAACAAAGAAGGAAAAGTGGAGAAGTACAAAGCAAGATTGGTGGCTAAATGCTACAAGCAGAAATATGGAGTTGATTATGAAGAAGTATTTGCACCAGTTGCAAGAATTGATACTATCATACTTCTTACAGCAGAAGTAGCACAAAAGCAATGGAAGATTTATCAGATGGACGTGAAATCAGCCTTCCTCAATGGCTACTTAGAAGAATAAGTCTACATTGAACAACCACCAAGTTATGTTAAAAAGGAGAGGAAGATAAAGTCTATAAATTGAAGAAGGCACTATATGGATTGAAGCAAGCCCCAAGAGCATGGAACACAAGGATAGATGAGTATTTTCAGAAGAATGGATACATAAAAAGTCCGCATGAACATGCTTTATACATAAATAAGAATGAAGATGGAGATACGATAATTGTGTACCTATATGTAGATGATATGATCTTTACTGGAAACAATCCATGTATGTTTTATGATTTCAAGAAAGCAATGACTAAAGAATTTGAAATGACAGATATTGGAGAGATGTCTTATTTTCTTGGAGTAGAGGTAAATCAAATGAAAGAAGGAATTTTTATGTCACAAAAGAAATATGCATAAGAGATTTTGAGAAAGTTCAGAATGAAAGAGTGCAAGCCAGTCTCCACACCAATAGAAGCAGGAATGAAGTTAAAAGTTGATTCAGATAGAGAGCTAATAAATCCTACATTATACAAGAGCCTGGTCGGAAGTTTAAGGTATTTGACTTTTACTAGACCAGATATTATGTTTGCAACTGGCTTAGTTAGCAGATATATGAAGCAACCAAGACAAGATCACTTCAGTGCAGCTAAGAGGATTTTGAGGTATATTAAAGGAACTGTTCATCATGGATTATTGTATACACATTCAGAAGATTCAAAATTAATTGGCTATTCAGATAGTGATTATGGTGGAGATACAAATGAGCATAAAAGTACTTCTGGATATGCTTTTCACATCGGCTCTGCAATATTTTCATGGTCATCCAAAAAACAACAGACTGTTGCACTTTCGTCATGTGAAGCAGAATATATGGTCGCAGCAGCGTGCACATGTCAAGCAATTCGGCTAAAGAATATTTTGAGTGAATTGTATCAGAAGCAGGAAGGTCCAATTGCTATATACGTGGATAACAAGTCTGCTGTATCACTCGCAAAGAATCCAATTTCTCATAGCCGAAGCAAGCACGTTGACACAAAGTATCATTTTATCCGGGAGCAGGTCAAGAATAAAGTTGTGGAATTAATCTACTGCAAAACTGAAGATCAAATAGCAGATATTTTCACAAAGCCATTGAAGGCAGATATGTTCCACAAACTTAAGAATATGATTGGCATGCAAAATCAAGTTTGAGGGGGAGTGTTAGAATTCAAACTCAATTTTGTTTCTACCTCTTTTCTATGACCAAAAGAATTCAAATCCAAATTGAATTTTTTCACCACCAATATAGAAGTTTATGGAGGATTCAAATCCAAATTGAATTCTTTCACCACAAATGTAGAAGCTTATGGAGGCTTGAAGAAGCTTATGGAAACTTGAAGAACTTAGAAGAAGATAAGTTGCAATCTTATCCAAATGAGTTGGCAAAATTATCTTATATGAGTTGGAAAATGAGTTGGTCAAAGGAGGTGGAAACTAGTGGTTATCATAGGTTGTCAAATTCAAGTTAAAATCTTCTATGTTCATCTATATATATGTGTTGTATGCTAGGCATTTTGAAAAATGAGTGAAAAAGATATGCATGAGTGAAAAGAAGAAAAAAGTGAGTGAAATGGAGAAGAAAGTGTTGAAACACTTGTGAGAGATATTAAAGAGAGATTTGCGAGAAATACTAATAGAAATTAGTGTTGTTGTATTTTGTTCTTGTGAAATTTTCACATAATAAAAGTTCTTCTTCTATTCTACTTGTTCTTTTAGTTCATTCTGTCTCCATCATTTTCCTCCCTAATGAGAAATTGTTCGTGAAATATGTTTAATTTTTGTGTTTCATCTTTAATATTTTTTATTTTGTGTTGAGTCTTTAATAAAATAAGGGTTTTATATTTTTTGTTCTTGACACTTAATTTTAATCTTTAATAAACTAATAAATTTTATGTTTATTCTATGATAAAATTTATCATAAGTTATGGGTTGGGATTAAAATAAAATTCGTTAGTTTATTAAGAAATAAATAAAAAACTTACTAATTTATTATAGACTAAAATAAAATATCAAAGATTAAAAAAATATTATTTTATTAAGGATTTAACGTAAAATAAAAAATTATTAAAAAAAATACATGTTTATTAAAGATAAAAATATGTTTAATGGAAAAAATAAAGTTTGATCAATCAACAAATCAGTCTTTTTTTAACCGAATAAAAGTTATCACATTTAATTCATAATCATCATATGAATACAAGTGACAATACAATTAAATACTTAGTTGCAAGCATAAAATATTAACGTTTTGGCTGGCTCATAGGCTACATGATTTGTTTGGCTCGTTATAGAACTTACCCTAAAAGTTAGAAATATTATAAGAGTAGCCCTATACTAAAATAAAATAACATGGAAATCATATAGGGCAATTGCATATGTCATATTATCAAAAGCTATTTTACAATCAACCTCAATAATTACATGACTATAATCGAGCTTTCCGACCCACATTCCAGCCCAATCAAATCAATATTTACCATTAATTATTAATTAATTTTATTAATAAATATATCATGTGATAGTCATGTATAACTTTGACACTCATGTGAAATTTCCAATAAATATAGATTAAATAGTCTTTTTTTTCTGGATGTGTCGAACGCTGGCAAATTTATATCTAAATGATGAAAATTCAAATTTTAGTCCCTGAAAGTATAAAAAGTGTGACAAATTCATTCATATATTAATTTTGTTTATTACTGTCAATAAAAGAGCCTATGTGGTACAAATGGACAAAAATGCATAAAAATGATTATCAATATGACTATTGTATAGATTTTGGATAAAAATGTCAGTAAATTACAATTTGACCAAAATGTCAGTAATTTTTTCATTGGAGCAAAATGTCAATATTTTTTCTTGGACCAAAATCTTAATACGTTTCCGTTGGATCAAAATGTCATTAAGTAACCATTTTACCAAAATGTCAATAATTTTTCATTTGATCAAAATGTCAGTATATTTTTGTTAGACCAAAATATCAGTACGTTTCTATTTGACTAATTTTTCATACCCCAAATTTTGTCATTTAAGGGTAAAATATAATTTAAGGGTAAGTCTTCCCTCCTTTTTTTATCGTTGTACACATAACAATAACATTACAATAATCACTTAAAAAAATAGGATAACAAGCATAAATTAAAAGAAACATAATAATAATCATAATATTGATTAATAATCATAATAATATGTCACAATAGTGCATAAATGTTTATTTTGGATATTTTCTATTATGACAGACAAATTATAGTTATTAATCAATATTATGATTATTATTATGTTTTGTTAACATATGTCTACTTCCCTATTTTTTTAAGTGATTATTGTAATGTTATTATTATGTTTGCAATGATAATAAAAAAGAGGGAAGATTTACCCTTAAATTATATTTTACCCTTAAATGAAATGAAATATGGGATCTCACAAATTAGTACAATAGAAACGTATTGATATTTTGGTCCAACAAAAAATACTACTGGAAAATTACTGACATTTTGGTCAAATGGTTAATTAATGAGATTTTGGTCTAATGAAAATGTATTGACATTTTTGTCCCAAAAAACTACTGACATCCAATGAAAATTTATTAACATTTTAGTCCAATTGTACAATAGGAAATTACTAACATTTTTTTTCAATGGTAACTTATTGACATTTTTGTCCAATGGTAATTTATTCACATTTTCATTCAAAATCCATTCAGCAACCATTAGCAATCATTTTTGTGATATTTTTATTTCTCTATATCACGTAGGCTCTTTCATTAATGATAATAAATAAAAGTTAACAGATGGATAAAATTTTCACACTTTTTACACTTTCACATGCTAAAATTTGAATTTTCATCTTTCAGTAACCAATACTTTACACATTCAGGGATAAAAATGATTATTTACCCATAAATATATTATAATAAACATGTTAGTGTAGATTAAATTGTGGAGTGTTACTATAGTAGTAAGCTTTGAAATTAAAAAAAATGTTAAATAAATCTCTCAAGCTGAATTTGTGGCCGAATGATCAAAAGGAAGTTTTTTTTTTAATTTATTGAATGGAGACAAATTTTAAATTAATATTCAAATAGAGATAAGTCGTAAGATTTTTTATGACTTTAGATTATGAAGTCATAAAAAATTGACGACTTTACTTTTTTTTTTTTTTTTATGGAAATCATTAAAAAATGAATAACTTTAGTTGTATGATAATTTTTTATACGTCACAAAATCATTAAAGATTTTCTGACTTTAAAGTCGTTCTATTCTTTAATTATTAATTTGAAGTTGTAAAACGTTTAACAACTCATGCTAATTTTTAAATAAAATTTTTTTTGAACAACTCTAAATTAGTTTTAATTTATACTTCTGTATATTATTTTATTTGATATTTTCTATATTTTGTATATTGTTTTGTTTAATATTTTCTATATTATTTTATTTAATATTTTTATATTATTTTATTTAATATTTTTTATATTTTTGTCACTAGTGTTAATGATTATTATTTGTTTTATAAATTAAAAAATATAATGGAAACAAGAGACTTAAATTTAAATTAAGAAAAGTACTACACATAGTTGTTTAAGCAAAATATTAATAGTGAAATGAATGAATCAATTTTAAATAGACCTAAAAAATGTTCATTATATAAATATGAAGGACATAATCATAATAATTGTTCATACAAACAAATTGACGACTAATATTGTTTCTACTTTTCAATTTTATGTTTGTGTTTAATTTGTATTGTTCATTTTATAATAATGTATTGTGTTATTTTTATTTTAACAACTACTTTTATTACTAAATTATTTTATTTTGTTAATATTAAAATAATTTTATCAAATAAAATTAATTAATAATACTATACGAAATTATTAGTTTACTTAATGATTAATATAAAAACTAATTAAAAATATTTTTAAAAATTAATATTATTTGATAAATTTTAAGTTAATATCAATAACAAAAGTATTAAAACATTAAAACAAAAATAAATTAAATATAAATAATTAAAATAGAACGGCTTTAAGGTCATTGGCATATGAAACATTAAAAAAACTAAAGTTGTTCAATTTTTAATGATTTCACTAAAAAAATAAAGTTGTCAATTTTTACGACATCATAATCAGAAGTCATAAAAATCACTTAAACTTACCTTTATTTGAGTATTAATTCAAAATTTATCCCCATTTGATAAATTCCAAAAAAAATCCCATTTTTATCATTCAGCATGAACTTTGTAAATCAAATTAATTAGTCCATTAACTTCATAAGAAAACATGGGACATGCCCCATTATTTGAGCCACTTTAGCAATCTTTTGTGTTGTTGCATGATTGTCTAGTCATAGACACATCAACAACGACCCAAATGATGATTTCAAGATTATTTTTGTCTATAATTTCTAATAATTATAGAATTTCATACATCAAATTAAATAAATAATCTAGAGATTAAAATGACATTAAATTATTTAATAACGGTAACACTATTCATTCATTATCCCTCCCCTCCCTTTTTCTTTTGCCCTTTCTTTGTTTCAGTTTTCTTCTTAATTTCTCCCTCTTTTTTTCTTTCTGTCTCACACTCACTCCATTTGGTATGAATGAAAGGAAAAAATACACAAATATCAAGCATATTTCCCTTATTTGGTATACATGAAAATAAGAAAGAAAATAAAAAAAAAAGTGATGAATCTCACCAAATTTCTTTCCTTCCAATTTGGAAAGAAAACCACACAAAAGAGAACAATTTTTTTAGAATACTATTATATCTTTACTATTACAAAATATACAAACAAAATTATTAATTCTTTTTTATTTAGAAAGAATTATGTCATTTTATAAATATATTATTTTCTTTCCTCTTAGCTCTCTCTTTCCCTTTTCTCTTCTACCAAACAACAAAGCAACCAAACAAAATATATCATTCATGAAAACCCTTACATAAACATCACTTTGTAGAAGATCAAGAAATCATCCTAAGCTCTCACCATTTTTTTTTAGAAGATCAATAAATCCTCCTAAGCTCTCACCATCTTTTTTTGCCGTCAACAAATTATCTTCCTAGTTGTTGCGTCCGTCAACCAAGACACTCCTTCCTCCTTCAATGATTTTACTTGTAAGGCCATTTGAAGTAGTCACTACCACCAATGCTACACCCAAATTAAGCACAATGCCAATTTTGAGGGACCAAAAGTTTTTAAACTTAGAGAACTAAAGTGAAACAAAAAGAAAATATAAGATGAGAGATAAAGAGTGTTTTAGCCTATAATTGTTTTAGGAGTACTAATAACATTTTATTATTGATTAAAATTTATCAGAAATTATAAAATGTTGAGTAGAATTCAATAAATAAGTGGTACAATTTACACGGTATTATATATTTTGTTAAATTTTAGACAATGATAAAAATAAATATTATAAAAATGTGTTAAGAGTCATGTCAAACAAATTTTGATTGACATATATTTAATCTCGATTCATATTAATTATCACAAGTAAACTATCGTTTTGATTCATGAAAGTATATAGTGTTATCCCATCAATTTTTAGAACTAATTGTTTTTAAATAAGTCACTAAATTTTTTGTTGTTCCATCTAAATTTCTAAATTTAAGCATTTACTACCATTTTTTTCTCTAAGTATATGTTAATATATCAATTAAGTCAACATTATTTTGAATTTTAGATTAATATGTTTTGCCCATTGCACTTTTTTGAAACTTATTTAGTATAGTCTTTTTTAGTTTCAACAACTATTGTGTGTGACACAATTATATACTTTTACATCCTGTTTGATTGGATAGAAATAAGAGAGTAGAAATAGGAATGATGGAAATACTATTGATTGTTTTGGTATATATCTTAAAAATAAAATGAAAATAGGATGGGATTCACTAGTAATTTTTTAATCTATTTTTAGTCATATCTCTATGTCTTTTTATTTTTCCAACTAAATATCTTCGAGGTTGTGTTTGGTTTGATAGATAAAAATAATATTAGAAGAGAAAATTAATATTTGGAAGTTTAAAATAGGAGAAATAAGATAAAAATAAATTTTAAATCAATAAAATCTGCTTGTATTATTTTTTTTCTATTTTCACTTATCTCTTTATCTCTGTTTTGATTTTTGTATTTCTCTTAAATCAAACTATTTAATTTATCATTTTATTTTTCATATATTTTCACTTTCACTTTTTTATTTTCATCTGCATTATTTTTCTCTTACTTACCAAACAGATACTAAACTCTATTTTCATCCTTCATCTATTTTAAATTGTTTATTTTATTTTCATCCATATTAATTTACTCACTTCACTACTCAGAACTACGATGCCGTACAAATATAATTGAGAGTCTAAATTCGGCAGTGCTAGTGTGGTTGGCATGCAGTGTTCCCAGCTGGCTGCTGGCCGTAGCGCTTATTTTGGTTACTTTGTCATCTCTATTGACCATTGTGTATTGACCTGAGCACCTGCACAGTACATACATCAACACCGTACAGTATCATAGCTCGTGTTTCGATCTGAACCTTTTTTTTCTTTAATTTTTCTTTCCTGAAAGCAAAAACAGACTTCTACGAAATAGAAAAAGCCAAGAAAAATAAATGAAAAAAAGTCAGGGAAAAGACGTAACGGGAATCATCAATAACATATATAACATTCTTTAGCAGAAGTCATCTTCTTGCCTATTTTGATTTTGGGGGTGTTTGTTTAAAGGTGTGAGAGATCCAATTAAATTGAGTTGATATAAGAAGGAATGTTGTGAGATGGGTATTTCGGAGCTGTAATTCTTTTTTAAAAAATGTGGGTTGTTGGGATAAAACTTTTTCTAAAAAATAAGATAAAATGAAAGAAAAATGAGAATAAGGATATGTCTTTGAGAGTTTTTATATTAAAATTATAAATTTTTTTATTAAAAAATATCTAAAAAACACTTTTAACATTATATATGAACCGACTTTAAATAATTGTTATTGTATAAGAGAGAAGAGTGGAAAAAAAATAGGTGAGTCTCTTTTATGTTTCATACATAATTGATTATCTTCTTTGTTTAGTTTTTATTACCTATCAAATTATTTTAATTTAAAATTTTCATCTATTTTATATTATCTTTTATCTCTACCAAATCATTTTATTTTATACATTTTCATTTTATTTTTATTTTTTACACTTTTATTCATTTTCACCCCTCTTTACCAAACATATCATTAAAGTCATGCATTTAATTAATCACACCTTTAGTTGAGATTATTTAAAAGGCAATTAAACATAGTGTTTTCATTTGATAATATTAAAAAATATCATCAAATTATGAATAAATGTTATTAATATATTTTTATGACATTTTATCAAATATTGCAAATAATTCATATTGTTAAAGTTTAAAAATATTACAAAAAAGTTTTTAATAATATGAACTATATGTAACTTATGCTAAAATGTTATAAAAATATATTAATAACATTTATTTATAATTTGATAATATTTTTTAATATTGTAAAAGGTTTTTAATAAAAAATTATTAAGTATTAGAAAAATAATATTATTAAAGGTTAGATATATAGTAGTGATCATATTATAGTCTCTTGAAAATCTTAAACACGTAACTCGGTGGAAATTTACTTAAAGTTTTCAAAATTTTCATATAGCAGGGATAGTCAATTAGCCCAAAATGAGGTGGATTGGAACAAAAAGAAGAGACATATAGGAAGAAAAGGGGAAAAATATAAAGAAAAAATTATAAACATGATTTTTTTTTAACAATGCAAAAGGTTCATATAAAAACAATAAACATGATAAATGATATAAGAGAAATAAAAAAAATAAAGATAAATATTAAGTCCATTCCATTTTTGGATGAATTTGGGTATAGTAGGAAAAGAAAGATAAGAAAAAAAGAAAAAATATATATAACAAATGTAAAAATAATATAATAAGAAAGAATATGAAGTAAAAATGACATGAAAGAAAAAGTAGACATATTACATATTTATAATAACCCGAAAGTAACAAAGTTGGACTTGAATCTGCTTGGTTGATCGCACCTTGTGTTGTGTAGAGAAGCATGAGCTGATGTTCTAGCTAAGTTGACGCTGTATCCGAAGACCCTCTTTGTTTTCCTTAGTGAATCCTTACTTCCTTAGGACCTTTGCTTCAAAGTCCCCAACTAATTAACGTTGTGAGAACTCTTTTCATTTATGGCTTCTTTTTTTTTTTCGAGGAGTTTCGATCTCTGATTTTTTTTTTCTTTTTCTCTTATACGGAAAAGAATTTGGAAAAAAGTGAATGTGCATTAGAATTATCCGCTTTCATAAGGCTAAAATATATATGGTTGGTGTCTTCTCTTATTTTTTTAAAATTGGTTTCTTATGTTTTCAAAGTTCTAAAATGGTCCCTTAAATAATGTTTATGGTAATGCAATTGTCTTTTCGTTAGTTTTAACCTAAACACAATCAACTTGTGTTACCAACAAGTCAATTGTGGCTCCTCCGTTGTGAAATGCAACGGTGGTAACGTCGTCCCGTCAATCATGCTGGTGAAGTTCACCTTGAACGATGTCAGTGGACTGAATTTCTTTGATATGAATCTCGTCAACCGTTACAATCTCTCTATGATTGTGGAACCATAGGACAGAACAGGTGCCAAAAATTGCATCGCCATGGGAGGCAAATGAGCCATAGTTGCCAATAATGTAAGTTTAACACCATTTGGGTTAAAACTAACGAAAGGGTACACATGTTATTAAAAATTCTTTAGGGGGCCATTTCAAAACTTTTAAAATATAAGGAATCAATTTAGAACCAAAAAATAAGTTAGGAGACTTGTTGAGAAATCGAGGGAATAAATACTGACAAGATTTACACCAATGAATCATACATAATCATATAAGTGAATTTGACATCACACTTAAATTAAAAATCTTAAAGTTCAAATTTATGAGTCTTTTCCTCACTTATATAATATTTAACTTTTTATTTTCTACCCAATATGAAATTTCACCTCATATTATATATATACATTATCTTAAACATGTAGATTACCTTAAGCCACATATATTATCTTTACGTTACATTATCTTAACGTGTACATTATCTTAATCAGCATCTATCTAAATCCACTTACAATATTACACATTCTGTTGGGGCTTTGCTCCCACACCCCGACCCCATAACCAATAATTGATGACCCTTATATTCCACTTCAGCTTTGCTCTACCCTTAACCCTTAAAATATAAGTCATACACAACAATACCAAATATATATTTTAAGCTTTTCATAATGGTGTGTTTTCATATTCAAAATTTACTTGAGCGAAAATGTGACCTAAATGACAACAGTAAAATGAAATGTTTTTTTGTTATTTTGGATTAATTGAATGGTAATAGTTGTGATACATGGCCTGAGTTGGAAAAGTGTATTTCTCATTAATAAAAGTAATAGTTAAAAATACATAATTATTCTATATTATAAACATTGTATTTTATATCCTGTATCCTCACTCACGTGGATAAGTTATTGATAGAACTATTAATATAAATGTTAATTGCAATAATAATTAGTAACAGTGTAGTTTGCAGTGTGAAACTAGAATCAACTACCAGAATTGCAGAAAAGTTTTGGAACAATAGTCAATGGTACTTTATCTCTTTTTTATATCATGCTCTTATCATCTTCCTATTAACTTTTCGATGTGCACAAGTTCGTGCTTACAACCCATGTGCTGCAATGAGAAACCTACCTAAAATTTACTTTATAAATATGTCAGAGTTTGAAGTGAGTATATCAATCAATTAATTTTAATAAAATGAACATTTAAGTCATATTATACAAATGATTGTGCTCATTTAGTCAACTGCTAATATTTATATTCATTCTCTTATAATGAATTG
The DNA here is from genome assembly GCA_013407115.1 of Glycine latifolia. Taxonomy (NCBI): domain Eukaryota; kingdom Viridiplantae; phylum Streptophyta; class Magnoliopsida; order Fabales; family Fabaceae; genus Glycine; species Glycine latifolia. The sequence continues at coordinate 28,202,767 of CM023952.1, read as the reverse complement.
TATAATTGACAAACAAGTAAGGTGAATTGAGGAAATTTAATTTAGTTGATTAAATAATATGAGTTATAAATCTTCTAAGAGTTTGATTCGTATAAATAAATAAAAAACAAATAACTAAGATGAAATACATAAATTATAATCGTGCTTGAAAACTTGTTGAATATAGAGAAATCACATTCAGAATGTGGAAGCTATAACTAATAACTTCTTAAAATTAACGCAAACAGTTACATCCCAAACATAAACCAAACACATTATATATTAGCCAATAACGCATGCAATATTCAATGACCTTAATTACTTTAAAATTCTCTTATTCTCCTCTTTTTACTCTATAGATGTGTTCTCCCGTGACAATTTTGATGGCAACAATGATATTTGACTTATTTTAGTATTGGCAGTGCTCCACAAAGTATCTATGGAGCAACCAAAATATTTAAAATTAAGGTTTTTTTAGAGATGTCTTATTGAAAGTAACTTTGCTCAAATTGGATTACAACAAAATTTATTTTTTAAGTTTTAACACAACTATATGTCAGAAACTCGAACTTAAACTTAAAAATACTAGCTAAGTTTTTTTTATATACATGCTAAATGCAAAGCTACTATTTTTCTTTTTTCTTTCAAGTATTATCGTCAGAAATTATACCGTTATGTGTCAAACTTCACTAGAGCATCTATGTATAAAAATAAAAAATAAAAAACAACTTCACTAGACCATCTTCCTATAAGTGGTGGACCATGCACGATGACACAAATTGCCCACAATATGCGTATATAATTATGATTTTATGTCATATTAGGCTATTGACTTATACAAAAAAAGTGCATTAATTGTTAGTGATTGTCAAAAAAAACAATTTTTCCACACCTCCGGAAAGGGTATAAAGGGAGAGAGATAATAACCAAAAAAGAAGGAAAAAAATGGAAAAAGAAAAAAGAAGAGATCATCTTTGTGTTTTAATATGAATAGTAAATACAACTTCGTAATGTTGTAGCAAACAGTCAAAGTTTTGTAAAAGGAAAATTTTCAATGGTGTTATTGGCATATCAGTAGAAGAAAGAGAAAATTTGAGAGAGAGAAAGTAAGAAATTGATAACTATAATAAATAATGAGACAATAAATCGAGAAAACAACAGGAAAAAAGGTGAATTAGAAGAGTAACTGAATGCATGAATATAACAATCATTATTACTCTTTGTGAAACTTACAGCGGAGATGATCGTACACGGAACTATAATAGCTCAATAATTAATGCATTGTTATAGTATCAATCTTTGGTCAGGAAGATTAACAAATTAGTAGTTCAAAACATGTTGGAAGATGGGATGGGGAAATAAAATAATAAAACAGGGACAAATCTTAGACAAATAATCTTATTTCAGTAGAAACAGGTCAAATTAGGTGCTGTAGCCAAGGACCCATTAAAACACATGACATGAAAATGGTGGTATTTGATTATAAGTTATCGGCATATTGCGTTTGTTGCTCACCACGTATCTAATGCTTATTGTCATCCATGTCGGCCATTCTTCTCAACCTGTTTCACCTGCTGTTTGGACCCCTCTGTGAATCATTTATTTTTAGTTTGTCAAGTGGTTAAGGAGAAGAAAAAATCCCTCTCTGTAAATGGTTTTATGGGATTCATGGTCTGTGCACACTCCCAGTGAAAAGTGGTAGAGTATTATACGTGGAATCTATATATGCTCTGCTGCCAGGATACGTGGGAGCCTATTCTGCATATGTTTCAAAGAATAATGAATATTTTTTATTTTAAATATAAAAAATATAAATATGATAGAATTTGTGTTGTGATAGAAAAAAAAAGATAAAAACAGATAAAAGATGTTAATGAAATATTTAAAATAAAATATAATTCATGCATCGTTATTTACTATGCCTATCAAACATTTTTCAACTCCATGTTTTAATTAGTTTGGCCGCACGCAGCCACGCAATAGGAATCCAAAAGTAATAGTGTCAAATTGCATATTGGTTTTAAGTGTGCCCATAAAGTGACGTGTAGTTGATCATGCAAATTTTGTGTTCAATATTTTTTTTTTGAAGGCTTTTTGTTCAATATGTATTGTAGGGTGTGACTGGGAGCTTTCTAATTTTGTTTTCTTGAGGTTTATGCTTGTTTTAAATAGGCTCTAGGTTAGCAATTTAGCATTCCTTATTCTCTAACTTTATAGAAAGAAATAAACACAGGATGCTATAGAAAGAGCATTACAACGGTGCACAACAAATAAAAACAATAAAACAAACACACGCTTAGCCATTTAGCTACACATATAGTAATTAATCGTGAAAAAACTTGCTAGAGTCTTGGACATTTATACATTTTTTTCTTTATAATTCCTTTCGGATTGACACTTGTCTAGCAGCGACCTAAAAAACACAATGAATCTAAGCAGAACAATGTTGTGTAATCGTAAAAAAGCCACAAATCTGACCAGATATAGCATTGGTGTTTAATGACCAGATATAGTATTAGCATTGTCGGTTCCTAACTAACTTTGAAAAGATATATGCACAAATATATAATGACCGTATCCTGAGTGGGTGGGTGAGTGGGTGGGTGGGATGGTATCTATATAAGTTTTTGTTTCATGTTTTGCTAATTTAATATTTGTATTATTTATTTTATCTAATTTCAATGAAAGGTTATAAGTTCTATTTCAAAGTGAGACACATTAAAAAGATATATGATGAATTAAATGATTAAAAAAGTAAAATAAAATAAAATTGTGGATTCAATTTTTTATGCTAATAAAATTAATAAAATTAAAAACTAATATTTGTCGATTAAAAAATAAGTCACATTAATATTGTTAAATAATTTAGTGACACATCTATAAATAATACAAAACAAACATTTTTGGTAGAATTTCGTATTTTTAGCCGACATTTTTAATTGATTAATAATACATTAAAAAAAATCAATACGATAGATTTTGGTTTTCTACGAGTGGAAACAACTTTATTGACCCGTATGTAACATGTGGTTGAGTAAAAAACCAACCATATAATTTTCCTACGAATGTGTGCCGTATATATATATACCAATCATGACTCTGCTATTCTTGCTTCTGTCAAACTGGCATGGTGTCCAGCACTGGATTTCTTCTCTAATGCAATGTCATTCTCTGGAATCCTGTACAGTAGGGTCATTTTATGATAATTGTCTCATTTCTTGGCGGTGGAAGATTATCTTGTCTTTTATTTTTATTTCAAAATATTTTATTTGATATAGAGAGAAAAAGAGAAACAGGGAAAATTAATTCTCTTATACTCTTAACTTTTTTTCATTTCAGTAATTTATTAATTTTTATTATATTTTAGTCTTTTAATTTTTAACCATCCAACAGATCAGAACATGTTTAAATTCTCGTTTAGGATGCTTCAAACTCAGTTTGGATAGTAAATTTGGTTTTATATATATTTAATTATGAAAATGTTAAACAATATGAAGAGCAAACTCGTCAAATTAACTAAATTTATCATTGTCATTATTATAAAATATACTTTTAGGAAGAAATAATAAACTTTAATTATGACTACTGAAAAATAGTCATATAATCTAGATGACTAGAGTTTATAAGAATATCTTAGGATTTAATTGAGAAATCAAAGACTCTAATTAGATGATTGAAAAAAAAAACATTGTCATTATGGCAATCCCAATAATTTTTTTGGTTTGGGCCATTTAGCCTTGTTTTAGATCCAATGACTGCTAAAAAAAGAAGTTAATATAGGTTAGGGAACTTACTATTTTACTACGTACACCCTCAATCCCCCATTTTGTTTTTGAATACCAATAATACCCTTTTAAGGTTATTTTGCATGCCTAGGTCTATCACTCAGTTACATGCCCTTTCCTTAACCCCAACCCTTTCCTCTTCCATAAACCCCACCCCTTTTTTTTATTTTTTCCTTCACTACCCTAGGAAATACACAAGTCTCTGCACATTGTCCACTGCCTACACAACGTCAGAGGATGTCGTCACCCAACTAAATAGTGAAACACAGGATTTGGCAAATTGAAATGTCAGGTCCTAGTTCATGTCCCTTGTCGTACAGCGTCGCTCGGAAACAGAGTTTGATCCCACCACCGACGAGAATTCTAGGGTGTTCTCATTTTTAGACACTGAACCTTGCAAGATGACAACGAGAAACCCTATTGTGTGGCGATTTCAAGCTGTTGAAGATATAATTTGAATTTGAATTATTGTTTCTTTTAGATAGGAAAATGTTGTTAAAATAGTATAGATAAGAAGAAGTTTGAATTATTGTTTTATAATATTGTGTTCAGTTTGTTAACATTACTTGTATAAATATACCTCATTTAAGAGGTGAAAAATGAGAGTGAATGAATGAATGAATAAAGAATTATTATTCTAATTTGTTCGTATATGTTTTTTAACATGGTATCAGAGCCATGACATCTTCCATGAACAAAATTATGTTCTGCTGCTACAAGAGTCTCTTTCTTCTTCACATTCCCAAACATACATCTCTCTTTTTCTTCCCGTATTAGTACCTATATTCCACTTTTATTTCTCCTCTTTAACCTTCACCTTCTTTGATTCGTCTACAAATTATGATTATTAATTATTATCATATGAACTCCATCTTTTCCTCACATAACCTTTGCATCTTCGATCTCGGCTTGAACCCCTTTCCGTATCTCAATTCTCCATACACGTATTCCATTTGAAGGCCATTTATGTGAAGCTAATTGCACTATTCTGAATCATTCACAGACCAACCATGAAGTCTATTGACTTGAACATGTGATTGTTTTGAATTGTTTCTCGTATCTTAATCTTCTTTCTGAAAACAATACAAACGACACAACACAAACCTATTTTTGAATCCTTCATGTACCTCAGTTTTAAAGCCTCCATGCACGTATTCCATTTGAAGGTCATTGATGTGAAACTCGTTGCACTTTTCTGAATCCTTCACAGACCAGCCTTGAAGTCTATTGACTTGAACCATGTGATTGTTCTGATCCCTTCTCATATCTCAATTCTCTTTCTACCTCACATAACTAAAACACTTATTGTAGACTATCCTGAAGCACCACATGAACCTATTGTTGATCAAAGTTATTTCTGGAAGAGTGTTTGAAGAAGCAATTTGCAAGTTGGGCATGACCGAGATTCATGCACCAACAAGATATAATTTGAATTTGAATTATTGTTTCTCTTAGATAAGAAAATGTTGTTAAAATAGTATAGATAAAAAGAAATTTGAATTATTGTTTCCTAGTTTGAATTATTGTTTTATAATATTGTACTCAGTTTGTTAACATTACTTGTATGAATATACCTCATTTATGAGGTGAAAAATGAGAGTGAATTAATAGATGAATGAATGAATAATAAGGAATTATTATTCCAATTTATCAGTATTTTCTTTTTAACACAAGCGGTGACCACGTGAACAGCTCCTCATTTCGGTGAAAGCACGCACTTAAGATGATGCCAAGGCAAACCACATAACACTAGCGAAGGAGAATTGGGAGGTCACCAATGAAGACGGAGAGAACTCCAACAATGGAAAAATTGAAGAGGAAAATGAAGGCCATTACGACATCGAGGGGGATGGAGAAACATGACATGCGCGATGAGGAAGACGAAAACAACCACGTTCAATTTGCATATGTTATAGAAATGTGTTCAATTTTCATATTCAAATCAAATGTAGAGATAGAGGGGGTGTATTTTTTTTTTTGAAAGAGAGTTACACGAGAGGGATAAAGAGATGAATAAAGTGTATTTAAAAAAGGGGTGTAATTAGAAAATATGGAAAGTGTAAATAGCAAGATCCATAGGTTAGTCTATACCGCTGATGTTTAAAGGGCTTGATTGGGCTATTTTCTCTGCCTCTTTTGCTGCTATCTAAATATTTATCGACAAGCGTTTTGAGCTCATTTGATATGTATAGCTGAAGGAATCACACTGAATGATTAAAAAAATAAATTTTTTTATCTAGAGAAATTAAAGACATAAATTTATAATAATTAATATATTATTCAAATAACTAATTTAACTCTCTTGGTGATTAAAAAATTAATTAGAATGAACCAATGGTTTCATTTTTTATGCTATCATTTAATTATAAATTATTATATATGATAAAATTGTTAATTTTAATAAAAATTACTTAAAATTCATATGTTTCATGGTTTCTACTTGAATGGTAATGTAAAAAATTTAATATATGAAAATTAAACTCTAGTAAAAAAAAATACTTAGATGTTATTATTGTTGCAAGTGAAAAGAATATTAAAAAAAACATGCAAAAATTGAGATCTATTTGAGGTAGTTACAGTCTTTCAATTTTTAGTTAACTACAAATTAAAAAAATGTTCAATTAGAATGATATTGAATTAACTTTCAACTCAAATTTAAAACACTTTGAACATAGTTTTAAATTTAAAACAGTAGTTTTATTTTTTATGCTGAAAGAGTTTTATTTTGTATTTATATTTTTAAGAACAAATCTATAATTTCTGTCATCTCTCTTATCATACTCATATTATTGCTAATATATTATCACCAGTTATGAGCGCCATTGCTATCAATCGCAACATGTTATCACTGTTGTTGTATCCATTACCAATTTATTTCCATTACCGTATCACTTGTTATCATACCAAAATCTTTGTTATTGTCATTATTAATTTATTATTATTGTCATCCCAATCATTATTATTATCGTCACCATGACACTATTATTATTATTTTAATTATTATCATTACTATCATTGACATCATCATTAACATTATTACCATCATCATTATTAATTTGTAATGCACTTCCCTTCTTTATTGGTACACTTCTCTTCCTTTTTTACTAGGGTTAAATGTAATTATGATTCTCTTATTTTTGTTTGATATGTAATTTTGATTTCTCTATTTTAAAATTAAGATATTTAGTATTTCTATTTTAAAAAATCCACAAATTTGGTCCTCCCATTTTAAAAGAGAGATATTTAGTTCTCATATTTTTAAATTTTTATAATGTTGATCAAATTCTCAAATTTGAGTATGTTTTATTTCTTTTATTTTGGTCCAATTGAATCCTAAAACTATCATATTCATTTAAGATATCATCAAAAAATGATTTAATTAATTACAAAGTAAGAAGTAAAATGAATAAAATGTAGAAAAATTAAATATTAAACCAAAACTATGGATTATTTAAAATAAGGGATCAAAATTTTGAATTTTCTAAAATATGGAAATTAAATGTTAATATTTTGAAATAGGGGACCAAAAATTTGGATTTTTTAAAAAATATGAACATCAAATATCTCAATTTCTCGAATGGTATATAGGCAATAATAATGTCCTAGTAAAAAGGTTTATAATTTTAATCTCTTTATTTCATTTAACTATTATATTTTTTCTATTTTATTTATGCTCCCTACACTCCATACTACTTATACCTTTGAGTTTCCCTTATCCTGAAATAAAGGGAGAAGGAAGTGAGAATAATTTGAAGATTTTAAGAAAAGATCAAGGAGGAGTGTATTGATAAGTGTTTAATTGGATACATATCCTTAACAGTTTAACACAATTGTATTATTTTTACATCAATTTAAGAGAGATGTGAAAAAAATATAGTTGCTTTTGCGTTAGACATAAGGAGAGGATGTTTGACACATGTTTTTAAGTTCAAGTGAAAAATAAAAACTAATTTGTGTGGTTTAAATCTAACTTTTGAAGAATGAAAATTACAAAAATTAAAATTTAAGCATTGTACATTCACAAAGCATTTTTACACTCGCAATCAATCAAAAATCATTTTTACTATGATTTTTAAAATGATTAAATAAAAATCAACAAATTTATTATATATAATAATTTTTTATTAAATGAAAGTATTATATTTATGCATAACTTTTTTTCTCATATATAATTATAAAATGTTAAATTTTATCTTATTTTTTTCAGTATGATCTTTTATCTTTTAAAATTTTAATTTGGTCATTTATCTTATATTTTTTATTCACTTTAGTCTTTCTTTCTCTTTAGTTTTTTTATCCTTTATGTTATTTTTTGGTTCAATTCAATTTCATCGTTTATCTTTTTATTTTGTTTGATATGTTCCTTTAGTTTATTTAAGATTGACCTTGTTAATCATTTAAAAATGATTTTTTTTTCAGCAATCAATCTTAAATGGATAGAAGCATTCAATTGAAAAAAAAAAAGATAAATGAATAAAATAATTTTTTTAAAAGATAAAAGAATAATTTGAATAAAAAAGTAAAAGATTAAATTAAACTTTAAAAAAAATAAAAGATCAAATTAAATAAAATAAAAGGTAAATCATCAAATAGATAGTTATAAAATACCATTTATCTTTTATTGTTTCCAGATTTTTTTAAATTGATAAACAAATATTTTTTAGTATTACAAATTTTTAAAAATGAAATAAGAGAAGTATACTTTTTAAACATATAATAAAAAATGAATGAATAACAATCAAATCAGTAAAGCGTAAAACATTCCAAAAACTGTCTAATATTTTGTCACCTTGCGTCCTATTGTGCACTTTTTGGCACGCTTGCTTGCATACAAAAGAAGACAATCCACACAAACACCGAGAAGAAAAAGAAGCCCCTGTCTTCCTCTTCCCCCTCCCCCATAAAGTAAAGATGATGCCCTAGTTCGTGGACCATTTTCCATTGCTTAACATCCATTTTTTTATTCACTGTATGTGTCGCAAAAAATTACTGCACATTACAGAATATCAATATCATTTGTACAAATCAAATATAGTTTAATGTGAACTACCTAATCAAGATCAAAAGGCACATGTTCTCTAACTATGCCGAGTGTGTAGTGAATATTCATATTTTTTAAATATCTAATAAATATTTTTTCTTTCTATTTTTCTTAGTGTTAAATCATAATACTTGTAATGTCTATATTTTTCTCACTTTTTTTTACATTAATTAGCTCAGATCCCATAACTTCATCGGTCTGGATACTTCAATGTTATTATTTTTACTCATATTAAAAAAAATACATTAAATATGCATCAAATATAATATTAGTCAAATTTTCACGAAGCAATTAATTCTATAATCAATTAAGTCTATATAATTTTATATAATTTTTACTTTGTAAATAATTAAATCTACATAATTTAATATAATTTAATAATTAATTGATATTTCATCAATTGAGTTCATTTTTATAAATATTATACTTTTAAAATCTAAACAAATATCAATTACACAATAAATATTTTATAATTTAATAATTAAATGGATCTTTTCTAATCCCAAGACTTAATTCCAATTTACAACTGCTTTTGAGGTTCAGAAGCTTTTTATCTAGATATCGTTCTCTCAATAAATTTTCGCAAAGCAAAAAAAAATAAAAATCTCATTACTTATTTTATTATTTAAAAAATTATATAAAGATATTATTAAAAAACAATGAAAATTCTAAATTTTCTTACTAATTTTATTTTTTAGTAATAATATTGAATGCCTTTTGATTTCAGGACATTATAAGAATTTGTTTTTCAATTTAATATTTTTTATAAAATATTTTAAGAAAATAGAATTACTCAAATGCAATACATATTATTATTACCGCAAATCCCTTACAAATTCACCATCCCTGGATTGGAGATATGAAAAGAAACAAAGCAAGGACACCAAAAAAGAAAGAAAGGGAACAAAAAAAAAGGAAGAGAAAAAGAGAAACATCTTTGGAGATGTACGTATTTACAGAATCAATTTTGCGAGCTACAAGTCCCACAAGGAAACAAATGAACTCTCAAACGTTGTAACAAGCAAGCACTTGAAACGGAAAACATGCCATGTGACTCAAAATCGCTTCTAGAAAACCAAAGCCAAAAAAAACCTTGAAACAAAGAAAGAAAGAAACGTTCTTCCGAAACCTACAGAAAAATAAAGCACTCCAACGACACGTGTGGATTCTCTAGTGACTCCTTCACTGAAACGGTGTCCTTTTCCTCCACAACACCCTTAGCCGGAGGGACTCGCCGACTGAGCTTACTCCGGCAACCACGCGATGGCGACCTCGGCCGATGGGTAGTCCCCTCGCTGGAATGACGGCGGGCATGGTCGGTCTCTCTCTGGCGAACTGACCGTGACCTCGCCGGAATTTCCGGCTTTCTCGCCGGAGATTTGGGCCTCCGGTCTCTGCCACCGATTCTATTGCCGTCGACGGCGTACGAACGCTTCCGGTTGCGAGTTCCGTTGCTTCTCTTGCTCGTGGCTTCGTCTTCTTGGTTTTCCGTCACGGTGGTGGCGGTGGTGGAGAAGCTGTCGCCGTTGCTGCATGTTTCCGACACGAGGGACCCTTCCTCTAATTCCAACGCTTTTTTGATGGGCACCTTTGGATGTTGAATTTTGAGCAATTGGGTCTTCGTTTGTGGCATCAAAATTGGAACTTGTTGAGGTTTTGAGATGGGAGTCTCCGAGAGAACCTCTTTCACATATTCCTCTTCAAGGGGTTGTGAGATTCTGATTCTGCGGTTTTGTTCGTGGGATCCGAGGTGGGGTTGTTGGTGTTTGTCGCCATTTTGAGGTGGCTTAGAGTTAGGGGCGCTGAACCAACAACCCATTTGGATATTGGACCAAGTTGTGAAGAGGTTTCAGGTTATTGTAATGGTAGAGTAGTAGTGGTTGGAACAAGACAGTGTTGGATGTTGTTGCATGGCTTTGTTGGGTTTTGACAATTTTGATGGGAAAGTAAATGAAAAGTGGTTAACGGCTATTGAAATGTAGGGTGGTTTGGAAAGTGAAGCGAAGGAAAAGGTTGTTTGAGGAGAATAGGGAAGTGAAGAGTAAAAGGGGCAACACAGAAATAACTAGTGAGGTGAAAATAGATAGATTGTAGTAGGAGTGAGCCTTGAACAAGGAATATGCTGGAGCTTCTTAAATAGCTTTGATCTTGCTCTGGATTAAGGACAAACTAGCATCCAATAATCTTATATTCTTTTCTTTCTTTATAAAAACAATCTTACATTCTGTCTATCCCAATAAAAAAGGAAAATTATTTGTCATAATAAAGTGGGCTACTTTGTTAGTCTTTAAACTTTGCAAGAAATAAATATGGGCAAATTTTTAAAAATAATATTTTTTAAAATAATTTGAAATTTGTAACTGTTTGAAAATTATTTCGAAATTTGGGGTCGTTAAATACGTTTAATTTGGGTGTGAGCTTGTTTTTCCTAGTTATGACACGTGTCATGCATGCGCAATGTATATAAATTTCGAACAATCATAACTTTTGATAGAAATGTTCGATTGAGGTGTAGTCTATGTCAAAACTCTCAAAACTGAGAGAGGAAGGCTTGATCAAATATCCAAAGGAAATTTGGTTAATTATTTTTTTTTCAAAAAAACGCCTCTAAGTGCCTCAAAATTAGGATTTAATCTTCGATCATCTAAAAAATTCTGTTTTATCTACTTTTTTAATTATTTAATTAGTTAATTTAATGTTATTTTTATTTTTTAATTATTTCTCTTAATTTTGAGCATTTTGACATAAAGTACGCATTGATCGGACATTTCTATCAAAAGTTATGACTGTTTGAATGACATATCATATGCCTAATTTGAGCTAATTTTTTTGCAGATATTAAGATGTAAAAATAAAAACATCAACTTAAAAAATATGGGTGAATTAAAAATTATATGCATATTTAATTATATACAGTAATGAATTTGAATAGATTAAATTGAATTTTGACTCAAATCTTAAAAAAAATTGAACCAAAATCAAAAATTGTATCTAGACATAAGTTATTTTCATGAAAATTAATGTTTCGTAAAATTAAAATAAATACCATTTTTATGAAATTCAGTTATAAAAATAATAAAGTTAATAAAAAATTAGCCTAAATTAATTAATGCTTTTTTGATATATTTACCAACCAAAATTATACTATAAATTTTTAAACTATTTTAGTTTAAAAAAATTAAAAAATCACAATATTGTGGTTACAACACTAATTTCAAAAATTGAAAAAAATTATATTGTAAATTTAAAAATTGATTTTAAAGTCGTACCTAATTTCGGTCTCTATTTCAATCGCTAGAACTAATTTAAAAAAAACCACAATATTTTGTCGAAAAAGTGTTAGCGACAGAAGTGGTCACAATTTGGACGTATTTAAACACGCTCAATTTGAGAGTGTTTGACTGCCCCAAATTTCAAATTAGTTTCCAAACAACTGCAAATTTCAAAATATTTTTTTAAATTGTATTATTTTTAAAAATTTGCCATAGATATTATATGTTTTTCTTCCATGAAAATACTCAATTTATTTTTAGTCTTTTGAAAAAGATTTTGTCTACTTTTCGTTTTTGTAAAATCATTCATCTTAAGAATTTAAGTAATTTATTTATCTTAACTTTTTTTAAAATCAAAATAGTAAGTATTAAAGTTATTAAAAATAATTTTTATTTATCCATTGTAATGGTTAGATATTGAATTCATTTTATGACAACGTATTTATGGGCTATGGCTTCGCAATTAAAGTTAGTTATGGTGCAACTTCATACGACAGTGTTTATATAAAACTCTATTTGTGTGTTGGGTTTATTAAAAGAAAGTAAGTGTAGTTTGAAACTTCAAATTGTTTTTGCAACCCCCTTTAACTGGAAGAATTCAAATTCCAAATCTTCCAAATGGACGAATGCTATGCGGTGAACCAAAGTGATAAGTCGATTATCAATATGTGAGGCCACTAGTTTTTCAGCAACGCTATTCACTTTAAAAAATATTATACATTACTTTTTTTATATTTTTATCATACTCCCTTCTTTCCATTATAATTATAGTCCTAAATTATATCACACATACTAATAAAACTAATAAATGATTGAAAGAAAATAATAATTTTACAAAATTAATCTTGTTTAAATTTTGTTACTCATATCATTAATATTATAAGAGATATAAGTGAAAAAATATAATTAATATTATATTGAAAAACTAAAATGATAATTATTTTGAAGATAATTTTTTTCTTTTTACATTGATAATTATTATGGTACTGAGGAAGTATTGAATAATATAGTTTTTAATGCTGTTTTAAATAGTCAAAATTTTAGCACATTTTCTAAAATGGTAACTCTTATTCTGTGCTAATTTTATTTTTGCGAGCTGAGTAGTGTTTCCTGCATAATTAAGATTTCACCGCGATAATGTCGTAAATTTTGCCCAAACATTCTGAAGTTTTTATTTTCTTCGGAAAATCGAAAAGATGAATTCAAAAGTGAATTCTGAAATTTAATGCAAGAAACCGAAAAGGATGAGTTCAAAAGGCAATTCTAAAAGTTTATGCAAGAAATGGGAAAAGATTATTCAAAAGCAAAACATGCTGGGCAAGGCTGTCAATGTCATACTAATGAACGTAAGAAAAAGAAAGAGTACATGTACTCCTTTTGAATTGTCAATTAAGAAATATAGTAATTTGATTTTAAAAGAGCAAAACGAATAGACAGAGAAAACTATGCATAGGTGAAAAGATTAGGTGGTTTTTTGCGTACCATTTTTTTTTAAAAATTTGGTAAGATTTTATGGTAATAATTCTCTGTGTGTTTCTCTATGTATAGCTGCATACACACTCATATTTATATCGCGTTATGTTTTTCTAGATGATATTATGTTCATTGATGAGATTAAAGATGATGATAATAGGAAATTGAAATTATGGAGAAATACTTTGGAGTCTAAAGGATTCACGATAAGTAAAAGCAAGATGGAATATATGAAATGTGAGTTTTCGCGGGCAAGAGATGGTGATCAAGACGTCGTGCATCTACTTGGTCAAGAGGTACTCAAGAAAAATGTTTTTAGATACTTGGGATTAATTTTGCAGAAAGGTGGTGAGATTGATGAGGATGTAAATCATAGAATTATAGTAAGGTGGATGAAATGACAGAGTACATCAGAGTTTTTGTATAACCGCAAAATTTCCCCTAAGGTAAAAGAAAAATCCTATAGAACAGCTGTAAAACTGGCAATGCTATATGGAGCGGAACACTGGCCAACACATAGGCAACATGAGCATAAAATAGGGGTAGCAGAAATGAAGATGTTAAGGTGGATGTGTAGATATACGAAGATAAATAAGATAAGAAATGAGGATATTTGGCAAAAGGTATCAGTGGTACCGGTATGTGAAAAGATGATGGAGCTTAGATTGAGGTGGTTTGGGCACGTTATGAGACAGTCACTGGATGCTCTCGTAAGAACAAAAGTTTCTTACCAAGAGTTCGGCACAAGGAGAGATAGAGGTCGACTGAAACTTACCTGGGAAAAGGTAGTTAAACAAGACCTAATGAAGTGAGATATACATTGGCGGATGGTATGTCTTAGGACAGAGTGGAGAAAAGCTATAAGCTTTGTGGAGGGTTAAATCCATTAGTATTTTTATGTTCCAGTCGTTCCCTTATTTTTAGTTCTTTTTCTCTTTTTTTCTCCCTTCTTCCTTTCACCATTTTTTTATTTTATTTTAACTTTTTTTCCCTCTCTTTTGTCTCATTTCTACTTTTTTCTTTGCCTCTCTCTTTCTCTTTCTTTGTCTCATTTTCGATTTATCATTAAATTCATCTATCATTGACTCCAATTAATTTGGGTTAAATGTGTTGTTGATGTTGATGATGTTGATAGTTTGATTTAAATTATATTTATAGAGTGCCAAATCCAAATTTTACAAAAAAATACATACTACAATCAAATAATTTATGGGACTCTTGATGGTTTGGTTGTTAGTTTTCAAACGCCAAGTTCTCCAGTTCGAAGCCAGCAGAAAAGGATGTATTCTTTTTACCTCCTGTAGTTTTTTTATAATATTATCCTTAATGATATTCAACATTTTTATAAGTAATTTATAATATTTATATCTGCCATTTAAAATTACTCTTAGAAACTGTTAATGTAAATGCATTTTATTAAAAGCAGTTTACATCGATCACCTACATGTATTAACTATATGCTTGAATTTTTTTAATAAAGCCTAGTATAATCAAATTTTATCCAAAAAAGACAAGAAAATTTTAAAGTTAACCAAAACAAAATATTCTAGATGTCATTGTGCATGGACAACTTTGTAGTTTCCCTAACTTGGAATAATTTGTAAATATGTAGAAATTAGAGAGTTGGATAAACTATTGGGAGTAGGAGATACCTGATCCATATCTAAATCTAGTCAGCCTGTAACAAAAACTTCTCACTGAAAGTACTTTAAGTTTCAGGGATAACATTCTCTCAATTGTTAAAAAAAAACTTTGATACGATTAAGTTTCAAGATCTTACTTTTGATATTCTTGTCAACCTTATCTCTAAAATAAAAATATTTTACAGTAACTCGTAGGGTTCATTCTATAAAGTGAAAACAAATGAAAAAAATGAAATGAGATGAAAATTTTAAATTAAAATAGAATTTTAAAAATATGAATCTCATCTAATTCACTCGTACTGATATTTATGAAAATGTTAAATATTCAAACTCGAGATATTTATACATTTACTTAATTTCTATCTACACAAAATAAAAATTTGACAAGCCAATTTTAATATGAAAATGATACACTATATTATACTCCCAATTTTAGTCATAAACATTTACCTTTTATAAAATGTCAAATGTATTTTTTGGGTACAATAACCATGACTAAAAAAGTAAGAAAACAATTGTCACTTTAACTTGTCAAGAAGACCTACTACTCAAACAAGCCTTTATAATTTTTTTAATTATTTTATAATCTTTTAATTAAAAAATAAACATGGTCGTGAAGATCAATAATTAATAAAATTTTAATATCTGTGTCGCTAGCTAAAATTATGATCTTATGAAGCTGATCATGAACGAGAACGGAACAAATCTCAATGGGTACTTTCAACATGAAACAAAGGATCCCCTGTTCCTTTTATCAACATCAGTTTCTTCAATTGTAATAGACAATCAAGACCAGATTACCCGAACAAGCATTTACCGCAATATACACGGAGAAAAGGGAGAACCCCATATAGCAGCAACCGGGGTCACGATGGAATGACGAAAAAAACAATGAAGTTGTCATAAATATTTTATTTTAAGAGAAAAATATTGGAAATTCTTTTTAAAATGATCTTTTGTAATCAAAAATAGGTTTGGAAGTCAATTAGCTGAAGAAAAGATGTTAGCACCTTAAAATGTTTATTGAAGAAAATGGTAACTTTAATTATTTGAGCAAAATCATGTAACTTTATAAATGTTTACTTTACTCAAAAAAATAATTTTTGACTTTTATTATTTTTATAGAAAGAACACTTTTATTTATTTATATTTATTTAAAGAAGATAACTCTATGCACAAAAAAGTTTAGATAACAAATGGTTATTTTATGAACTTTTTATGGTTTGTGTAACATAAAAGGTAGAATTTTTACTCAATTAATATCACAAACCATTACAAGAGTTAAAATTATTTTTTACTTTATTTAAAATGCCATAAAATAATTTTCTTAAAAAAATTATTGAAAGAAGATAACTCTATGCACAAATATTAGATAGCAAATGATTATTCTATATTTTTTATGATTTAAGCAACATCAAAAAGTAGAATTGTTACTTAATTAGTGTCATAAACTATTGCATGAGTTAATTAAAAAACTACAATAATAAAAAAAGTAAAAATCCTTTTTTAGAGAGAAAAAGAAAAAAATTAAAAAAGAAAATCTCTATCTTACTATTGTTAACAAAAAAAAAAAAAAAAAGGAAAAGAAACATGCTCACCGTCCCTGTACAATCCAATACCATTTTTTCTATTATAAAATATAGCTATAACTAAACCTTGCCCATCCTGTGCATATTTTGCTTGCAAAAGAAAATAATACGACACACGCGGGTACTATCAAGAAAATAAAAGTCAATGCCAATATCCATTTTAATATGATTTCATATTCTAATCCTATACTAAGAGATATACATATCCAGACTCCACATGCACATACCGATGTCCTTTATCGATTCACAAAATAATAAAAAATGAAATACAATGAATTCCCACCAAGGTTCATTTAGAGAAAGAACTTACATCTATAACGAAAATGCAAGAAAGATAACCTTTGAATAATGGTTGAAATATGAATCCACCTAAACGTTGCTGCAACAAGTGCATGAGCAAGAAAAAAAAATAGTACTCTCCCTTTATCGTTTCTTTCTTCTCTGATTTTTCTGCTATTTTTTTTCCCTCTCTTTGTTTTTCCATAAAAAATGCACAATGCAAGGTGGTTCCATTTTATAGCCAAAGCTGATTAGCTTTCTTGTAACCAACTTATCTCTACTATCGCACTATTTTCTCCACTACCAGTCTTTTATTTGACCAAGTCTCCTCCTTAAGTGCCATATTCTCTTGCTCTATTTAAATTGGGTATTCACAAGTACCAAAGCCCCCCCCCCCCCCAACCAAAACTTGCCATATTTCAACATATGTTATATGCTTGACGAATGAATTGTAGCCAAAAATGAATTACTCAAAAGTATTCCATCTTTCAATAGTTTTAACCATTAGTCCCCAAAGGATGCTGTGAGACAGACACTAGCCAGCATGTCATAAGTCGCAACCCAAAAAAAAAAATACGTCACTGCTCTACTAGGCTATCCACCAGATGATTGTGACGGTAAACACTAAACATGGTTTCAGGACAATTTGCCAGCAGAATTATATAGGCTCTTGGTGGTGGTACACTGCTATAATGTAGTACCAGATTCCACTTCAAAATTCAAGTCCAGTGAGATAAGTTTGAATGTCAACCACCAAATAAACCCAAATTGAGTAACACTTTTAAAAAACACTTCAACAATATTAAAATCAACAGCTTTAAACGATTTCTCAAATAAGAGGTAAAGACTTATTAACTTTTAATAACTACAGTAACTGGAGTAAGTTAGCACCAGTTTAATAGAGAAAAATGAGTTCATGTAAATGAGAACATATACAATCAACCTTTGAAATTTGCATTTTCTAAATAAATCAATCAATCCACTCATAGGTTGGGGAGGAGGTAGTGAAAAAAATTGCAGACAGCAGCATATGTCCGTTTGAAGCTTTTTACTGATATTACACGTGGCATGAGCATCAACAGCAATGTAGTAAGCCTGCGCTCCTTACATATAATGCACAATGAAGTGTGTGAATAACAAAAAAGATGGTGGATCAAGAAGAGGTCAGCTTTGAGGGAGAAGCAGCCCGATCTGATTCAATCATGGATTTAATATAGAATTCACCTGCCTTGTATGATGACCTCACCATGGGCCCAGATGCCACATATCGAAAGCCCTACATACAAAGTAGAATTTGTTTGTCATTCATACCACATGATCATCATGATGCTGGATGCAACAGTTAACAGGAGAGAAATGAACCATGATTACACTCGCTTGGTGATGTATAGAATGCCAGATGCATTGCTAGATAAAGATTGCTATTGGCTAAGGCCACTGGGGTGTGTTAACTCCTAAGAATAAATAAGGGAATGGCAAGTCTGAATTTACCATGGATTAGCAAGATTAAGATTATTTCACAAAAAGCTGAATATGCAAAAATGATTCTATTTACCCCAAAGGAAATCGAGGAAATAGGATAACTACTCTTAAGATATAATATCTAAGGTACTCTAAAATATGCCAAGATAAAATATTGATGGTACCAGATATTCATCATATATTCTGGCAATTACTTGCGGTAACCAATTAATTATGAGAAACAACTGCTTTATATTTAAACAACTCCCACAAAGTCACTACAGAATGGTTTTTTCTCCAAAATAAGTTAATTCAAACACACGAACAAAAGACTAACCATTTCCATGCCAAGTTTCTGATACTTATCAAAGGCCTCTGGTGTAACATATTCAGATACCGGCATATGGCGCTTTGAAGGTCTCATATACTGACCAAATGTCATCACGTCAACACCAGCCGCTCTCACCTTCTCCATTGTCTTTACAACCTGATCAGGTGTTTCCCCACAACCTAACATTATTGAAGTCTTAGTAAGTGTTCCAGCAGGAGCATATTCCTTGGCCAGCATTAGAACATCTAATGACTGCTTAAAATTAGCGCGATGATCCCGTACAACACTCTGAAGCTCTTCAACTGTCTCAATGTTGTGTGCAAAGACATCTAATCCTGATTTGGCAACCTCCTCTACACAGTCAGCATCTCCTCGAAAATCTGGAACTGTGAAAACAAAAGTAGTGCAACAATCATCACAGGAAGAAATTTGTGAAGCTGTATTTAAAAAGGTTTTGAATTAAGCATACTAGCATAGTTCCCTAGAGAAGAATCCATCTCAACAAACATATACTCCATGCTCTATTGAAACCTAAAACAAAACATATGTAAATACAAAATCAAACCAAATTTATTCTCCATGCTCTATCAACAATATCACTTTTTAATTCTATTTAAAGTCATACAATTAAAGTAACCCATTTCAATAATAATATGTCTATGGAATTCATCAACAGAAACTGCATAGAGAATTAGTACTATAGGTACCAGCTAATTCAACTGGCAACCTACAGTTGAAAAAACTAACAATAGATGGTCCTTCCTTTCATATCCATTATCCACTAACTATAACTGCAAACCAGTAGACACTCAATTTTTCAAATAGAGCTACATTCCCACCTATTAGGATTAGACTTGGTTGTTCGCTATTTGATAGAACTAGTTCATGCAAATATTCAAATGCATACCTAAGGCTTCTATCAGCATATTAGGCTTCAGTGCCTTCAGCTTCTGCACTGTTTCGGTAAAATGACCACTCCCTTGATCAGGTAAATCATCACGGTCAACACTTGTTATAACCACATAATCCAGACCCCACGATGCAATTGCTTCAGCCACATTGGTGGGCTCATCAGGGTCAGGTGGTGGAGGAGTCCTTGACGTCTTAACATTACAAAATCTGAAAATTCACATAAAATAATTAAATGGAAGTGAACTAGTGAAAAACTATTCCAGGCACAACTATAAGTCTATAACAGGTCTTGGGTAATTACACTAACCTCCCTTGAAGTTAGTTCTTATTACATCCAATACTTCTTTGGGAAATTACACCCACCTTCCTTACCTTGTTATTTAAAAAGAGAAATGGTGTAGAAATTATACATAAAGTAGGCAAGTTGGGGGCAATTTCTCAAATAAAAAGAGTAGGCATTGGAAAAGTACACAAAGTTATGGCTGCGTGTGTAATTTTCCAAACAAAAAGGATTCAAAGTGTAACAAGCGCTATCCTTAAGATTAGTTAGTATGTTTTAAATTACATAAGGCGGTACAGATTCAAAATCAGACAGAAGCATTATTTTCCTTTTAATTAACATAACAATTTGATCATAACTACAAACTAGCAACTAGATAAAAGGGGATTTGGCTCCTCTAAAGCGAGAGAAGTACACTTTAGAAGATAAACTATAATTATAGTTGTTGATTAGAGAATTAAAGTTAACATTTTAACAACTTAAAAGTTAGTTATACATCCAAATCTAAATTCTACGATGGTATCAATGCCCATTGTCAAACCACTCGCATCAGTCTTTCAAACTGCACGCTCTAGATATCCAATCCGACAAACTTTGTGCTTGAGATATCCAGTCTTACAAACTTCATACTTGAGATTGAAGTGAAGGAAATGTGTTGGAGATCCTACACTAACTAACAATATGACTAAAATAATGTATATTAGTGGAGGGTCAACCTCACCCCATGAGCTAGCTCTTAAGGTAGAGTTATCCAAATTCTAAGATATACATGTATTTTATTACAATCTTGGCCAACTATACCTACATTTGGAGAAATTAAATCCGATGAAAAGAACCACTCCACTCACCTCAACTCATCACTCCATACATTAGAGTAGCATCATTCATTATACTGAGCCCATAAACAACTCAATCTCCAAAACATGAGCACAACATTCCAGCATTCCCTAGAATTTACACAGCATGTGCATAGAATTACTCCTTATCATTTCTGCTATTCCACTCGCGAGTCGTATCTGCTCTACTTATCTATCAAACCGACACACCAACGGTTACTTACTACTCTACCTAATTATCCAATTCAACACCACCATTTCCTCAAAGCCACCTTCTAAAAACAAATAAGTGAATAACCAACGCCAAATACACCAATTACAAAAAAAATAAAACGAAATGATTGGATTATAACCTGCAACCTCGAGTACAAGTGTCGCCGAGAATCATGATAGTGGCGGTGGCAGTGCCGGTCTCGCCTCCGGACCAGCACTCCCCCAAATTAGGGCACCGCGCCTCCTCGCAAACCGTGTGAAGCTTCAATTCACGGAGCTTCTTCTTGATCTGCACGTACTTCTCGCCGCCGGGAACGGCCTCCTTCATCCACTTCGGCTTCGGAAGCGGCTTCTTCTTCGTCCCGACCTCCACCGAGTACGCGCTCTCCGATTTTAGCGCGACGAAGTCCGACAGCGACGGCGACTCCTCCGCCAGCCGCGCCCGGAGCCCCGCCAGAGTCTGCGGGAACTGCGCCGGCGCAGCCGGTGGCGTGGTCGTCGAAGATGAACAGAAGAGTCTTGCTGCGCATTTGATGTTTCCGGCAACGCTTCTGATCCGTGAATGCATCATCATCTCTCTCTCTCTCTCTTTCGGACAATCACAGATCGCGTAACGGAGATAGAGAAAACATGAGGATGAAGATGCACGCGACGCGCACACCCACACCAACAATCCTCAATATGGGCCTGAGCGTTGCTTCATTCAAGTTGGCCCAAATATTTTAAACTATGGGCCTATATTATAATTACGGCCCATTTTTCCCGAATATGTATACTCAAATACTCTATGGACGGTGGACTTTTTTTCCCCCACAAATAATAGTTATTAGTTTATTAACAAATATTAATTGTTAATTTTACTAACAGAGAGATTTGAACCTAAGACTTTAGTCTTCTTCCTCACCAATCAAGCCAACCTAAAATATTCTGAACCGTGGACTTGTAAGTTCAAAGTGCATAAAGGGGATAATAAAACATTATTAAGATAAAGTTTACAACATAAAAAAATTTGTTATCATTGATTCATTGTATTTTTAAAAAAAATTTACATAAAAATGAATAAATTCAAAATCTACAAAAATTTCATTAGCTAAGATGATAATGAGTTCTTGTTATTAATTATTGTTAATGTTATTGCATTTCATTTGTAAAATGAGATATGTTTTGTTTTTATTCAAAATAAAACAGAAGAAAGTCCAGCCAGCATAAACAGTCTCGATCATATAGCTGTAATGAGTTTATTATTCTTTTAAGTCTATATGTTAGGGTCTTTCAACTGTTGCAAACTATTAATTCTAATACGCTTGGACTTGGTTAAGAAAATGCAAGAAAGGGAGGAAGGAGAAGTCAAGAAGAAGCATTAGAATTGACAAGGACATAAAACATGCAAATGCAATACTGCTGGCGCTCTACACAAACCAACGTTAATTGATATCTAGCTACCCCACATTGTCTAAAGTTTAAATCGCCATTGAAAACATAACAATGACAACCTTTAGATTTTACTTACACTACTAAATGTTTTCGCGTATAACTGTCTACACTTTTTAAAAGTGAATATTATCACAATTATGGGGAAAAAAATGTTTAATCCTAAAATAATTGAACACGTTTCGATTTAGAACTGTGGCCAATTTGTCTTCTTGTGAGGCGGACACACATCTGCGTGACAGCCAACACGATGGGTTTGGTTGTCAAAGAAGCCCATTCGATTTGGACTTTTTCGGCATTCATCGGTATTCGGATACCAAAAGGGTCTAAAATGAAAAATGTTTGATAATCATTCCTATGTTATCCAACACCTACACCTAATAAGAGAAAAATAAAAAGAGAGAAAATATAGGTTTATAAAATGAAAGGAGAAGAGAGAGAGAGAGAAATAAGATGTATTGATAGAGTGTATAAAATAAAGAGTGATTTACTCGTAAAAAATATTCGCTTTTCAAGGTTCCTTTAATCCATTTTTTCTTATCGCTTTGCTCATATAAAGAATGCAAATGTATTATTTTTTTTATTATCTATAAGAATAGAAATTAGACACGTTTATAAAATTTATGCATCTTACTCAATCAATTATATTAGATTTTATTGTTAAATGTGTTACTTTTTATGTTTACACACGTGTCTTTTTCCAAATAATTTATATTTTTTTCCAAAATTCTTAATTGAGTGTGAAAATTCTTATTAATTAATTTATAAGTAATAGTTTTAATTTTTTTGTCAAGAGTGGTTAATGGGAGAAAGAAAAGGTGAAGTGGTTCTGGAAATGTGTGTGTGTGTGTGCATATATATATATATATATATATAAGATAAGATAGTGCTCTTAACTTTATAAAAAAATGTTAACTCTTGTTAAGTCTGCAACGATTGAAAAATAATTTCAAACTGACTGTGAAAAGTGCTTTCCATGGCAAAGAGATGATTGAAAAAAAAAATAGAGATCAATTGGAAGTGTCAGTTCTTCCTAGTTGATTCTTTTTGCAAAGGTTTGAAATCCTTCATTTATTTGTGAAGGAAGAATTCGTGAAATTTGTCCAACAAAATCTATTTGAGAAGTCATATTGAGAACCCATTTTGAAATATATCAAACCTGAATGACAATTTTGTTTGTTTTAAATCTAGAACACCTTGTTTTAAATCCCAAAAATTATATCCAATTGAATCATAGCTTCGGAAAAGCTCTTAGATTGTTCCATTATTTTCCCTATTGTGACGATATGAAAATTCTGGTAATTTGGATTGTTGAATATGTAATAATTAAGGGGGAGTTGTGGTCCTGATAATGCTTAATTGCAAATGAGTTCTAATATATAAAATGAACTCAGAACTATTGTGTTCTGTTTTTGGCCAATGGCTTCAAATGAAATCTATCTGGAAATATTTTTTCTTTATGTGAGCTCTTGTCCCAAAAGTTATGGTTCCATTTGAACTGCATTCCAAAATTTAGTTTTGAAAGTGTAGTGGCCAAGTGGGTTTGAGTTTTCTTTTAAGAAGAAGTGTTTCTAAGGAGGCATATGTTTCCACAATTTTGAAAACTTATGGGTTTGGTTTGGAAGATGAAGACATGGAAGAGCATTTTTACCTCTAGGAGTATAATTTGTCTAAAAACATTTATATGATCATTAATTTGTCCAATTCTTTTATACCCCAAACACAAAATGTAATTTAGAGAACTTCTTTAGTCCCATTTCAGATAAATTGTTAAACGCTGGTACATAATTGTGTGGCTAACAAATACGCAGCATATAAAACAAAAGAGTGTTTTTTTATTTCTTTATCAGGAAACAAAAAGTGCTGAAAAAACGGAAGATTAATTTGATTTGTACGTTTCTATAACAGAAAAAGAAAATAGTTTCAATAGTCAATTTCAATGAATTACGCATAAATATAGAAAATAAAATGATTTATTTATCTGATTTCTTTCCCTGGCATTGAAAATACTATAGAATAGTGTGCATCGCAGAGATTCGTTATGGTGAATGACAGCTATGGTTGAGGTGGATATTTTCGACATGCATTTTTTCCCGTTTTCTTTTTTCATACCATAACCATAATGTTCCCCCTTTACCCTTGAAAGCTACCAAACTAATTTCCTTTTTCTTTAAACGGCCATTGTAATTTGTATCATATATATATATATATATATATATATATATATATATATATAATTTATATAATAGTAGTATTTTATTATTTTTCTTCATTTACACCATATATTTTTCTTCATTGTAATTTATATAGTTTTTCTTTTTTTTTTCTGCCTGAACGTACGTGTAAAACTTTTTCCAAATGTAATTTTTTTAGAAAAGGAATTTATCCTTCTCATGTAGTATTGATGTGGAAACTCTACGCTGATACTTATTGTTTTATTTCAGGTCATTTTCTCAGAATATTAACTATTCACTGTTAACTTTTGAGCAAGAAACAAATGACATGGCAAGATAAAATTCTGATTATTAGTAGCAGTATTAATATTATTGTTTGTTGTGCATCAATATTAACGAAATCATTGTGCAAGTTCATTACATTTTTATCGTAATCTAAAATACCTACAAATGTTATTCCCTTATTTCTTTTACGATAGAAACATTTTTAATAAAAAATAATAATAATTAAAAATATAATTTAAAACATTTTCATTACGAATATATCTTATATACTAATATGGTAAAAAAAAATGAAAATATATAAATTAAAGTAGTATAAGAAATATACATAAATATAAAATTATTTGACTATATATATTAATAGTTTTAAAATATTTACACACACATATATATATTCACCAACATATATTTTTATAAAGTTGAAAAATAAAAAGAATACTAGTACTATTAGAGGCGAACCTAAGTATAAGAGAGTGTCCCCCTTAAATTTTTAGATGAAATTACTAAAATATCCTTCTTTTTAAAAAAAATCACAAAGTATCTTATCCCATTGCATACCGGATACCTCAGTCCTTCTCTTCTCTCGTTCAAGCAGTCAAGTACCTCGACCTCTCCTTCCTCTCATCGTGGGGCCACACACTCTTCTGCTCTTCCTTCGCCAGGACTGCTATTGTCGGCCACCACCCACCAGAGCCTCCTCGTGCAACATGACAACACCTCTGACTCCGAGCTGCGTTCCCGCGCGTCACCTCACTCGGATCTACGCTTGACATTTCGGACATCTTCGAATCCGGCGTCCACAATCCACACCCTCATTCGCTGCACCGTCGTCATTGGCAACGACTTCCCCTCCTCCGAGAATCACAGCATCAGTTTGAAGTTTGCTCCGCGGCGCCACGCCTTTGGCCTCTCCCACGACCACCTCCTATTTGTATGGTACGAACGCTTTTTTATTTATTTTCCGTTAACGTGAAATTTTGATTTTCCTGAAAAATGTTCAGTTGGTGGTTATTATTATTGTTGTTGTTTTTTATTATGATGATTTTTATGGTTATTTGATGTGTTTGGATTATTGATATTGGGCATGGAAATGAGAATTTTATGAAATCAGAAGCATAATTATAATGATATTTCCTAAAAATCATAAGCTCAAATTGCTTTTTGGTGCCTCCTTTTCTATGACACGGGTTATTTATTAATATTGTGAACTTATGATAGCAATCAATAGAAAAATAATTTGGACAACGTATATATTATCTAAAATTTCAAATGGGATGAAAACTTTAGGATAAACAAATTGTTAATATTTTAGAGTATATTGATTTCAAATTAGGTGCATCTTTATATATTAATTACTTTTGTCATTTGTTATTTTTTAGGATGAAAATATATTTAAATTCTTTTTTTACAAAGTCAAAGTGATAATAATGTCTACCCTTCTTTAGGCTTTGTTTGGGAGAAGGATTTTAGAGGGGAAGGAAGGGAAGGGGAAGGTTTAGGTAGGATAATCTCCTTGTTTGGGAGTTTTAATTTTGGAGGAGAAGGATTTGAGGATTTTTAAAACTCCTCTTAAATCCTCCAAACCATTAAAATTGTGGTTCCCCCTATTTGGGGGTTTTTAGAAGGTAAAGTAACAAAATTACTATCCTACCCCAGTATTATTTAATAATTTAATTTAATTTTTTTTGAGACAAAATTCCTCTGTCCAGACACACCACAGCATTTTTGTTCTTTCTTTTACTTCGCTAGGGTTTGCAAGAGTTGCAGTTTCCCTTTCTTCCAATTCATGCGGTTTGATTTCGATTCCGTTTCTCTATCACGCCAAATCCCACCGAATCGTGCGACGCGGTATGTTTTGTTTCTCCTCACTTTTTCTTCCTTTCTTGTGCTCTGTTTTTTTGTTTTTGGTTGTTTTGGTGGAAAAGTTGGTTTTAGTTTGATTCGTTGGAAAAAAAATATGAAGGAAACATGGGAACTGCATCTTGTTTTATTAAGCAGAATCAAAATGGTAGCAAGACTAAGAATTAGCTACGTTAAATTGCCCTTTTAAATTCGTTACAAGTAGTAAACTAAATAACCAAATTTAAGTTTGGAGGTTAATTATTACGAGGATTAGAGAGCATATATATATACCTGCTGTTCCCAATTTATGCAACTTGTTATGATACAAAGTAGAACACATTGAACAAAAGCACCAACTTGTACACCAATCCAAAGTCTTTTTCCTTTCATTATATCTGTTAATTTCATTTTTGAGTATAAGATTAGGATGTTTGTTGTTCCTGCCTTAATCAGCTTGGAGATGTTACTACTTGGAGTGGCAGAAGCAATGCTTGAAAAAATATCTGTTACAAAGCATTGTTTCAGGATGCTACTTTTAGGCTGTATACTCATGGGAGCAGTTTGTGGTTTTGGTAGGTTATTAGCCCTCCCCTCTGAGCATAAATAAGAATGTCCAAGTTTATTGCTATGCTTATGTGTTGTATTCTCATTTGTCTTTTTATGAAAAAACTGTGATCATGTGACTGACTTGAATTTGTGCACTTCAAATTGAGCTGTGATTTTTCCTGATTCATTGCTAATAGTATTATGCCTTGAGTTTGGCTATTTCAAAATTAAGGACAAACCAATGAATTCATTGGTTGTCTTTGCTATTAAAATTGGCTTCTCTTGCATCATTATTAATCTTCATATAAAATTGGTTTGTAACGTATTTCAACTATCCACCAAAATAATAATAGTAATTTTCTCAATAGAATATATTTCTACTTAAATTTCCCATTTGTCAGTTTCAGAAAAATAGTAATTTGTTGTAAAAAAGAAGAAGGAAAATAGTAGTTTGAAGGAGTCAAATTACTAACCCGATAAATAAAGCAAAGCAATTATATGTTCTGTCCGTACACACATTGAATGGATAAAGTAAAGCCACTCCTTGTAACAGCTAAATCTACAGAGACATAAATAGGATTATTATGTGGTTAATATATAATTATTGTAGTAGTAATATACAGTCGTTGATTAAGTCTGCCATGGATTGGAGAGTTAGTGATACCCACCAACACATACAAAAATGACCTGAGACTGATCAAATACTCCCTCTTAACTAACTAGATGATACTACAACTTAATTAAAAGAGCTAATTAACAAAGCAAAGTAAAAGTGATTGATATATGAAACGAAATTATCAGCTCACACCACATATATCAAAAGCCTCTATAGATTACAACAAAGCAAGGCAAAATAGCTCTCGGGTTGGACACAACCAACTCATCCAAATTAGAAATAATCTATAATGAAAATTAGGTGTCATCCCCTCTCTTCTAAACTTCCAAGTTTTGTCCCCAATTAATATATTCCACTACTGGTAGGCCTAATTATCATACCATGCAGAAAAAAAGAGATACACATTGCTTATTCATTTATATAGTATTCTAATCATGTATAGGTGGCATAGCAAAAGTGCACAAGTCCAAAACTGAAATTGCTTACTCAACACGCTTAATTGGGTACAATTCAATATTACTAATTGCAGTTAACTGATGAGATACACATTGGTATAGTCTTGTCACATTCATCCCTGCTAGTTCTTTTGCAGTTATTTGACACATGTTGGTAAAACCATCATACTTTTCTGAATGTGTGGTTAAGTAATTACTTAGTCACTCTCTGTTAAGTGTATTTTAACTTGAATTTATATATTTACATTATTATATTTATTTTTGAATTGTTTATTTAGATGGATGATCTAGGAGATGAGAGAAATCTTGCATTGTTTAAATGGAGAGAAAGACGTCGAATGGCTATTGTTCATGTCATATGCCTTGTAGTTTATTACTACATGATTAGAATTCGTTCTCAAAGTAGGATGGTTGATCATACGTTGATTTTAGAGAAAGAGAGAGCACGAGAAAAAATAATGAAGCGAATTGCTAGTAGTGAAGGTCATAAGATAATAAGAATGAGACCTATAGCCTTTTTGGACTTGTGTGCAATGTTAGAACGAGATGGTGGCCTCCAATCAACCCAACGGGTAAGTATAGAGGAACAAGTTGCAAAAACCCTCTATATTCTAACACATAATGTTAGAAATCGTGAGGTTCAATTCTGGTTTCGACGCTCTGGTGAGACCACTAGTCAGCATTTTCATCGTGTGCTTCGATCAATAGTGGAGCTAGAAGACAAATATCTCAAACAACCAGATGGGTCACACATTCCTATAGAAATTCTTGGAAGTAATCGGTTTAACCCATTTTTTAAGGTAAAAAAATTGTTTTCATATTTTGTTTTAAAAACATGTATAGTTAAAAATATATTGATGATATAATAACAATGCTAGGATTGTGTCGGGGCAATTGATTGTACACATGTTCGTGTCAAAGTGCCATTGAATGAAGCCTTAAAATATGGTGGTAGAAAAGATTTTCCAACACAAAATGTTTTGGTTGCGTGTTCATTTAACCTAAGATTTACTTATGTTTTGCCTGGATGGGAGGGCACTGCTTCTGATTCAAGGATATTAAAAGATGCATTCCACAGAACAGATTATCTTAGAATACCTAAAGGTAATTAGTGGATTTTTTGTTTTTAATGTTCCTCTTGTTTCATTAGATATATCTTAGCAATATTTTTTTAATAGGTAAATATTATGTCCTTGATGCTGGATTCATGTTGAGAAAGGGGCTGATCACACCTTATAGATCAACACGCTATCACTTGAAAGAATTTTCCTCAAGAAATCCACCTCGAACGCCTCAAGAATTATTTAACCATCGTCATTCATCCTTGCGTAATGTTGTTGAAAGGGCCTTTGGAGTTCTGAAAAAAAGGTTTCTTATTATTGCTAGTGGCACAGAACCAACTTATGGAATCAAGACGCAAAACAAGATTATCATAGCATGTTGCATTTTACATAATTATTTGGTGATGACAGACTCGGACGAAGAGTTGGTTGCTGAGGTGGATGAAGATATTGCCAACCAAAGCATATCTGAACAATATGAAGATGATCACATAGATGAGGATGAGGATGAAGAACATACTCGTTTAGGAGAAAATTTGAGAAATTCTATAGCAGATGCTATGTGGAGAGCTTATAGATAATGATTTCTTTCTTTCTTATGTTTGAGATTATTATGTATTTTTTGACTTCTTAATGAATTATGTGCATGTTGGTGGTTTAATGCTCTTGGTTTTGGAATACATGTAGTTCTTTAATTTGATTTGCTAAGTGATTTTGGGTTTATGTTATTATTTAGCTAGCTTATATGCATCAAGTCTTCTTCTGTTTATTCTGAAAAAAATATAATTGCTGTCAATATATACATATATATATGACTTACAATAGGAATCATGTCTAAGTCGGAGACTAAACGAGAGACATGGACACGAGATGGATGATGTTCTTGTTGATGCTTTTTTGTATCAACAAAATGATGGAAAGAAAGTTGGTGGCTCCTTTACTTCCCAAGCTTATGAAGCCATCATAAAGGAGTTGCAACAAAAATTTGGACGCCCTTTTGAGAAAGAAAAGGTGAAGAGTCGTTGGAAATTGATAAAGAGGCATTTTTCCAAGTGTTTTGACCTGTTCAAGAATGGCTTGAGTGGATTTGCTTGGGACCCAATTACAAAACAATGGTGTGCTGAGCCTGAAGTTTGGCAAAAGTTAATTGAGGTATATTATGAACTTTTCTTGCAGTGGGTATATAAAACAGAGATCAAATGCTGTTATTTTTGGTGTGTTATGTATGTCTGGTAAATAAACTTGGTGGGTTGTGACTGTTGGCATAATTTATTTGTTAAAACTGCTAGTTATGGACTTTAATATTTGTTCAATAATTATTATTTTATAGGCTAAGCCTGAAGCAAAAGAGTGGATGAGAAAGCCTATCCATAATTATGACAAGTTAATGATCGTGTGTGGAGGAGATAGAGCCACTGGACAACATTCTGAGACTGCAAAAGACATTAGAAACAAAAGGTCATTGCCTGGAGAATCCGAGTCCACAGAAACAATTGAAGTGACCATTGAGAGTGCTCAAGAGGTTGGCAATGAAAATGAAGTCACGTCACCTGAAGTACAAGAAATTCGCAGTCAAGAGGTTAAATCTAAAAAGGCTAGAAGGTCAAAGGATGAAGAAGTTGAAGGGATAAAATTGGCACTTCATGATATTGCTGGAGCTCTTAGAGAGGGTAATGCTGTTTATGAGAAAGTTAAGCAAAAACTGCCAATTCCTGAAGCTAAAATTTGGAAACTTCTGGAGGATTTGAAGATTGAGAGACAAGTATTTACTCGTGCATATCTTTATCTTCTTGATAATCCTGAGAGGATTAGAGTAGTGATTGGTTGTCCTCTAGACAAACGCAAGGAGTTGCTACTTGAGATGGTGCTTGGTCCTGTTGGTCCCTCGAGGTAATTATTGTGAAATCTGCCATGGTGATGAATTACAAGTGCACACAATATATCCTCTCATTTCTTGGATTCATTCTTTCTCTTGCGCAAATTTTTTATCCATTTGACACAACTTGACACAAATATATCAGCCACCTATATAAAGTAAGACTTGTGCATTTGTTCACTAATAATGAGCTGTTCATTTTCTGTTTTGATTGTGATGGTGGTGATGGGTTTGAAATGTCTCATTCTGTGGTACTTCCCCTGATTCCAATTTTATGCACTTCCCCTTATTAATTTTTTTTAATAGATTAATCCCAGTGAAACAGTAATAACACTTAAACTCTTCTATTTGTGCAGGTAATGACATATATAACAGTGGTTGCAGTAGCGGCTGCAGGGCAATTTTTGTGACTAACCTTTCAATGGCTACAATTTTACTCATGGTGTTCCCAAACTGCTTTCACCAAAAGCAGCTGCTGCTCCTTTCTACGCATTCATAGAATTTTTTATTTGCTTGTCTGTAACCTATAATGCTATAGTTTTGATCTTATTGCATTATTTTTCACCAACAACAATGTGACTAGCTTATGTTAAAACCCTTGCTGTAAGAAATGTTCACATTATTTACGGTCCTGCACTGTATTTATCTTTGAAAAAATATATCTGTCGAGAATATAAAAAAATACATTACTTTGGTTATAGTACGTTAATGAATTTTGCCATATAATTTGTAATCACAAAGTAATGTAGTAATTTACTTTTATATATATGATTTATAATTTTAATTCAAATATAATGTGATGTAGAGAATTTTAGAGTAAGAAAAATAATTTTTATAGAGAAAATAATTTTAAATGGAGAATTAATTTTAAATGTGAAAATTATATAATTTTTTAATTTAAAATTAAGTTTTATTTGTAAAATATAGAGTGTATTAATTTTTTTATAATTTTAATTCAAATATAATGTGACGTAGAGAATTTTAGAGTAAGAAAAATAATTTTTAGAGAAAAATAATTTTAAATGGAGAATTAATTTTAAATGTGAAAATTATATATTTTTTTTAATTTAAAATTAAGTTTTATTTGTAAAATATAGAGTGTATTAATTTTTTTATAATTTTAATTCAAATATAATGTGACGAAGAGAATTTTAGAGTAAGAAAAATAATTTTTAGAGAGAAAATAATTTTAAATGTGAAAATTATATAATTTTTTAATTTAAAATTAAGTTTTATTTGTAAAATATAGAGTGTATTAATTTTTTTATAATTTTAATTCAAATATAATGTGACGTATAGAATTTTAGAGTAAGAAAAATAATTTTTAGAGAGAAAATAATTTTAAATGGAGAATTAATTTTAAATGTGAAAATTATATAATTTTTTAATTTAAAATTAAGTTTTATTT
>CM023952.1:28128766-28169972 GCA_013407115.1 Glycine latifolia | reverse complement strand
ATAAAATACAAAATATATTAATTTTTGAAATAAAGACAAAATTGTAAAAGTATCTTATTAACTCTCTATTTCCCTTCATTAATATATTTTTAACTTTTAAATAAGGAGAATAAAACTTCCCTCAATTTTCTCCCTTTCCTTCTCCTCCTTTATCCTTGAATCTTTTTTCTCCCCTTCTCTTCCTAACTTCCAAAAAGAAAACCTTAGACTTCCTGAATCCGCCGGTGAGTATTACCTAGTATACGTATGAATTATAATTACAGTATAAATTATTACACCTATTTTATGTTTTCACTTCTTACACAAAAATATGCAGATATATCGTAAAAAATTCAGTGGGATTAATTTACTGAGACGAAGCCCCTAACAATCATTGAGTCTAACACGTCAAGACCATCACCATAGAGAAACTGGCGGCTCTGACACAAATCACTGTTTTCAAATGTTTTCAAATGTTTTCAAAATATTATATTCCTACGTTACACGAGTATATCCTTTGAAGACAAGTGTTTCCTACACATTCCTTAGTAAACCTTTTTACGTAGTTTTTAATGTACTTTCTCTTACTAAAATTTATGTAAATCTACTAATAGAAAAGTTTATGCAAATATTCCTATAAAAAATGCAAATCCAACTCTTCTTAAAATCAAATTCATTAAATAAGAAATGTATCTATATACTGTATCTATCTAGTAAGATCTCAGTTCACACATGGATTTATCCTTTTTAGGTTATGTAAGATAAAATATTTTAATTAATTTTTATTTTTTATTAGTTAAAAATTTTATTTAAATTTTAATAGACAATATTTTAGATACATTTTTAGGTTATATTTAATAAGATATTTTATTTAATTTTTAATTTTTTTACTAGGTAAAAATTTATTTGATTATTTTGTAAATAAATTTTTTAGTAGCTTTTACTATTTTTTTAAAACATTACTTAAAGTTAAATTTTAATTTTTTTATTATATTTTCTTTCATTTTTATTTTTTATATTTATCTAATTTTTTAGTTATTCTTTTTTAAAAAATTAAAAATTTAATATTTTTTTATCATTTTATATTTTTAATTAATTTAATAATTAATTTGACCAAATATTTATAATTTAATAAATTAAATTTTCAATTTTCAACCATCAACATTCAGATTAACTTTTCACATATCTTCTTAATTTCTAACATTTTTTTAAGTCCAAAAATTAGTAAGAACTTGCAATTTGCCAATATCAGCAAAGTCACGCGGAGCCACGGCACGTGAAGGCACTCTCCATCATCTTATTAACGTTAACCTGCGCGCCTCCATAATGATAGAAAAAGGAATTTAGGAATTAATGTTAACTAATAGGAGTAAACGTCTCGTTATCAAATATTTTAACAATGTTACTCGAGGAATATTTAATATGTTTCTTTTAGTTAAAAAATAAATATTAGATTTTTCATCAACTTAGTAAAAATATTTATTAACATTTCCTTAACAATAACGTTAATTAATTTTTTAACCCAGTTTA
This sequence comes from Glycine latifolia, assembly GCA_013407115.1. Lineage (NCBI taxonomy): Eukaryota > Viridiplantae > Streptophyta > Magnoliopsida > Fabales > Fabaceae > Glycine > Glycine latifolia. The sequence goes on along the minus strand of CM023952.1, from coordinate 28,168,463 downwards.
ATTATACAATAAAGAATCATGCCTAATTGTTAAGACCTCCACTTTTAAAATTGGATTTAGTTATTTATTTTCTTCATACATGTATGAACTTTTTGTTTTAGTCTTTTTTTTTTCGGATTGAACGGGCAAATTGCTCCTACAAAGATCAATTAAAATTCACGAGAAAAAATAATAGAGTCTACATCAGTTTTAACCGCCAAAGCAATTAAAAGTAAGTCATAATCATAAACTCGCAGGTTCTCAATTAACAAGAGATTTCTAATGCTTAGCCAACTTGGTTGGCATCACGAAACCTTTTTGTTTTAGTCTCTAAACATAATTCCTCTATGTTTCAGTTTTTAAACGAATATTTTTTTAGCCTATTTTTTCAGGTATATTTTAGTCCTTATCTCTTAATTTTGTGGTAGTTTTATATCGTCAAAAGTTGGAGAATTAATAACAAGGATTAAAATATTAAAAAAATATTCGTATAGATTTTTTTAGAAACTTAAAACATATAGTTTTTAGATAAAAATGAGTAAAATGGAAAGTTAAATATAAATGAAAAAATTAAATTAAACTTTAAAATTGTTTTCATCCTTTTTTTTATCTTGACAGCTAAGGATTTTAATTTTAACACGTGCATAGGTTTAATTAATTTTTTATAGATCATATGTTTAGAGATTTATAAATTCTTTCTTTAGGTTTAATTGATATTTTAATAACAATATACAATATTATTATTAAATAAATTTTAAGGTGCTTTAGATTTATTTCAAATAAATTTTACACAACCTATTCATAATAACCAACAAAAGCTGAATGATATACTATTAACCAATAAATTTCTTTTATTCAATTTAATGACAAGTTGTACCATGTAATCACACATGACACATACACTAACAATTCCATCACGAGTCTTTGTCACTGATCCAATTTGTTTTCTACTAACAACACAAACGCGAAGGATCGTACTTGTTTATGCAAGAACACATGCTAATTTGACAAATAATTGACATGTTGTAACTTGTTACACGGGGACTGTGACAAGAATAATAAGCACTCCATTATTAAACATCAAACATGGGCAGCATGTCATGGTAGAGTAACCCTACGCGTCCACCAGGGAGCGTGGCAACGGTAATTTCACCATTCCAACAAGACACTCCTTAAACAACACAAACACACACACTCATTTCACTTCTCTCTAGAGAGAGAAAGAGAGTGTTTGTGTTTTTTATAGAGAGAGGAGTGTGTGCTTCAGAACAGACTTCAGAACAGAATTTCCTTCAGACCAGCTTTTCTTCATCCCTTTGGCTTTTCTCTTGTTTCAGCTTTTTCTAAAACTTGGGGTTTTTACCAGAATTTTTAATCACTTTCATTATTATTATATGATATGCCCAAAGCTTAGCATTGCAGTGTGTGCTTACGTTCACCACTCAAACTACTAAATAAGCTCAGAATCTTAGCCCTTAAGTTTATTTACACACTCAAAAACACAAACCTTTATTTATTTTTTTAATATTATTTTCAACATTACTTCCCAAGCTTGTTCAGTTTCTCTCCTAGGTAAGTTCATTTTGTTTCTCAGATTTCATCCCTCATGTTCATGATTAATACTCGACTCAAATTTTATCTTTTTAAGCATTTTTTGTGCTTGTGGAATAATGGGTCTGTTTTGGTTTTTTGTGGGGATTGAATTTTCAGAAGAGAATGGTTTGGCGATTGGTTTCAAGGGAAAGGAGCAAGCTGAAGATTAACTTCGAGCTTGGAAAAATGGGTGAGGAGAGATCTGGTTTACAGAACAAAAGAGTGATCCATGGAGAAGTTCTATTGGGGTTTATAATTATGTGGATCTGCACAGTCCAGTTTTCAGTTGCAGACACTGATCCCGTTGATGGTAATAATGATTCTGTCCCTTTTTAGCCTTACCTATTTTCCTCTACAGTGATGCTTTCTGTTGATAATTGTGCTCATGTGCCTCCCTATCAAACATTTTCCTTTGGTATGTGACATGCTCAAATATTTCTCATTTAAATCAAAATTATATATCCTTGTGGTTCTGCTTCTGCCTTATCTCTCATGGCTACTGTTTTTGAAGAATCCTGCCTCTAGCTAGGCCAATGTGCAATGGGGTACTGAATTGGTGGCATCGAGTGGAATGTGTGATGTTTGTTTTGTTACTCTTAACAATTATTTCTTGATTGTTTTCCTCTATCTGGGGTCTGTCATAAGAGTGTTAAAATTTCATAATTGGAGCAGTTGCTGCAATTAATAGATTGTATACTGCATTGGGCAACCCTGTTCTTCCTGGGTGGGTTTCTAGTGCGGGAGACCCGTGCGGACAAGGGTGGCAAGGCGTTCAATGCAATGGCTCAGTCATACAAGAAATGTATGTCACCACTTTTCTCTTGCTTCTTCGCATTGATTGAAATCTCACAAAAAATAAATAACCATGAGCTCTTTGTTATTCATGACAGAATATTGAATGGTGCAAACTTGGGAGGAGAACTGGGTGATAGCTTGGGAAGTTTTGTTTCTATCAGAGCAATGTAAATAGCTTTCTCTTTCTCTCTCCCTCTCTGTGCTCCTCTCTTGCTCGCTTGCTTTTCATGCATCTTTCTGTGTCCCCAGGCATCTGCATGGCACGAACGAGTCCATTTGTTAATGTATGTCTGCATGTATATTGCATTTCCTTAGTTCATGAATTTCAGTGATCATTATTTGTTAATGTTGCTCCTGCATTACCTTTACCATTTGTTTCATGTTTCTGGAGGCAGAGTTCTAAACAACAATCACATTGGAGGAAATATTCCATCCAGTTTGCCAGTCACATTACAGCACTTGTATGTGGTACCTACCTTTGTGATACTATTACTATTTCTTCCAACACATTGTGCAAAATAACACAATGGTTTGTACTTTTGCAGCTTTCTATCAGATAACCAGTTCACTGGAAGTATTCCAGCCTCTTTATCCACATTGACTGAACTGACTGACATGTGAGTTTATTGTTTTCTGTCTCTATATCAAACTCTAATGATAGATGATGTTAATTGTTATGCAAGTTTATCTAAATGAGATTGAATTATGCCCTTTCAGGTCTCTTAACGACAATCTTTTAACAGGAGAAATACCAGATGCATTCCAGTCTCTTACGCAATTGATCAATCTGTAGGGACTCTTTAAATTATTCTTCAACTACATATATATAAATTTGAATGGAGAATATTTTAGCTTCATTACATGTAAAACTTATTTGGAGAACCATCAACTGCTGTGCAGAGATTTATCTAATAACAATTTGAGTGGGGAATTGCCTCCATCTATGGAGAATTTGTCAGCTCTGACCAGCGTGTGAGTATTTTGTCTTAATAAGATGATTTTCTTGAATGTATTTCTCTCCTCTCTGTCAATCAGTCTAACTTTTTCTTCATTGGCAGACATTTACAGAACAATAACCTGTCTGGGTCCCTGGATGTTTTACAAGACCTTCCACTGCAAGATTTGTACTTCTCTTAGCCATGTTTCATATAAATTTTGCATGATATTAAAATAAACAATCAGTTCCTATAGTTTCATTGAATTTAGATTTTGGTCCCTGAGGGACCAATGCTTTAATAATGGGAAACTCTGAAGATCATTTCTTCATAAAATATGAATTAACACCTCAATAAGTAAAAATTATAATGATTAAAATCTAAACAAGTGAAAAATATTAGAAAAATACCTTATTGTCAAATGCAAAGGACCAAAATCCAAATGAATAAAACTATAGAGACCAATATTCAGAAAAAATAATTATGGGAGTCAAAATTTAAATGGGTGAAAATGTAGGGATTAATTACTTATTTTGAGCTATTAATTTACAGAATTGTTGTTGACTTGGGTTGTAGAGCTTTTGGAAAATTGGAATTTGTATATAATTTGACGTCTTTAATTTTTCAAACACATAGATTCTCTTTTTAAATTTGTGCTTATTCTGCCTTATTTGAACAGGAATGTTGAGAACAACCAGTTTGCTGGACCAATACCTCCAAAGTTGTTAAGCATCCCTAGCTTCAGGTGAAATCTTTAAACACAGAGTGTTGCTTCTTTATGCTTAAATGAGATAATTCCTGAGTTAGAAAAATGTGTAGATGGAAAAGTGCCAGATATTATGTCCATAAGAAGGACTCTAAGGTGTTGTTGTTGTTGTTGCAGCTATCTTGTATCTATTGAGAAAAATGAAATGATTATGCCTCGACCAACGTTTCCTTTATTCTCTGTTCCTTTGATGATTTCTGTCACATCAAAGAAATCTGAGTGATATGTTTTATATATTTGTAACTTTGGTTCTTCAATAACTCATGGTGATTTTTGTTATGCAGAAAAGATGGAAACCCATTTAATCTCAATGACAATGCTACTATAGCCCCAGCACATCCACCACATTCTCCTGCGACAGCATCACCATCAGGAACTGTGGTTTCTGTTACGCCGTCGTCTGGACGTATACCTACTAAACCGACCGAGGGACCAACGGCAGCAAAGGAATCAAATTCTGGGAAATCGAAAAAAAACACCAAAAAGGTGGTTTGGGTATCTATTTCTGGTATATTGGTGTTTATAATTCTAGTACTGGGACTTCTTCTCTTTGTTCCAAGATGTAGCAGAAGAGAGAGGGTTAACAGAAGTTCCAAGCAACATCAAGTTGGAGCATATGGAGGTGAAAGACAGAATCCTAGGGACTATGGGGCTTTTGTCCAACAACCTAGTCAAACTGAGAAAGGCAAATAAATACAACTTTTTGGTCTCTCTTAATTTTGTTTCTAACATTTAATTTTTCCTTGTGAGGAATTCAATAATATAACCATTCCACTTTCTAAACATTTTTCTTCTCATAATAGTACCAAAAGGTGCTGTGGTGAGGCTGAAAGGGGATCATCAAGAAGAGGCAAGGAGAGTGAGTGCTATTCCAAAGCCGCAAGGCGAGCAAGAGAAGGATGAACAAAGAATGAGAACAATCCCAAAGCTGTTAGAGCATGAGATAGATATGAGTTCACTTGATGTATTTTCAATGCCTTCTCCACTGCCACCTCCGCAACCTCCACCACTTCCTGCTGAGAGGGTGATTGTTGAACCAACCTCATTCCACAAAGAGGCTAACATTAATCCTCCCAAAAAATGTCCAGTTCCTCCCACTTTTGCGAAAACTTTCACCATTGCATCCCTTCAACAGTATACAAATAGCTTTTCTCAAGACAATCTTATAGGTTTAGGCATGCTGGGGAGTGTGTATAGGGCAGAGCTTCCAGATGGAAAGGTAGGATTGTTGCTCATTAATTGCATTGTTGCTTATTAATTGCCCTGTCTACTTCATTGCCATAGCTTATGATTTATTTTCCTGAACTTAATCACCTTTAGGTAGCTACTAATGATTACATTAATATTATTTCTTTTTGTGTAGTCTCTTAAATGTTCTCTTATCTGGATAGATGATATTTATTTTATCACATGTTTAACAACCGATATGTTTGAATTGCATTTTGATTCAAGTTTCTCAATTTCTGTTTCCATTGTTCACACAGTCTTGTAAATTGCATATATACCTTGATTGGACTCAAATCTTGACACTTACTCTTTCTCTATAAATTGTTAGATACTTGCTGTGAAGAAACTAGACAAGAGAGTTTCTGATCACCAAACAGATGATGAGTTTCTTGAATTGATAAACAGTATTGACAGAATCCGGCATCCAAATATTGTTGAGCTTATTGGGTACTGTGCAGAGCATGGTCAAAGGCTTCTGATTTATGAGTATTGCAGTAATGGGTCGCTGCAGGATGCACTCCATTCAGATGATGACTTCAAAACAAGACTGTCATGGAATGCTCGCATTGGGATAGCACTAGGGGCAGCTAGAGCCTTAGAGTAAGTCAATTAACTATTTGAGTATTGATATTAAGGAAAAATATTTGCCCCTAGCTATTTGTTGCATATAGTGGGTTTAATGTTTTCTTTTTTTAAATTTTATTTGTCCTGCCTGAATTTTCAAGTATTCCTGGGTGGATTAATTTAATGCTGGAACTTTATTGCTAGAAATTTGGGGTCAGTATAGTATATATGCTACAACTTTTGAAGTTTAAGATGCTAAAACATAATAGCTCTACATAATGTGTCTTGATGTGGAACTTTCTGAATCTAACGCTGTAATTTTGTCCTCTGACAAGGTACTTGCATGAGCAGTTTCAGCCACCAGTTGTACACAGAAATTTCAAGTCTGCTAACATTCTCCTCGATGATGATGTTTCTGTGCGTGTATCTGATTGTGGTTTGTCTCCACTAATAACAAGAGGTTCTGTAAGTCAGGTAAGAGATCATTAGGTATTGTAAAAAATGTTTCTGCATTATGAGAGCATTTGTTAAAAAAGTTCTGCAAGAAAAATACATATTTTGTGTGGACTAGCCTACGAAGTAGCAATTTTGATTATGGTAACTTTGTATTATGTTTAGGTTTTTCCCCCCTCATCATTATAAAGCAATCACTCTGAATTCGAATGATTAGCATAGGCATATGAATATCTTTAACTTGTAGCCAGAAGATTATAATTATTTTTACTCAAAAAGAAAAGTTCAAAATCATCCTAAATGAACATGCTTCCAGTGAAATGCACAAATTTTTATAACTTGTATTTGGTTGTTCCCTCTGTAATGTTGCAGCTACATTATACCAATGGTGAATAGCATTTCATGAAATAATTGTCAGTACAATTAGCACTATATAACATTCCATGCATTTTCAGCTCTCAGGACAACTGCTAACAGCATATGGCTATGGGGCTCCAGAGTTTGAGTCAGGAATTTACACATACCAGAGTGATGTTTACAGCTTTGGAGTAGTTATGTTAGAACTTTTGACAGGCCGTCAGTCCTACGACAGGTGATAGCCAACAACTGAAGTACTTCAGCGTCTATTTTAATTTGAGTAAACTACACTAATTATCCCTGAAGTTTAATGAAATTACACTAACACTCCTGCTTTTATCTATTCTTACACTAAACCCCTTAGTTATTTAAGAATATACATTGACACCCTCTTAATTGTTTGAAAAACATTAAATACGGCTTCCCTAAAGGGAGGTTACTGTACATGTTAAAAAGCATGGTAGAATTATGTAATTTTACAAAATCTTAAAAGTAGTTAGTGTAATTTACTCTTAACATTTATTTATGGTAGTTGTTAATTCATGTATTCTGTACATCTTGGACAGGACACGCCCTCGAGGGGAGCAGTTTCTGGTGAGGTGGGCTATTCCTCAGCTTCATGACATTGATGCATTATCAAAGATGGTTGATCGCTCTCTAAAAGGAAATTACCCTGCCAAGTCATTGTCAAATTTTGCAGACATTATTTCAAGATGTGTTCAGGTAAAGCTTCTTTCACTCTTAACAAGTGTTGATTTACTTAGCTTACTAATTTTTTTGCCATGGAATTGATTTCTTGGCCTTATATGTATCTCTTATGCAGTCAGAGCCAGAATTTAGGCCAGCAATGTCAGAAGTGGTCTTGTACTTAATAAATATGATAAGGAAGGAAACTCAGCAAAGTGAATCAAATGAGTAAACAATGGAAATGGTAATGATATTTGAACATGCATGCATGTGCAAAGAATTACATGCTGATTGCTGAATCTCTTCTAGTTTAGATATGCATGATTGCATGTCACCCAGGGAGGGGCCCAATTAGATGCCCCTATATTCGAAGTACTGACCCATCCAACATTCACATGCTAGGAGGTTTGACCAATCAGCTTCAGAGAATTGTAGCTACCGACACTCCTCCCACTCGTGTAGTTTATATTATATTTTATTATTATATATACATATATGATCATTTAATGGTTCATTGAACCATGCCATGTTGCAGTGCCCTGGAAATTATTTAAACCCAATTGTTTGATGATTGCTTCCATATTGTTGATATAGAAATATTATTTCATTGTGCATCCTAGTGATTTGATGTTAATCCTTGATGAATGAGGATGAAATTTTGATAATCCTTGTACCGATAATTGTTCTTCGTAAACTAGAAAAACGCCTATTGTCCTTTAGTTGTCTAAGATACGGGGGTTGATGGGAACTCAATTCTATATTGTTTTAAATCAAGGCAAATTTAGCTGCGCCTTTCAAAAATACTAGTCCAAATGTATATTCAGTATTGAGTACATGGAGTCATTATTGACTCCAGTTTTGTTATTGGTCCTTATAATCTCTTAAAAATTTAAGATTATTCTTAAAAAAAATGTATAATAAAATCATACTTTAGTTTAGTATTTTTTTTGGAGAAAAAAAAAAGTATAATGAAAATGTGATTCAATTGTACATTGTTGATAACTGAATCACACTTTTGTTATATATGTTTTTCAAAATTTTAAAAGCCTACGAAAATGACATATATTGCATAAAATTTCATAGAAATGTGAACTATATATTGAGGTTTACATCCATAAAAAATATTTATTTCTAAAAAAATGTAATATTGAAATCATGTTTCTCTTTTATCACGAAACGAAAAAAAAACAGCTAATAGCATGAGTGCAGAGAAGGAACAAAGGGAAAGAGAAAAGAGGAAGAATGAATGAAGAGAGGCAAAGATAAAGATGAGAATGAAAATAAGAAAGGTGTGAAATGATAATTTGATAAAATCAAGCACAATTTTATTGGGCAATAGGAATCCCTTACATCAATCAACATAAAAAGGAATTTGGGGCTCGTTTATGAAGAAAAAGAAATAGACTGGTCTATAGAGTGAATGACTTGGTTTTCGGTAGCCCGTGGGGAAATGACTGGTATTTAATTTTTTTCTGCGTGAAAAAATTTACACAGGCTGGTCTATATATTTCAATTGAATAATTAAGGAGAAAAATTTTAATATTAATATTATCATTTTTGTTATACTTATAACTGAAAATTGTTATGTACAGAAATAACAATAGAGGAGTTGTTGGTATATTTAATTAGCTTTTGCATTTCTCAAATATTAAAAATATGAGAACCAGAGTTGATTAATTAAAAATGGACACTCAGGTACCGGTAAACACCTTGCCTTAGCACTCTTGCTCTACATCAACATACTTTTTTTGTCTGCACATCAACTTACTTATGTCAACACTTAACATTCATATGGACCATATCAACACTTTTGTCAAATATTGGGTGTCAAATTAATTAGTGGACTAAAATGGCACGACTTGAAGATACAGAGACCAAAATGAAAGAGTTAAAGATTGATTGATGAACCAAAATAGTCCAGGAAGCAAAGTTACAATTATTTGTTTTGACCATCGTACCAAAATTGCACTTGATTCTTTCAACAGTGTGAGCTCACATTTTAACAGAGTTAAATTCTGCAATCAAAGCCTAAGAATAAATTCTTAAAAAAATGTAAGTTTATTATAATGTTAACCCATTATGATGTAATCATGAGTTGATGTAAGATTAAAAATTAATTATTATCATTATCATTTTTTGAGATGTCCAAATATTTTTATGAATGTATTATTTGACGAAATGAAAAATGAAATATATTTATAATGGATTGAAATTCAGCTAAAAAATAAAATGATATAACAAATATGTAATTTTTTTTACCTATGTATAAGAATATTAGGTTGTAAGCCACCACAACTAACGTGAGATTGTCTTAACTTAATTAGTGGTCTAAAGTTTTGAATATATAACTGTATTAAATATTTAAAGAATTTTTTTTATTTCTCATGATGATCCAATCCAACTCAAGTAATATTGTCTCTAGTGAAAAAAGATACTCGTGATCTCAAAAAAAAATTAGGTCATAAACAAATATGTGAAATGCAAGAAAAATGTTCAATAATACTAAAATAGACAAATATTTCAACTTACCGTTTATGAAAATTGCATGATTTAATTTGAATTTTGGAGTCTCATGTTAACCAAAATTTAAATCTTTATTGTCAAACTAGTTTGCCTCAACCTTTCAATGAGAAAAGACTTTTATGTCCAAGTCTTTCTTCTGTTTGCTAAAAAAATAGGGATGCAAGAGTATATGATGAAAACTCTAAATTGGATTTGTGATAAAAAAAATCGAAAAGATAGGAAATGGAAAAGAAGCTACAACCATAGCATAATTTATATGTCAAAGATGATTCACTATAAATAAATGTTTCTTTCATAAGAATTTAGTGGTTAAAGTAAAAAAATCAAGATAGACACTTTCTCACCAGCAAATTGCTATTCAATTTCAAATTCATAAAAAAATTTAGAATGAGTTACAAACTCCTATTTATACATCTACTGAACTAATTAAGCCAATTACCCAATAAGCTAACCCAAGGTCCAACAAGCAAACTAACTAATCAAACTAGGCAATTATTAACGCACCCCATTTTATGCTTGGTTCACATGCAAAATTTGTAAAGTCTCAATCTATACTTTTCATCTCACTCACCCTCTTCTTCTCTCCATCTTCCTCTTCAATATGACCAACACTTGTGTGGATCTTCTTGACTGGGATAGTGACAACTCTGATCAGGTCAACATCAAACATGACGTTGTCCTTGATGTATAACTTGACTTTTAATGCCAAGTGCATGGGGGGATCTTGAAGTGCTCGTTCCATGTCGGGTTTTGTAATATCGAGATCATGTGGGTATGTGTCACATTTCGTGAGTCTACCAACCGAAAAATGTGATGCATTAAGTAATTGTCTCCAACTAAATAATTAAAACTAGAAGCTTAGGAAGGCCCAACATTAAGGAGGCCCAATTGAAATCCATGTTCTAATTACAAAATATATATTTTTTTACAAAAGCCCAACAAAGGTCCAATAGAAAAACTAAGTAAAATTGCCATATACTATTTTACTCCATTATAGCTTGAAAGCCTCTTTTATCTTTGGGTCCTCTATCAATATACAACAATACATAAAATTTATTCATATTTAATATTAGAATTCAAATTTATCACTTGTATAACACAATCTAACATTATGTAATGCTCTTTTTAACACACTATCTTTTTATTGGATAAAATTATGTGAGTTTTTACTAAAATTATATGATTCTTATTTTTCATTTACTAGATATCATTTCCAAATTGATAGGGAACTAATATTTTTAAATAATATGATTATGGGATTTAGGATCAAATAACACCAAAGTGTCAAATAAAGTTTAACACCAAATCTTACTATTTATTTTAATTATTTTTGTCTTAATGCTCTAATTTATTTAAGAAAAGAGATTTGACTAATATGGAATTTAGTTCAAAAATAAATACAGTTTGACCAAAAAATATTTTCATCACTAATTAAACTCAGATAATATTCGAACAGTTTAACTTTAACTTTAACACATTAATCACTTGTATTCAATCATTTTGTTACCATTCATTTTAATTTAATATAATGACTAAATAATTCACTTAAAAACTCAAGTGACAATCTCTCCCTTCCTTCCAATTATCCTTTCTCACATGACAATGTGTTTCAGAATTACAAATGCACGGGCTCTCCGCACCAACTTCTATCCAACGTATTTGTGATGTAATATGTGAGTCCTGCAATACACAGTTGCTATTCAAGTAACAACTTGTGTAATACACAGTTTGTGATATATGCCTCCTATCCAAGGGTTGCCCCTCCGCAATGCCGAGAGTTATCGCTTCGCCATGAATCACCCCCATGTAATGTGAAGGCACTTAGAAATTTGTGTTTAAAATTTGACCCTGAGTATATATTTTAACTTTGATGGAAATAGATTATATTATCAAAGAACAAGAGTGTAGAATAAGAATTTTTGAACTGATTCCATAATCATCTATATCCCAGCATGGGTCAATCATGGTTCCCATCTATATATATTCTCACAGAAATTAGTAATTGCAAAAGATAATTTGATTTCTAATTTATCGGCACAGTGGGAAGGGCGCTAATTTCTTTTCTCTAGAATGGTGTGACTCGAGTGATTTTTGGTGAATACCAAAACGTACATATTCTACGTACAAGCAATAATTAAGGAGGTAACAAATTTGTGAACGGTAGTAAAGGAAGAATTTGGTTGTCACGTGAGTTTTTAAGTAAACTATTTAGAGTCATTAGATTAAATTAACGTGGATTAGTGATATATGGTGTCAAACTTTAATTTGACATGTTGGTGTGTCAATTGATCCTAACCTTATTATTATTATTTTGCATGCAAGGACATCTTATGGATGTTATTTTAAACGTTCCAAATTTTAATTATCGGGAAACAAATATTGTTTTTAAAAATGTGTAGAAAAACAATAAAAGGAAGAAAAAAAAAGAAGAAGAAGAAAAGTGCATGAACGGACGTTGGTTGTAATGTAAGATAGATCACGAAACGATCGATGCATGAATATATTTCCTCCCTCCTTTGGTATTTTTCTATCACATTGCGTTGGTAACGCGCGAACTTGTTTCTCTCCGTTCCTCTTCACTTTTCTTCCTCCCCTTCAACAAACAAACAAACAAAGGATATCGCAATCACAAAGCAAAGAGAAGCCGTTCATTTCTATTCCCTCGCCACCAAGAATCAAGATATCTTCCATCATTTTTCGACGCCATTCTCATTTCCCTCCATCTCGTGTCCATCGATCTTTTTTACTTTTCTCTCTTAATTTTGATATTGATCTCTCTCTTAGTGTCTAGATCTCCGTGTTTGACATGAGTAGCTACGACATCAACCCCTTTGCTGAAGGCGAGGTTAATCCCTTCGCTGTAAGTTTCTTCCCTAACTAACTATCTTCCATTTCATTCCTAACTACGCGCATTCATTTAATATATATAACTTCATTTTGATTCACATTTCCCCAAATATATTACGTGTTTATAACAATAAGGCATAGGTGTTTGAATGATCTGATCCGTACGTGCATGTTTGTGGTGTCGCTGGTGACCTGAATGAAATTTATAATGTGTAGCTGGAATGATGAATGATACGATTGTTGTAGAAACCTAATTCAATATATGTTGACTCTGTTCGTGTATCAGATCATAGAATTGCAAAATTTGAAAGAAAAAAAACGTTTCTCCTGGATGACACCACATTTTGATTTTGTGATTTGTTCATTTTCTGTTTCTACCGAAGCAGGTTTTTACATTGTTCTTGTGATGCCATGGCAGCCACAATCGTGCCATTTTGTGCTTGTGGAAAAATATTTTTTTATACTCATATATAGTAGAATTTGATTATTTTATTTTATTATATCATGTTATTCATTAATATAATGTGGCCAAAGAGTGATTTTGTAATAAATGTAGTGTAAAAATATTTTATATTGTAAGTATATTTAAAATAAACATAAGTAACAAATATTATTTTGAGTGAAACTAATTTTTTTTAAAAAATGTATAATATTGTACACGATGGATAAAATATCTTGTATATTTTAAAAGTTATTTTCATTTTTTTCAGTAAAATAAAAATTTGAATTGCAAGGCTCAAAATTTATATATGAATATATTTTTATGGTGGAAAATTTCCTTCAAATTAATGCCCTTAAATTATTTTAAGCACTTGGCCGAAAGAAAGTCATTGAAAATGAAAATACATATCACCAGAGGCTCACGATTTTAAGAAAGTATTAAAAGAATATGTTATTAGTATAATTTTTTTTGAAAATATTTTAATCATTGATTGGCCTTTTTCAATCATAAAGCGTTTTGAATTCTTTTTCTCTTGCTTTTTATATTATTATTATTGTTAAAATTATATAGTTTTAGATATCAGATATTAAGAAAGGAAAATAAAATACTGAATTGATATTAACTAAGACATATTACAATATTTTGATATATTCATAAAACCTATAATACTAACCTTTATTATATTAATTAATGATAGTCCTAGTTAATTAGGAAAGTAAATCATGATAAGAAATATGATAGCAAATTTGGTGGAAATAGAGAAACTGATCGACTAAATACTAATCGTACAGGGAAACTTAAGATGTTCTGAGATACTATAATAAGATATTTTTATATATTCTAATAATAATAATAATTAGTTTAACATCTAAACATTTTTCGTTTTCAATAATAATTTTAGGATGGAACTGTTAAAGGAAAAGCATCGGGGCAATCAAATCATGGTGGTGGTGAAGCATCAAAGCTTTCACCCCTGTCTCCTGAGCCTTATGATCGTGCAGCAACTGTAGACATTCCTCTTGATTCCTCAAAGGTTATATTATGAAACTGTTGAAATAAAATTGAAAATTATAATGTATTAATGTATCTGACCAAATATTTAATTATGTAAATTTTATCTTTAGGACCTCAAAGCCAAGGAGAAGGAGCTCCAAGCTAGAGAGGCTGAATTGAAAAGAAGGGAACAGGTTATTCATCATGATCTCTTAGTGCATGTTTGGATTAAAGTTTGAAAATTTAAATTTGGATTAAACTTAAGTTTGTAAATTGAGTTTACAAAAATATCCCAAATCTAGTTTCTCTAAAATTGAGTTTCCAAACAAAATTTTATTCTCAAGCATACTTTTGGAACACTCCCATAAAAAATCCAAACATACCTTTATTTGATAGCTTTGAAAATCATTTTGTTAAGTTATAAACTTGGTTTCTTAGATTCAATGTTTTAGGTTGTTATTTTACATAGGTGTCAGTAATTAGCAATGATTTTATCTGTTTTAAGTTGAAAAATAACAAGGTCCTAATTGGGAGCAAGAGTAGCTTCTGTTATTTCTTTGATACATGGTTGTTTATTACCTTAATAAGCAATTATATCCTACTTTTAATGCCATCATATCAGTGACTTTGACCATGCTATGAGTTAACTTGGCTATTGCATATATAAGATATTTTGTGTTAGTAAAGTAATTCACGATCTCATGATGTTTTGTAGGAGCTAAAACGAAAGGAAGATGCTATAGCACGAGGTATTTTGAGTTCTTCTACACTGTACATAACCCAACAGGAGTAATGCCTTTAGTTTGGTGGTTTACACTTTTTTTTTTTTGCAGCTGGAATTGTTATAGAGGAGAAAAATTGGCCACCTTTTTGCCCCATCATTCATCACGACATTGCAAATGAAATACCTATACATCTTCAATCAATCCAGTATGTAGCATTTACAACATGGTTAGGTATGATGAAGTCTAGAAATTTTTTTTATTATAGATTATGTTTTTGTCATAACTACTTTTTTGTCATAGATTATATCTGTTTTGCTTCAACTGATTAGTACTTTATAGTTTTTAGCAATTAGCATCAAAGATTTCACTATTAATTCAAATGTTTGATAAAAAGGCAGTTTCATATTCTTTTTACGTGTGGAAATATGAAATTCAAATTCATATGAGAAAGAATCACTAACAAAATTCCACGCATAGAGCCTATTAGAACTTTGAAATATCACCTCCTTGTTTTTGTTGAAGTTTCTCATATAAACATCCTTTAATCAACATATTTCTTCAATTACTGTCCATATTTTAATTTTGAGCTTTGCACAATTTGCAGGTTTGGTTGTATGTCTTTTATGGAATATTGCAGCAGTTACTGTAGCTTGGATCAAAGGAGAAGGTTTGTTTTACATATTGAACCATTAAACATAGTAGGGCTATTGTTTACACGAATTCGTCTTACCTTGTAGGTCTTTCAATCTGGTTCCTATCTATCATATACTTTATTTCCGGTGTTCCAGCATCCTATGTGATGTGGTATCGCCCTCTTTATCGTGCGACAAGGTAGTTTTCAATTTGATTGAATTCAATTCTTATGGTATGACATGTATATTCAAGATGACTTCAACCTTTATCTTAAACTTTAAAAAAATTGTTAATGTCATCCACATGGCTTTATTGCCATTGTGAAACATCAAACATTTTTCTGTACCAGCGGTATGTGGGCAGAATGAAAGCCAATAACTGACAACATTGTCATTGTGAAACTAAAAGGCTTGTGGATGCAAAGTTTACATCATAAAATACCTTAATATAATTTTCTCCAACGAAAGGGGGTGCCAGAAGTAGAAAGAGTGTGAAAGGAGAGCAATGTGGGGACAAATAGAGTATGTTGATGCATAGTCTTTGACATGTAAATGCATTTTTAGGAATGTTAATATTGTGAACAGGAACCGTTTTAGCATCAGCATTTCAGGATTCTTCGTTCTTTTTTCCATCTGATTTTAACATTCCGAATTAGAATATTATGTTTTATATTTTTGCGCCATCTCCTGTTACAGGACGGATAGTGCTCTAAGGTTTAGCTGGTTTTTCTTGTCTTACGGGGTAAGTTTTGCATGCCTTCTGCATGTACTCATTCATTCTGCGCTAACTTTGTTTAGTGTTCTTATCCCTTTTCCCATTCTTTCCAACCAGGTGCACATTCTCTTTTGTGTTTTTGCTGCAATTGCTCCTCCAATTGTCTTCAAAGGGAAATCTCTCACGTGAGTTCCTTTTTAAAACTGCGTTCCTTTAATTTAATCTGCTACCTAACTATAGGAGTATACTTGGTGTAGTAGTTTTCTTTTTTCTTCAGCTAATCTGTAAAGCTTAACTATAGTTAGTAGTTAATCTATAGTTAGTTGTTAACTGTTAGGACAGTTGTATGACAGCTGTCACTAACTAATTCAAGTTAGTTGATAGTTACATAATTGTAACTGTTATATAAACAGAATTGTAAACTATTTTCACTTGGGTTGAATACAATCGTCTTTTCACCTCAATTTAGTTGGGTTGAATACTCCTATACTCATGTTCTCCTTTATTCGCTCTTTTTCTATTTGATATTTTAACGCCTAAGAAAACATTAATAGGTTGCTTCCATTTTAATACCATTTGGCTTTGCTTTCTTTACCTCTTGCTGTGATTTATCATCGAGCTAATTGACTTGTCCCTAAACTATTTAATTGAGGGGACATCTTTTGGAGGCACTTTATACCGCATGATTTTCTCTCTATTGCACTTCACTTGACGATTATCTCATCATATTTTTCTTTAAATTGTTGTTGTGCTGGGTTGAAGGCATATTTATTACGATATCTCCTTTATAAATTATCAATTATGTTATTGCCACACTGTTCTTTTTGGATTGTTGTTTCAATTTTACTTTAATTAATGGTTGTGTTGTATGATGTTATGTTGTGGCCAGAGGTATTCTGCCTGCGGTTGAGGTAATGGACTACAATGGATTGGTTGGGGTAAGTTCCAGTTGTGTTACTAATATTTTTTGGCTTCTAATTTATTATTCTCTTTCCAAAGGGAGGGGTTATATATATTCATGTCATGATGACATGTTTAAATGATACTAATACTTGTGCTGAATTACAGATACTCTACTTTATTGGGTTTGGTTTTTTCTGCATTGAATCACTGCTGAGCATTTGGGTTATTCAGGTTTTTAATAGTCCTAACTCTACCATGTTGCATTCTCTTGGCTCTAGTGTTTTCTTTTTTGACATTTAATTTATATACGCAGCAAGTATACATGTACTTCCGGGGCAGTGGAAAGGCTGCAGCGATGAGGCGTGAAGCTGCGCAAGGGGCCATGAGGGCAGCTCTATGACAAGGCGATGAAATGTGTAAAATGGCACTTGCAAATATCTTACCAATTGTTGGATAAAAAATATAGATGTTTTACTCTATATAGGTTTGGCCATGGAATTCAGTTAAACTAGATGGTTAAGACAAACCCTAGTTGTGTGCACACATAGGGCTACATTATTTGAGATTTGAGATACTCCCTTGATGTATGCATGACTTGTTTCATAGAATACTTACAATATTTGATATTAACAAGTATGGTTCATAAAAATAAATTAGCTCCCTCATAAAATAGTATCAATTATGATTATTTTAGTCTGATTTTATTCAAAGAAGCAAATCACTGTACATCAGACTCAATCAGAGGGACAATTTGGTGGAAAACCTCCTCTATCCAATATGTCTCCTTAAAGGACAATTTGCTTCTTTGAATAAAATCAGACTATTCAATCTTAAAAAATATGATATTACTTTAAAAAATAATATCAGAGATCCTAACAATTACACACTAGTTGTCTGGCATTGACTGACTGTTCATTGCTTATTGGCTGAAAATTCACCTTTGCTATCCGCTTTAATGATAAATATATTTTTTTTTCAATATCTACTCTACCCAAAACTGCTCTAAATTTTTTAATATCTACATCATACAATGTTAAAGTTTCCTAGAACTACTGATAGATAAATATCATAATATAGGAATATTTTAGGATTGGCCGAGGCATGCAAAATGCAGAGCTGAAGTAATTTTACTATCACAAGTAATAGCTAATATTCTCTATGAATAGGATGGCAATAACAAAAGAACATTAACTTCTGTGAACCACTCACCTTAAGCGAAGCCATGGAGTGAGTTCAATATGTGATGCTTTTTTCATATCCCAATGAAGCACCCACTAAATAATGAGTACTGAGATAGATAGATAAAATAAAGTAAAATGGAATGCGCGCCAGGTAGGGGTCGAACCTTACGACTTTTTGCTTAGGAAACGGACGCTCTATCCACTGAGCTACAGGCGCTGTTAGACGATGTCGGAATTATATATGGTATAATTACAAACATTACCACAAATTAATTCCATCCGACATATGATGTATATGTAAGCGAAGGAAACACGAATAGACGATATCGGAATTTTCATGTATTGTGATCAAGGTTCCTTTAGAATAATCTGTGAAATTTAAAAATAAAATAAAATTCTATTACACAAATTAGCACGTTCATTTTAGAGTTAAATATTTTTCCTTTTTATATTTTTTTTCATATGGATTGATCTTTTTCTTTTTACAGAAATTTCTTGCGTACTAGGGAAACTTTTCGACAAACTTACTATTACTATGTTTTGTGTGTGTGAATTTACTTGAAAACCTTTTCTATTCATTTACTATGGTTTAGTGTTGAATTAGACAAAAACTAAAACAAGTAGGATTAATTAAGTTTTTAGTATTTTTTTTAAATAAAATTTTTTAGTTCCTTATTTTTTTTCAAAATCTAATTTTTAGTTCCTATTTTTTATTAATTTTTTATCAGCATTTTTAAGTTTCTTTAAATTTCTTTTGTCCAATGTTAGTCTCTTTAATTTTTATTACTCAAAATTAGTCTTTATTTATTATTTTTAGTCTTTCATTTATTTTATATTTAGGATTAATTATGGGAAATAAAAATAAAGGAGTGATTAAAAATATTTTTTTAAAAGACTAAAAATGTTAAAAGAAATTAATGAAGAAATAAAAATTGTGATTTAGAAAAATTGAGAGACAAAAACTTAATTAATCCTAAAATATATACAAAATAAAAAATTGAATTAAAGTCATAAAATTTTTAAATATAAGAACTAAAATCAAATGAAAAAAAAATATAAAGAAACTAAAATGACAAATGAAGTATGTCCAGACGAAAATTAAAATTTAGTCAAAATTTTAAAATAGCTTAATGCTCTTTTAGGTTTTAGCTTTGTTTATGCCACTCGGAGGTTATAAATTTCAGCAACTAGGGTTTTTAGTTGTGGTTCTTCTTTGCGAGATAGAAGCGAAGCAGCGGCTACCCTAACCTCCTCTTCCTCTCTATTAATTTCAGGTACAGTCACTGCCATTTCAATCTTTTCATTGAAAGTGTTGTTCTTTCTGCCGCTGCACCCTCCAACACTCCACCATTAGTTAGATATCTCTCTTAATCATCGAAGGGTTTCAACACTCTGCATCACTCTGCATTTGTTCCGTTCCGTTCCTCTTTTTGTTTTTTATTCTCGCTTTCTGTAATTGTATCTGTTCAATTGTTCATGAAGCTATGGCCGACGAAGCTGTGGTTGTTCCAGATCCCACACAGATCGATGTCAAGCTCTTTAACCGCTGGAGCTTCGAGGATATTGAGGTACCAATTCCAATGTTTCTAGGGTTCATTCATTTATCAAATTATATCCTAAAAAAACTGTCATATGTATTTTGTTTTGATGCTTTTCTTTGTTCTTATGCGAAATGCGAAATTATTGTTGATTTTTGTTTGTTCGTGTTATCAGGTTACTGACATTTCACTGGCTGATTACATTGGAGTGGCGGCATCCAAACACGCCACATATGTTCCTCACACCGCCGGAAGGTACTCGGTGAAGCGGTTCAGGAAGGCGCAATGCCCCATTGTTGAGAGGCTCACGAACTCTCTCATGATGCACGGTAGAAACAATGGCAAGAAACTCTTGGCTGTTAGGATCATTAAGCACGCTATGGAGATTATTCATTTGTTGACTGACCAGAACCCCATTCAGGTTATTGTTGATGCTGTCATCAACAGGTATGACTTTTGTATTCATAGTTTATATCTAGATGATGACTAGACCTTTTATAGAATAAAGATTGGTACAGTACTATAGTAGAAAGTCAATTAAATTCATTATTTAAGAAATTTTGAGTCTGATATTTGTAAAATTGTCTA
This sequence comes from Glycine latifolia, assembly GCA_013407115.1. Classification (NCBI taxonomy): domain Eukaryota; kingdom Viridiplantae; phylum Streptophyta; class Magnoliopsida; order Fabales; family Fabaceae; genus Glycine; species Glycine latifolia. Next base: position 28,148,020 of record CM023952.1, on the reverse strand, counting down.
ATTTTTATATATTTGAACCTCAATTTAGAGTTTACATGGGAAGCTATTTGTCTGGCTTACTTTGGAGGATGGAATGATGATTATAGATTTCCCTATTGGTTTGATTGCCTGAATGATGGCATTTTGTATTAGCTCTATCTGACCATTCTCCTTGTCTTCCTCTGCATTATTTTTGTAGTTTTTGTCATAGTTGGATATTTTGATTGAATGTGTTGTTTTTTTCTTTTTGTAAGAAAATTTCTTTGCAGAGGATGGTGTTAGAGCATGCTAGTTTCTGTGATTGTTTTCTTAACGGAGGTTGTAGTCGGAGAATGACATGATGATTGTTTGTTTCCCTATTGGTTTGATAGCTTGTATGATGGCAGCTGTGTATTAGCTCTATCTGATCATTCTCCTTAATTACTTAAAATAGAATAATGATTAGTTTATTTTCATGTGATCAACACCACACTATTTTGATTGAGCAATATATTTATGGTGGGACATAATTCACAAAAAAATGTAATAAAATTTTGTATTGTTGGTAGGTACTGATACTCTGACCAGTAAACATTGGTATGTTAAATTCATTCCAAATAAGCATTAATATGCTACCACAGAACTGTAGCGAACGAATACTATTTGCAGTTCTTGATGTGCATTTATATGAATTGAACACGAAATTTACTTTAAAGGTCAGTAATTTATCTTACTGTTTTGATTGTGTTTTGTTTAATCAGTGGTCCTCGTGAAGACGCAACAAGAATTGGTTCTGCTGGAGTTGTAAGGAGGCAGGCTGTGGATATTTCACCCCTTCGGCGTGTGAATCAGGCTATATATCTTCTAACAACTGGTGCACGTGAAGCTGCTTTCAGAAATATTAAGACAATTGCTGAATGCTTGGCTGATGAACTTATTAATGCAGCAAAAGGGTCGTCCAACAGGTATACTTCTAGAAATTCTATGTGGAGGATACACTTTCTGATGTATTTAATTTTCTTTATGTCTTTCATTTTTTTTTTTTTTGGTATTTGGGTTTTACCGGAAAATAATACTCCATTTCAGCTATGCTATCAAGAAAAAGGATGAAATTGAGAGAGTTGCCAAGGCCAACCGTTGAGCATCTTGTGGAAGCAATGTTTGTGATCGTGAAGATTTTGTTTTGGTCTATGTTCTTCATTTAATGATATTTCGATCTTTTGTTTGCATATGTTACTTTTTAGCTTTTTGCCTGCTGGCTTCTCGAGTTATGAATGAATGATTTTGTTGCTGGGACGAAAATTTGTGTTCTAAGGTGAGTTTTAGTAATAGTCTGTTTCATAAATTGTACTATGATAATTTCCATGATAGTGTTGGGACTTTTGATCATAAATGTTTTATTTTTGCCTAGTATAACATGTAAAGTTATTAGCCTAAAGTAAATGCAAAATCAAACGTGTCGCTTTTGACTGATTACACTAGAGGTGAACGTGCATACTATTATTGTTGAACTATCATCGAAGGAAAAGTTTTTAATTGTAATTTATTTTGGCAACGGCATTAGTTTTTAATTATAATTTATTTTGGCAACGGCATTAACCCGGGCTTCCTGCCTAAAGCTATAAGAGTATGTTTGGATAGAGTATTTTAAAATTTCAGGAAATTTAAAATCTAGAGAAATTAAAATACATAAATTAAAATTCTTTTATTTTTAAAATTTTGTGTTTGGATAAAGAAATTAAATTTTTTCATTTTCACAATTGTGTTTGAATAAAGAAATTGAATTTCATTTTTAAAATTTTGAACCTCATGTACGAGGTGAGTGTCGTAGGAGTAGTGGAGGTTGGAGTACTCATCGGTAATGGAGACAGAACAAAAAGTGGTGCAATTAGAGTTTCTATAGAAGATAAAAATTTCAATTTTTTACATTTTAGAAGGAAATTTAAATTTTACATTTTTAGTTTGAATAAAATTGTTTTAAAAATTTAAAAATTTAAATTCTTTGTATAAATATATTCAAATAAAGAATTTTAAATTTTCTGATAAATTATTTTTTCCAATTAAAACTATCTATTTAAACACGTTCTAAGAAGTCCGAGAAAAGAGCATTCTCATAATGACTATAATATCTTTGATTGGAAAATTTTCTATGCATAAAAATCGGGTTAACCTTAACCAACAAGAGAGGAACTAGATTGGCCAATTCTAATATGAAGCAATAAAAAACGGATTCACGAGTGAACCATTAAAATTTACCGTTAGATTTATTAATAAAATAATTAACAGACAAGATTGTTAACTTGTTATCGGGAGAGTCTTTTTTCTGAAAATTTATTTTCGATTTATTTTTGTAATTTTGTTGCCACGTCACCGGTCATCGCCATTATCAACGCCGCGGTCCGAGCTCACGCGTCTCTAACATCAGCAATTCATCAATCATATTCGTAGTATCTTCATTCACTGAAAAAACACGTGGACTCGGAGATCCTGTGCGAGTGACTCAGTCCAACGGAGGACCTGAGTTCGGAGTAAAGCGGCATGCTCCACATGGTGCTGTCGAGGAGGTTGACGCCGAAGTGCAAAGAGAAAGAGCCATGTTTGTCGAGGACAGCATCAGGAATCTTATTTAGTGGATGGATTTGATTTATGGTTACCCATTTAAGCATTTCTTTGCAGCTTCGATGGGTTAAAGTTGAAATTTCAATTTAGTTATATTGTCTAGCAGCTGTTTGTGATAATGCTTAGTGTGGATTTGATTTCTGGTTACCATTTAAGGATTTTCTCCCTTGTTTTACTTTGCTTCAGAAATTTGATTTCTAATTACTATTTAAGGATTTCTCCCTTGTTTTACTTTGCTTCAGAATTGAAATCAGAACAAAGATAACAGTTTAAACAAAACTCCATTTTTAGGAACAGCGAGGTCGTTGAGAAAAGGAAAAGCACATTTTTCAGAAACCAAGAAATGAAGCCCAAAAAAAAAAGGTTAAAAAAACACAGTGGTAGCTCTCAAAACTAGAGCATAGAGTTCACAAACAACCAAAATTCGATAAGGAACAGCTTAAAAAAATTAAAATTAAAATCAAGAGCTTTCTCAATCCTTGTTTGCTGGAAAAGAGATATGTCCGTGTGGAGGTCTACTGGTGGTGGTGCTGGTGAAGCTGAGATGGAGGCCGGTGTCGGGGAAGAAGCACAACGGGGAGGAGAGAGAAAATGATAAATTTATTAAATTTTTTTTTTATTTTTTTCTTCCGGTTAAAAACCTATTGTAACCGGTCATTTTTAGGGGTTCACCGATGCACGCCAAAAATGGAACTTCATATTAGATTTCACCAACTAGATTGATCAAGATCAGTTGAGATTCTTCACCAACAAGAACAAGTTGTTTTTACGGAAGATGTCATTGTACCTTACTGCCCCAAAGCTAGGTAATGTCTCAACATTTTAGTATTCTTTAAAGATCTCTTTGACTCAGTTAGAAAATGTCATACTTCAACCTCAAATTAATCACTATCCCATTGTGCCATATTCATATTGATGACATTCTTTGACTGGTCTCTACCATAGGCTACAAAGATGTTGGCTTTTGGTTTGCGGGCAATAGAGGCATTTGTTTCCTGTACTTTTGCCACTGGAATGCAATGGGAGGTACTAAATGCAATAGTTGGCAATGGAATCTATGACAATCATGATAAGCCCTTTCTTGATGTTGGTGTTCCAATAATTCTTTTTTTTTTTTTTTGGAAAATATGTAAATGAATATATTCCAAAAGATACATACAAGATACACAGGGCATACCCCAGCAAATCAAAACAAAAAGTACGATACACTTGCCAAAAGAAGCAAATGAAAGGTGCTAGATACAAAGAACCTAGCTACAAGCAAGCAAATATTTGCTAATACAAGCGCATCAAGTGAGCCATCCTAAGAACACGGAATTTAATCTTATCTAATACATCAAAGAAATTAAAAACAAGGCCATAAAAAATAATAGCATTTCTACATAACCAAATGTTGTAGACCGTGGAAGCCAGAGCGAGACAGCGCCTATTCCCCTTTGTGCCCGAGGAGGCACGACAGTGAATGATGCTATTGAAGGTCCCATGCAGCGATATGTTTCTTCTCGGAAACTCCATCCAATCTTGGACTTCGCTCCAAAGCCTGATAGTGATCCTGCACTTAAAGAAAAGATGATCGCGAGACTCTTCCATAGAGCGGCAAAACGGGCACAACGTTCCTTTGTCAAGGAAAGGGGCACGGTCAAGGGTGAGAAGCTTGTGGCTAGCTGCCAGCCACAGGATGAATGATTCCTTAGGAGGAATACATCCTTCCAAGCCAGCCTGCTCCATCTAACTTTAGGACTGCTAGTCCTGAAAAAATCATAGGCTGCAGCTGCATTAAAAGATGACAGCCTAGACCAAGATGCAAGCACCAACTGGGTCTGCTGGCAGCTCCCTTCTTTAGCCACTAAATTATCATGGATGATGCACAACCTCTTGAGAAGAGGAGAGTCAGATTTGCTACAAGTGTAGCTCCAAGCCGGCACTTGTCTAATATAGTAGTGGTGAACCCACTTCACCCACATGAAATCCTTCTTGCTGATAATATCCCATAAGGAGCAGGCAAGGAGCGCATGATTCTAGCTCCTAAGACTGTGCAGCCCCAGACCACCTTCCTCTTTGGGAGAACACACCACCGACCAAGCCACTAATGGCTTATATTTTCCATCATCAGATTTGCCCCACAAAAAGTTTCGGCACATGGAATCAATCCTATTGGACACCGAAATTGGGAGCGGGAACATGGACATCCAGAAATTAACAATACCATGGATAACGGATCTGATCAACTCCAAACGCCCGGCATAGGACAAAGATTTGCTTCTCCAGCTCTGAATATAGCCCCCAATCTTGGAAAGAAACGGGGAGTAGTGACACACATTAAGGCGAGATGCCATAAGCGGGATACCCAAGTATCTGATAGGAAAAGTCCCATCTTCAAAACCTGTTCTAGCCCGAATATCCTCAAGGGAGTTGCTGTCCACTCCAGCAGCAAACAAAGTCGATTTCCCCGCACTGATGGAAAGCCCGAAAATGCGACAAAAAGCTTGCAACTTATCAAACAAGGTGGCCACTGAGACAACATCACCACGGGAAAAGAACATTAAATCATCTGCGAAGGCAAGATGAGTAATGTTATGGGCTGCACATGAAGGGTGATGATTAAACAGCATATTATTCTGTAATTCCTTGAGGTCTCCTGAGAGATACTCCATGCAAATCACAAAAAGGTAAGGGGAGAGGGGGTCCCCCTGCCTAAGGCCACGCCTGCCCTCAAAATGGCCGAAAATAGATCCGTTTAAGGAGATGCTAAAAGAGGTAGAAGTCACACACTCCATAATCTAGTGGGAGAATTGGGCTGGGAAACCAAGAGCTATAAGCATCCAGCCCAAAAAGCTCCACGAAACAGAGTCATAAGCCTTGTGAAGGTCAACTTTAAGCATGACTCTAGGAGAGACTCGCTTCCTAGCATACTTCCTCAGAAGCTCCTGCACCAAAAACACATTATCTGCCATTTTTCTGGATTTAATGAACGCTGCTTGGGCTGGGTCAATGATGGTCTCCAGGACTGGAGCAAGCCGGTTAGTGATAATCTTGGCAATGATTTTATAGATAATGTTGCAGCAGGATATAGGGCGGAACAAATTGACCCTGTTGGCCTCCTCACATTTGGGAATTAAGGCAATGAATGAGTGATTGATCTGTTTGAGAATTTTGCCCGAATCAAAAAACTCCAAAACAACACCATAAACATCATCACCTATAATCTGCCAAGACTTCTTAAAAAATAAAGCTCCATACCCATCCGGCCTCGGAGCTTTATTGATGTCCATATGCGAAACTATATCCCACACTTCCTCCTTAGAAACACGCTTGAGCAGGTCCTGATGGCAAGAGACCGGCACCAGGGGGCCCCTAGCAACAACAGAATCCAAGGGAGGGGGGGTAGTCACAGTAGTGCCAAGCAGAGCCTTGAAGCTGCGCACAAACTCATTGCCAATCTCATCCACGGAACTAGTAAGCTGGCTATCCTCTTTAACAACAGCCGCTATAAATCTAGCATTTCTGTTCCAATAATTCTTGATCTCATTGTTTGATTTCTTCAGGTAGTGAGATGCTATAATTGGTCATGTGTGTGTATGCAATATACATTTCAGTATTTGCAATTTCTTCTGATTTTTGTTTTTTTGTCACCATTTTATTTATCTCATTTTTTCTATTTTTGTTAATTTTGGAATTTCTTTTTATAAAACTATAAGTGGAAACATTTTTTCTTTTTCATTTCTAAAAGGTGTAAAAGTGATCGATAGGAAAAACGACAATAATCTCATTTCACATTATTAACCATATATATTAGAATAATTATCTTAAATAAGAATATTTTTGGAAACTATTATTCAAGTATAATGTTTTTAAGAGATTTTCTTTGTCAATAGTTAAAAATAACGTGTTTTTACAAAAGAAAACTCATAAAGCAGAATGAAAGCTCACTTGTTTCCAAGAAGAGCATGGAGTTGAATAATGGTGCAATGGACTTCGAAGCTGAAGTTTCCTCGTTTAATATCTGATTTGTGGTAGCTAGTGTTAAATACCTCATTCTGCAACTCTTTCTACATCTTTTTTTTACCTACATGTAACAAATGAAAATGGAAAAAACTTGATCCCTCAACTCAAACACAACAATGTAGACTCATAATTAGATGGTACACAAAAGTTGGATTATAACACAACCAACTTAGCATCATGTAAACAGGAAGGAAACAATAAAAATAAAACTCATTAACAGTAGGCAATGAAGCGTGGAAATCAAGTTAAGATAATTCCTTTTTAAGAGAATCATGCCTGCATGTTGTCATGTTGAGATTTTCAGGATAATGATTAACCAAATAATGGATTTTTAATTTTTTTTAATTAGAAGGTGGTTAATAAAGTGACTGAGAAAATAGAAACACGATTTAAGAATTAATTGAAATTCTTCACTCAGCTTTGTTTCTTACTAATCCATCAATGATACACTTGCATGCACATCTTAACTAGAGTATTTGTCATTTAATACTAGCAACTAGTCTCCCCCAAAACAATTTTGTGCACACTTGTATTGTGATGCTTCCACCTCACTTTAATGAAAACATACGTGAGCCTGCCTGATAATAATATGTAATTAAAACATTAGTGTAATATCATTTATTTGCAAGCACTAGCATGTGGGGATGTAGCTCAAATGGTAGAGCGCTCGCTTTGCATGCGAGAGGTACAGGGTTCGATCCCCTGCATCTCCAAACCATTTTTCCTCTTTTTTTAATTATACAATTCGTGTAGCATTATTTTCACGAGTCACGAGGATGGTTAATGTTCGACCAAGGTTTTTTTTTTAAAAAGAATTTGGTACTATCCTTCTGCTATTTGCTGAATTGCATGAATAATATGATTCTGGGTGGTTCCAATACCAGCGTATATATACTTGTTAATTCGACTAATCCGATTTGAGGGTTTAATCAGTCTAAACTTAAGAAACCACTAATATTAGTGATATTTTAGGTAAAAGGTTAAAACCTTATTCAAACTGACATGTACTCTTTATTTTCCATATTTATATTGAAATTTTAGAGTTCACAAATGACAATAAAAAATAAAAAAACAAATGACGTCGAAACAAAGAATTTTAGAAATGACAGGAGATAAGTTATAAGTATATGTAATTTAATTTCGAAACACTCCATTCAAGGACTGCATAACAAGTGCCTTGGCCAACAAAAAACCATCTTCGGGCTATCTAGCCTTGCACATTTAGTCACACTTTCTCGGAATTCATCATTAAACCCTGTACTAAAGACTACATTTCAACCACCATCATGCAGGTCATTGAGAAACAACGCCCTACCTAGGATCACAAAGAAGGCAATACCAAAAATAGAATTCAATTTGTTCACAAGGGAATTAAAGCATTAATGACAAAAAAATTATCACTAATGATAATTTTTTTATTTTGCATATACAACTTCCTCCAATGCCTATAATTTGAAGATGATCTTGCATCCACATAATAGCCAGCCATTGGTTTTCCGTGAAATCCATGCAATGAATATTATTTTCTTTTCTTATATAAAAAGACAAACGTAAAAAAGATGTGAAAATATTTTTATTCGTCATCATAGGCAAATTATTATAATGAATTAAAATGGCAAACTTTTTTTATACCTGAAATAAAATGGCAAAGACTTAATACAAAAGGAAATTACATCTGATTCCAGCTGGTCCTGAAAATTGTTCACTGTTGCGGTGCCTACTTTTGCGCTGCAGTTCGGCCCGTGCAGTGTGACTTCCAACTTTTCCATTTTTTTTAATCCCAAATTGTCTTGTTCAAAATTCTAGGCTGTTGACATTTGCATAGGCAGTGACGCAATGTACCTAGCTTGAGTTTAATGGTTGATTTTTAAATTTAATATAAATTAAATAATTAATTGACAAAATGGTATAAAATTGAAACTATTTAGAAATTTGGTGTACTCAAACACGTTTGTATGGGACGTGTTGTAACACGTCCAAATAGAATGTATTTAAGAAGGAAGTGACACATGTCTCATGCAAGCGTGTTTGAGTGTACCAGATTTTCAAATGGTTTTAATTTTATACCATTTTATCAATTAATTATTTAATTTATATTAAATTTAAAAATCAGCTTGAGTTTAATACAAAGGATACTGTAGGAAAAAAAAGAAGAAGTAGACTTTTGATCTCAAACAAATTTTAGAAATAACATCAAGATATCTCAATTTTAAAAGAATTTTAGATAATCATCTCTTTCATTCAAGAGTTAATCTCACGATTATGTCCACTACATGCATTTACCTGCTCGCATTAACACTACAATATGCATTTACTGCTCGCATTGTCTATGGAACTTGTGGTTAATAATATGGAATATACATGAGATTTGGATACGAGTGTTCAGGATTCATATTGATTTGATTTTTCATAAAAAAAAAGAATTAAACTTATAGATATATAAGATTTGATTTTCATTTAAAATAAAATCTTAATCAATATTTTATGATTTAGTTTAGTTTGATTTTGGTGGTTTTTACTAAAATATTATTTAAAAATTTATATAGTTTCTTTTAATCTTTTAAATTAAATTACATTTAAAAAATTACTATTAATAATTTATTAAACTTTTTAATATGTTAAACCTTCCATAATAAAAATATGTCAAATTTTTACATTTAAATCAAACATGTCATTTGAAAAAAAAGTGATATATATTATATATACAAAATATTCTAAAACTCAAATGATATACAAATAACATAAACTATTTCGACTAGTTTATCAAAATAAGTTACTTGAGTTAACTTATGAAAAATAAATTATTTAAATAAGTTGTTGTACCAAACAAATTTTAGCTTGATCAAAATGACTTATAAATTAATCAAAATAACTTATAATTTCCTAAAACTCTTACCAAACATAGCCTATATGGTTGAAAGTTACAAGATTGGAAATACTTATTAGACAAATCATATTTATACAAAATCATGTGGTAATATAAAATCATTTAATAATTTATTATGTACATCACAACTTATGTTAATATAATTTTTTAATGTTTCTTTTCAATTTATTATATATTTTTTAAAACAAATCAAATCCTGCTTGTTCTATGTAGTTCATATTGTGATTTTCTCTCTCCTGAAACTGCAAATTAACCCTCAATTTTTATAAATGAAACAAATAATGATGTAAAATACACTATTCTTGTGTCTTAAAAAAAAGGAGGTAGTATTTACTTCTCATCATTTTAAATATTTATTAGTCACAACAACAAGCGACTAACACAGTATATATAAAGTTGATATGATTATTAAGAAAGAAGGAAAAAAATTTCGTAATTTCAAATTTTTCGTTAACAAAAATTAATATATTAACAACTAATATTTGTCAATAATAAAAACAACAAGTGTAACACTTGTGAAGCCTCATCTATATGTTTGTACTAGTAATTTGGTAAGCTACCCTGTCACCGCATTTGATTTCAGACCACAAAAACCATGAATCATTAACTAGGGCTGCATTTGCAAGTTCACCCACTGTTTTTGCTTGCTATGGCAATAGTGGTCCTGTAGCGCAGACACACTATACACCTTCATGCAAGGTTGTCATGCTATCGACATGAGTTCGCATTTAAAGTTCAGATTCTCATCCACATGGCTCAAGCTGTACACTTGCCATGGCCAGTAGTATGGTCAAGCTAACGGAAAAAAATTAGGAAAATATATAGTTGCATCATAGTCAAATATTCCAGCCAGAATGCATGATCACTTCCTAGACAAAGATACATGCATAGATAACGGATCATTTGTTTAATTCATGTGAATCCAGTCAACCTTATGCATTGTAAAATGAAAGTGTGCGTCCGCTGCAGGTACAAGACTACAAGGTACATGTAATTCATTGTTATTATATAAATTTAGTGAGTTAAACTTAATTGAGCAATAAAGTCTCTCTTTTTACATCAAGTTCAACTTCTTCATATCTATTCTATTAAATTTGGAAGTCAGAGTCAGTTACATGCCTTAAAGATGGATCATGTGAACGACAAGTGTGCATCAACGGTATAAGCACTGTAGTGTAGCCACTAGCCTGTTCTGGGAGAGATTTTTCACTCTATGCAATAACTCGGGTACGTAGTTCTCCAGCTGTTACACCCGCTATGCAATAAATTACGTCTCCTTTTTATTTATTTATCCAAGACTATTTTCCTCCAGTGTATATTGCTTTTGTTTTTACTTTAAACCGCATATTAATAACATGTTTTTTTTAAACACATTAATAACATAAGTTGGAGAAGTATAACTTGAAATTTTAGAATAACTAATGGAAAATATTATGATGTACATAGATGTGATGAAAGTTGAATGTGAGCAGAGTATTTGCTTATGCCTTAAACACAAAATGCATGAAAACAGAGTGTTTTTTTTTTTTTTTTACCTGTTCTCAGACGTGATTCCAGTAAAAATGTGATTTTATTTTTATGATTTGAATTTGAATTTTAACTTTTTTTCCGGTCATTGTCTTTCATACCAAATAAGGGAACGGTGAAAAAAGTCATTCCGAAGAAACAAGTTTTATGGCAGTTGTAAACAACAGTGCGCGTACAGTTTCAGAAAAAAGCAGAAGTGTTACTGCACGCAACAATATGTCATGCCCTGTGTGGTGTGTCCTCCAGTTCACAGCTTAATTTAATGACAAATTAACACAACATCACTTTCCACCTGCCTCGTCGCCTTTTCGTTAATGCTCTTTGCTATACACACAAATTGTAGCTCAATATAAACCTTACACTTATTTTTTGACAAAAATTCAAACCATAATTTGTTAACAAATAATTGAATAAAATTGATTAATGTACTGAAATAAAAGTTAAATTATTCAAATATTATCTAAATTTGACTATTGATAAAATAATTATCAATCAAACTTTACTTATCTTATAATTGAATTCCGGATTAATCAATTTTTTTAATATAAAATGATGAAAATAACAAATTAGACATGTACGAGAGTATTTTAAATTAAAAAATGAATTTGTTGATGATATATAACAATTCTAACGAATAATTAATTCATCTATTAAATTTTTAAAAAAATAAGAATAACTCTGTTGAAATAATTAATCCTTCCTCTTGTATATAAATCTCCAAAAGCAACTTATTATATGTGAATTATACTAATTCAAGCACGTACAGAAATTAAGAGAGAGAGTTCTAACTTGTAAGTTGTAACTAGGAAAAGAATTCAAGGGAAACTAACCAATTAGATAGAGCAAGAAAGAAAGAATTAATACATGGGAATTAGAAAGAGTTGGAAGTTAGAATGAAGACATGATAGTCACGATGACACTTCATGTATTAGAAAATAATAATAATAAATAATAATAATAATAATAATAGTAATAGGAAGCAGAATTAAGCAGTGGCTGATTAAGGCTAGTTACTAGTATATGATATATGAATGAATTTAGTGTTGGTAAGAGCGAAGAACGGCTCCGCAGAAAGTGCAAACGATGGCTCTCCAGGACTTCCAGTAGAAGGGGACATAGCAGAACCTGGTGGCGGTCTTCATGTCTGCGACGCTGGCTCCGCCGCCGCAGCGGGAGCAGATCCCTGCCGCCGGCTTGCTCCGCCGCACCTCCCGCTGCTGATCCACCAGAAAGCAGAAGAACACCATTTCTCGTTTTTATGGCGGCGAAATGAAATGTAGAAAAATTAATTGATGTGAGGCACACTGAGAGTAGTTTGTTGGTTGAGGTGGTGTTATTATAGGGAAGCTAGCTGTGATTTTTTAGCGGATGGTTAAAGTTCGAACTTGTTTGAGTATGACTTTGGATCTTGGCCGTTGAGATGATCGAAGGAAGAAATGGAGCGACATTGTAATAAATGGAAAAAGGTACAATTGCTTGCTGGGTGGGACCTGTTTCGTATATTGGTGGCAGTTGGTAGGTCCTTGTTCATTTCTTGCTTCCAATTCCCTATTTGCCTATGCACCTGCATTTTCAAATTTATGCTTTTATTTAATACTCTCCCCATTTTAAAATGATAAAATAAAATGTTTAAGTTTTTTTTTCTTTCAAAAAAACAATACGCAAGTTATTTATTTATATTTTTTTACTAAAATATTCTTCCTCTCTATAGATATATCACTTATAACTATTAGGTGATTAATAATGATCTTAAAAAATTGATAGGCACATCGCTAGAACATTATTTAGATTAATGTAATTATTTGAAACAAATCTGAAACAAAAGCTTTAATATCACATTGGAAATTAAAAACATTAGTCAATATAAATTTTTTTAATGCTAAAGCATCAGTCATTTTAAAATAAAGATAATATTTTCAAAATTAAATGAATCTATTATAGAATAAATCTATTGTAGAATGAAACTATTCTATTACCTAGCCGAGTGCATGATTTGTTCAATGCGGAGTTATTTTTACTAACTTTCTTTAAGTTTAAAGACATTACAATAACACTTTCTCACTAACACCCCTTATATAGATGGCAAAAGTAATGATTAAAAATATAAGAGATGCTTGTATAATTACGCAAAATCTCACGGGGATATTTTGTAATTTACTCACGTTTCTTAAATAATTTTTAGTTCCAATATTATCATTTATGTTATATTTTTTTTGTTTTTGGTTTTGGACGAAGAATCTTATAGTGAACATAATCGTGAGATTAACTCTTGAAAAATTAGATAAATTTAGAGTGTGCTTGTTTTTTAACTAGATTTCAAAGTTCAATTAAATAAGGTTGTTGAGACAACTGGAAAAAGGTCATACGAGACATAAAAGTAAATGTAGACTTGACAGAGGTTGAACAAGATAAACACAGAAAAAAGGAAGATAAGAAAACATCTCCCAGGTATTTCTGTTTTTTTTTTTAAATACTTATTTTTTAATTAATTTCCAAAACTTCATAAATTGATCTAGACGAAAAATTAATTGCTGAATAATTGAAATTATTTTAAAAACAATAAAAGTGGATAGGAAATCAAAGAACCCATTAGTCTAGTGAAATTGATAAAAAATAAAAACAAAGTCTACCAAACCAATGGTTTGTTTGTAAGAGATTAAAAGAAGAAGAATCAGGTGTGACGGAAAACATTGAAAGGATGCTTTCTTCTTTTGTTTGAAATGTTACAATATAAGAAAAAATTATTGCATTTTGACTGTGCAGCCAAACAATCCATCCCTCCAAATTGGAAATAAAATGGGAGAGAAGGTTTAACAAATCAAAAAGAGACAGAGACATTGTGTCGTATTTTTTTATTAAGGTCATTTTTGTCATTTTATCACATTGTTTTTCCCTTTCATTTGTTTACACAATTATACAACCTAAAAATCTTAGCTTCTACCCTTTTTCTTTAATTTGATTTAAATATATTTTTGTTTCTTACAATTTAGTATTTTTTATATTTTTTGTCCTTATAATTTTTTTTTTATTTTTGGTCATTACAAATTATATTTATTTTATTTTTAGTCTTTAAAACACTTTAATAATACTTTAAATAGGGAAAAAATTACTATCTAAAATATATTAAAAATGAAAAATAAAACAAACATAATTGTAAGAACTAAAAGTAATTTTTTTTCCAAAGATTAAAAGAAAGAAATATTTAAACATTTTTATTTTCTTTCCTTTCATAGCCAAACATACCGCAAACTTAAAAGTTACCAAGTTTTTTTTATGAACTAAAAGTACGGTGCCTTATTAGTTTCAACGGCAATAAATTAAAACTTACACTGTCATACATTAATAACATTATTAGCCACAAACCATCATTAAAACACCAATCATGCAATAGAAGGCAGAAAAGTGGAGCGGATGCAGACTATTTTACAGATTACATAAAACATATAAAATCACGTAATTCATATTTGATTGAAATGGGGAAAAAAATCAATCGGATGACGTTTTAGAAAGGTAAGAAAAATAAAGGGGAGACTTAATTTACCTCAAACTAGCTCAGAAGAGATATATATATATATATATATATATATATATATATATTTTTTTTTTTTTTTTTACTTTCTATCTTAATTTCAAGGGATGCCAAATTAACTTTGCCTTGAGAAGGAAAATTCACTAGCAGATAGTGCACGAGAAAGTAATTTTCCTGGTGAGAATAATTTTATATGCAGTAAACCAAGGCACTATGACAGTATGACCTCAAATTTTCTCTTCAAAGAACTCCAAGTAACTTGAAATGATTTGATCCTGTGAAAAGTCTGTGTAGTATCCCCTCTCCACAGAAATACCTTCTTCCCTTGCCAGGTTCTCAACTTCTTGTTGTACTCTTTCACCACCAACTTTATTTGGATCCAACAAATTACAAGCTACCTCAATGACACCTTCACCATGTGCAAGTGCCATGGCCTGCACAGAAGGAAGTCCACCACCTCTTCCACTAACCTGTTTTGCAATTCTCCGAACAGATTTAATATCAGAAGATAATAAAGGGACATTGTAGTTATCAACCCAATTGGTTGCTCCAATGACCACAACACCTTTTGCTGGAGTAAATTGAAATGGGCCACTATCAGGATTCAGTGGCAAAGAGTCTGATTTCAGCCCCCCAATCCACTGGTTTTCACTAGAATTCGGTTTAAAATAACCAAATATTCTTCTGATTGAATCAAGTGTCCTCCCCTCTTCATGTGCTGCTCCATATAGATAAGTGGGAACTGCACATATAATGATCATTGACATGCAAACATAAAAGTTACAAAGATGATTGGCAGCACTCTAATCACCTTATCAGCGTGTAAAGTAGTAGTTTTAAAACTAATCATGTATGAACAAGGAAATATGCAAACAAATTGAAACTAGGGAGCTAAGAAGAATTAATCATGAAGACATGATTCTTAACCAACATTCAATAAGAATGAGGTTCAAGAAATCTATTTCTGCATAGAACTGAAGAGATTATTTGATTTTCTTATGTATAATAAGTAGTAATAAAAACCACGTAACCTCATTGCCCGGAAACTCCACACTATGCACAGGTAAGGGGTATAATAAGTAGTAATCTAAAAGATTAATGATAATTGTTATGTATACGTAAATTTTACATGTAAATGACAACAATTTCTTTTTTTCCTCTTTTAACGCTTCTTTTGTGATTAAAATATAGGAATTTAGTTTCTTTTGAGCTTTTATCCAATAGATGCTAAATTTAGTTGATTTATAATGTGTTAGTTGTATTTTTTTTGTAGAAAATGATATAACAAAGACATGGAAGATGAATTGAAGATTTGGAGTAGTGCGCTCAGCCCACACATGCATACAGGCTAAGCACGCATCTGTCGGCTTAGCTTAAGCCAACTGGACTTTTCATGCAGGCTTAACGCACAGTTATTTTCGAAAAACATGATTGTGCGCGTTTTTGAAGATAAAAAGAGGGGAAACACTGTGCACTCGGAGAAAACAGACAGAATAAGAGCTAGGGCACGAAGAAGAGGGAGAAACCCACTCAATTTGGGTCCCCTTCCTCCATTTTCTTCCATTTCCTTCCATTCCTCTTGCTTTCTTTTTGTATTTGTAAACCTCTCATGACAATGAGAGGCTAAATCATCCATTGTTAGGAGCTCAGCAACCAAATACTCTTGATATAATGATTATCACTATCTATTTAATGTAATTTTGATATTGTTGTCTCTTTTATGAGTTTATTGTCTTGTTTATGGTTTGATCACCCATGCACATGTATGTTATAGGGTTTATGCATTGAGAAATGTTTGCTCCCTAAGAACTTGAAAATAGCATCTAAGTAATTCATGTCTAGGGATAAAATTGTATTATTTAGCCTTAATTATGCATCCTTATTCTTAAAGCAAATTATTTGATGTAACTCATAAGGGATTATGAGTGAAATTAGGTAATTTAGACTCTTTCACGTGAGAGATCATGGTTAGGGTAGGTTAGCGGATGAAGGAGACTTATTGTTTTATTACTACTTGGACAAATTGGTATGCTTGCCTAAGTGTTAACAATTAACTCTGTATTAGAGTTGGTGATCTGAATTCTTGTCCAGTGCAACAAGCTTGCAGTGCGACTAGAGCTCACCATTGATCATGTTTGGGGGTGTAGTGGACTTTTATGTTTTTGGGGCTAAGATATTATATGCACAAATATAATAGAGCTGGTGGTTTCTCAAAACAGCCAGTTAGACACTACAATCCTACAACAGTTCTTTTAGTATTTCTCTTGTACAGATTTACTACGGAAAAATAAGTGTTTTTAGTCGCTTAAGACAGACACTATTAACACACCGTTTCCTGCATGACATCTGTCTAAGGGACTAAAAACACCAATTTTTAAAAGTTCGGGGACCAAAATGTTCAATGGTGAAATACATGGACTAAATCCAAGAATTTTACAAGTTACTGGGACTAAAAACATATTTTTTTTCCAATTTTCTATTGCTTCTCTTCTGCCATGGTTTTTATTTTCTTGTGAAGGATTTTCTACCTTACATCTGTGTGTTCATTATTCTTTCTTCTTTATCTCTGTTGCACATTATTTGTAACACTCTCAAATAGGTGAATATTGTTCAACTACTAACATCACCCTTTTAAGCACACAACTTTTATTCTTTCTAAATGCTAAGAGTGATTACAAACTTCTAATGCAGCATAACACAAGTTAAGCAAATTCGAAGACCCCGAAGCCATACAATATATACTGATACTACTAACCTTGCAGAGTAGAACCCATGTCTGTGGCTAAACACCTAGCAGCATTAGCTGCATGATCCAAGGAAGCATCGAGCAGGGGGTGAAAACAAATGTGGTCCACAACACCAAGCCGAGGATGAGTACCAGTGTGCACCTCAAAGTCAATGGAGTCAAATGCAGCCTTCACCATTGCCAACACAGCATTTGACAAGTGGCATGGCCCTGAATGACCCAATTCAGAGACAAGGGTGTAGCCAACTCTGTTGTAAGCCACATCCTTAAACTTGTTGATTATTGGAGCCAAAGGGAAAAGCTTGGAAGCTCGTTCTATTGATTCCAATGCAGTTCTGTTTCTGCTCTCTGATATGTACACCTTGCAGCATCCCACAATGGACTTCAGCATGTTTATGTGCAAATTACAATCAACACCTATGTGGAGTGAGTGAGTGAGACAACGAAAATCACTTAACCTTAAAATATGTGGGCACAATCCATTTAAGACCACAACGATAATAACTAAAACAAAACCTTATCTCAAATATTATTAATTAATCAATTTTTGTTTTTGATTTTTTAAACATGAGTCGAGATGTGAAGAGTGAAGACACCTATGTAACAGCTAATTTTGGCGGATATGGTAAGAGGTAATGGTAATCTCCGACATAGGAAATGCAAAAATGCATTAGAATTGCAAGATCGTACAAAAAATAGAGATTTAGCGTTTTCATTACCGAACAAGATAATATTGTGAGAGAAAGGGGGAAAAATGACGACAATTGAAATAAACAGTTAAAATACCTGTTTTAGTTCCAAGTCTAGGGACGAAACGGAGGAACCTCTAGTCTAGGCCATTATGAACCAAAGAAATTTGTTATTCTTTTGGCTATAAAACTCAAAGAAATATTCCTTTTTTTTTTTTGTAGAGTCGTGGTTGGGGGCTGAGAGCTTCTTCATACACCAGCAATAACTTCTTCTACATCATTTTAATTTTAAAAACCCAAAAATGCCCCTGGTACTTTGGACACAAATATGCAAAGTTGGACAAGTGAGCTTCATTCACAGCTTCATTTCAAAAGCACAAAACATCTCCGTATAGGTGTGCGAACATCCGTATAGGTTCATTGCAACAGCATTGGTGTTTTTGGGTGGCATTTGATTCCCTTCCGGTGGTTGTTGGTGGTTGTCGGAGTTGCAGAGCCGTCGGCGAAGTGTGCAAAGGTGAGTGGTTCTAGTTGGTTGTTTACGGATTCGGTAATCCGTAAGAGCTATACGGATTACCTAATCCGTATAGATCAGATGGATTAGCTAATCCGTATAGCTTGGAAATTGCTGAAAAAAAACCTTTTTAAAATGTGAAAACTGTTGGGAACATGTATTTGCATAAGATTGAGTTTGTTTAGATAAATTAATTGATTAAATGAAGTAAATAAATTTAATTGTTGTATAAAAATAACAATAGATAAAATGGAACAATATAAATACGGACAATTTAATTATAAGCGTGTGTATACTTATATGGTGTTCCACATGGAGTTTTATTATGTTTAATTGGATTGTTATTTGTTAGGATGGACAACGATGAGTGGATTTATGACAGTATAATGTCAGAAGAAGTTAATATGGAGGAAGACCTTGGAGTAGACGATGATGCGTTTGAATTCAATGAAGACAATGGTGTAGACCCGGATGCGAATGAGGATAATGCTTGTTTAATTGATTGTTCTGCAGCGTTTCAAACAAACGAGGTAAATTGTTGTATATGAAAGTATTTAAAGTTGTTATATGACACGGTTTAGCATATGAAATATTAATTATCCATTTGTGTAGGTGTTTGAATCACGTGATGCGATATTGAAATGGGCTCGTACCGTTGCATTTGAAAATGGTTTTGTAGCTGTCATAATGAGGAGTGATACAAAGACTGGAAAAATGGGAAGATCGTCATTTGTGTTAATTGGTTGTGAAAGGAGTGGAAAATATAGGGCATGGAAAAAA
>CM023952.1:28104009-28127007 GCA_013407115.1 Glycine latifolia | reverse complement strand
TTCAAAACCAAGATTCACCTATCATGTTCATTTCTAACAAAGGAAATCCATTTCGGATTCCACAAGCGTCATTCAAAAGCAACATTGACCTATCATGTTCATTTCTAACAAAATAATCTCCATTTGGGTTCCACAAGCATCATTCAAAAGCAACACTGACCTATCATGTTCACTTCTAACAAAGGAATGTCATTTCGGGTTCCACAAGCATGATTGAAAAAACAATACTCACCTATGACCTCACATTCTAACACAAGCATCGAATTTCGGGTAGCACAACCATGATTCAAAAGCAATAGTGACCTATCACCTGACATTCTAACAAAATAATCCCAATTCGCGTTCCACAAGCACGATTGAAAAACAATAGTGACCTATGACCTCATATTCTAAGAAAAGAATCCCATTTCGGGTAGTACAAGCATGATTCAAAACCAATATTGACTTATCATGTTCATTTCTAACAAAAGAATCCCATTTCGGGTTCCACAAGCGTATCATCATGTATATTTGGATATCAAATGAAAAATCATGTGCCTAATTAATTAAAAAACAGTAATATACATAAAAAAATGGCTTATACGGATTGCCCAATCCGTATGGCTTATACGGATTACCGAATCCGTATAACGCCATCTTCTCCCTTTCACCACCCAAATTTAAAAAAAAACCTTACCTCACCGGCGCCGCCACCAAAAACCGACCACACCACCAAACACCACGTATGAGATGCGCAGCAAACCAAGCAACTCCACCAACCACCCACGCTGGAAAGAAAGCCGCAGTTGAATACCAACGAACGCAGAGGACAACGGAGGAGGGAGAAGAGAGAATTTGTGTTTTTAAATTTTATAAGTGAGGGCAAATATGGAAATACACTGTTTGCTAATGGTGTAGTAGAAAAGCTATATGGTGTATGAAGCACCACTCTAATAATAATATGGAAAGCCTGGTAAGAACTAATCGTGGCCCAATGGACTAATATCTTATTCCGCACCGAATAATTAAAAGTAGCTTACAAAGTCCTAATTACTTTTACGAATTCCAAATGTAAGAAGTGAGATAATTTAATAGTATCACAAAGTTTGAACTTATGACCTTGGGAGGTATTAATAAATTATTTCACATCTAATATTAAAGTTTACTTTCTGCCTCCCCAAAATGCATAATATTATTTAGTACAAAGCTGATTTTGTGTAAATCGTACGAATGCCTTTTTCTTAAAAAAAAAAAATTCTACTTTGTATAATCAAGCGAATCTTTGCCAAAGTACTCTTCTAGGGGATCGTAAGCTTCTTTCTCTGCTACCATTGATCCGTGTAAGTCCCACAAGTTTCATTTATATTTGCAAGCTTTCTGTATTGTGTTTGAAAGATAAGGATTTTGGTGACAGAGCATTCACAATTAACGAAACCTGGGATAAAACCAGAAATTTGTTACTTTTTTAATTTTAATTTTTTTATAATAAAGTTAAAATATTTTTAATTCTTAATAAATAATTATATTTTATGTTTGTTTTCTGAGCATGTCACCACAGAAAAATGGAGGAAAAAGATCCTCTCCATTTGTTTTTCTCTTCAATAGTTTTGAAAAAATAAATGATACTTTTCATTGAGTAACATGTACATTACATATATCTATCCAAAACAATAAAGGGAAATATTTATCTCACACCTTTCGTGTGGTGTGAAATAGGTTGAAGAAAAAGAAAAGGAAAAAGAAAAGAGAAAAAAAATGGAAAAGAGATATAGGAAAATCAAGTGTTAAAAGGAAAAAACAACAGAGACGAGAGATAAAATGCAGACAGTTTAATATTGTTATTTTCACGTAATATTCTCACAAGACATTTTAAAAAGAAACGAGAGATTGAAAGAATGAAAAGATAACTGTAGACTAAGATAAATAATGTGATGGACAAAAGATAAAGAAAAAAATTGCCCTGAGATTTTACGTGGAAAATATCATTTTTCAGGAGTACATTATTAAATTGGTATTTGCTACTATGAAGGGACACTGTATCATGTAAACTAAAGAATAACAATTATAGTTTCGAGGACCATGTAAGCAGTTGCAATGTTAAGAAAATTTGTCAATCAATACTTCTATATTTCTCTGAACGATCTATGAAGTGATCTCCGGTAGTAGGAATTGCTGCAGTTGATATTTTTGTTGCCAAACTTCAAGTTGAACGAGATTGCACTTTACACTTCTTTCTTGAACCTGCTAACATTTTATTTGTGATAAAATTAACGAGAAATAAACCCAAAAGATTTTATTCCAAGCAACACGTATGCAATGAGTAATAAGGATGAAATTTAATTGTCAATGCGAATTTGTATCGCAAGAATTAAAATGAGGATATTTTAGCTGTAGACTTTATATATAGTTTAACAAAATTTGAACACAATGCTTTATTTTCTATATACTCAAATGAAACTATATATGGAAGCTAGCTTAACTTTATTCTCTCCTGGTTGTCATGTAAAATTAAAATTAGTTACCTCAAAGACACATATGGTTTGGAAAAGATCATAGAACTCCTCTAAGAGCTGTTTCTCTGGTGCAACAACTTTCTGCTAATTCTGATAGCATTGCAACAATCTTATCAACCTCCTGATGAAGAAATATATATTTCGATTTCAATTTAAGTCCTCATAGATAATAACAAGAATAAATAGCATGTTAACAAACATACTGAAGATGAAAAAGTAGTAAAAATTGACTTGATGGAAGCTGTGAGATCAGATGCATGCCGAAGAGCAATGGATGTTGATTGCATGTTCGCCTGTAATTAAGCAAAATATTTAATTCAGTCAATACACTTTTCCTATCACTTCTGGTATGGCAAATGTTTCTATTGTACCTAGCTAGTTACCTACCCGAGCACCTTCCAAAAGAGGAACTCTGCACACAACCGAGTGCAAACACCCTTTGATGGCAGTAATTGCTTGTAAGTGTTGCCTTTCCATTCCTCCCCAAGCTTCCAATAGCTTCGTCTGCCAAAACAACAATATATGTACACGTGAATGAAAATGATTGAAATAATATATATGTTAAGCAAATCTTAATAAAGTTTAATTTTGGTACTGACTTGAGAATACAGTACAAAAGCGATCTTCATTTCAAGTTTTTCTCTGACAAACTGTATCTTCTTTTTCAGAACAGATTGCTGTAACTTTGTGAGACCATCCCAAACACATATCAAATTGCTCTAAACACATTCACAAATCATGAAACCATCACTAGTGAAGTGTGAGTAATATATACACCCACAGACATAAGAAGCATATCTAACAAGAGGTAAGAAATAAGAAGAGTTAATCTTTGATATAGATATACGTAATCTTGACTATCCATTTTAATTGTTAAGATAAGAATTACTCTGACACTTGTCTCTTACCATATATGCTTCTTGTATATAAAAAAATAGATTTATTTCATTGACCCTATTCATTTCTTTTAATCTCTCTTTTCTTGTGGAGAAATGATTACATATAGTCTCATTCCACCATTTGTTCAGAAAGAGTTGATAATACTAATCTATTTTCCAAGTAGATATTAGTGAGTTCTAATAATGCTGATCTAGTATAAGGTGCATGATTTTTAAATTGTTGTCCGCAATTGTAATTGCAATCACAATGTTAAGGTATTTTGACATTCTACAGTCATATCAAGACCACAATTGCAATTGTATCAGTCACATTTTTTCTGCAATTGCCTGCAATATAAATGTTTTTTGATTTATCGTAACGCAACTGCAACTTAAAACCATGAATAATTTTGTATATAATTAAGTATGTACATGCATACATACCTCAGCCTTGTGAGAAATGTTTCCATTGACAACTTGTGCTCTAGCATTCGCAAACCGCCACTGAATTAACAGATTATCAAGCAAACGAAGCCTATGAACAACCTCCGAATGAACTCCAAAACCAACGGGAGACAAAGAGCCAAAGCTACCACTTTTCTTACCCTTGAAGATATCAAAACCCATGGTGAGCAATGGGAAACGACCAATAGGGGGCACTTTTGTTTTGTTAATTATCATTTGAAGGTTGATTTATCAAAAAAGTGGTAAGTGGTAACATATGTTTTGACTTCTCATTTGAAAATCATAACCGATATTATTAAGACTTCTAATTGTTTTATTTTAATTTTTTAATTGAAGCCGTAACCAATGTTAAGACTTTCTCCTTTTCCTTTTTCTATAATAATTCAAAACCCATCACAAATGTTGATTATTGAAAAAAACGACCCTATTGGTCGTTTCCCCGTTGAGCAACTTTTCCACTCCTTTCACCTTCGTAGGACTATTGGGGACCTTGAAGCTCGAAAACGCAACCGACATAGCCGGTGATTCCGCCCTCCCAGGAGACAAAGCCCACGAAGTCTTTGAACTCTTGTATGTTCCAGCAAGCGAATTCGCCCTCCTTATAGCCGTTTTCAACGTCAACTGTTTCAAAAAGGAGGAGGAATCACCGTTCAGGTTCGCAACATTGGAATCCGAAGTTCCTCTTCGAGCCCTTCTCAACGTTGTTGTTGTTGCATCACTCGTAGGTTGAACTTCCACGTCAGCTTTTCTCGGCGTTGTTTTTCCCGCGTCAGATTCTAACTCAAGAGAGTTTCTAGAGGAACGAGAGTGTCTCCGAGAAGAGAAGGACTAGCGTTTTCGTCCAACTACAATCTTCCAAGAGCAATGTTGTTATAACTTAGTTTCTTAGAAGACGGTGATTCTGCGGGTGTTGCGAATCTTGCCACGTGTCGCGTGGAGCCACCAATTGTGTGTGTGTGTTGTTTGTCGCCGTTGAAGTGCGCTCTATGATTCTGTCTTCGGTGATGTGATCGGCGAGAGTACCGGAGCTTCTCTTTGCGGAGGAAGGCCATAGTTGGTGGCGCGTGGGACCCGCGTCCTCCTTGACGACTTGTCGCCGGCCGGGGCTCGAGGATTTGCGTCGGACCGGGGAGTGGCATTCGCCGGAGTGTGTGGCTGAACCGGGTTCACGGTTTCGGTGTTGACTAGGTTTCGGAGATGGACAAGAAACCGGAGAGGTGTTTGGCGTTTTCATGGGGAGACAGACACTGAGGATGTTGGAAGTTGGAACCATGGCGCGTGTGCTATTAATTGTGTTGCATGTAATTACCGTTTGACACTTGAAAATGGCGCCGTGAAATGTTTTTCAATATTAATTATGTTGCGCCGGCATGGACGGAAATTACTTGAGTGCCCTTGTAATTGTTACTGTTTGTACACGAGGAGGAGGAGGGACAAAAATGTTCCTTAAACACGCGTTGAGTTGTATCCTTAAGAGAGAGAAAAATAAATAAGAAATAAAAAAAAGATAAAGATAAAAAATAAAAATTATTCATTAAATGTTTAAAACTTTTGATTATCAAAACATACATACTAGTTATTGATTGTTGAGGAGTGAGGAACAGTTTATGTTTGGCAGCTAGATAGGAATGGAAGTGGAAAAATCATTGCCAATAATTTGGCTGTTCTTGGTTGAGGGGTGAAGAATCTATTAGTGCCACATGTTTCAAAGCTCTTCAAAATTGAAATGGCCTTTTCACACCCTTTCTGTTTGGTTGGATTGCACAAGTTTTTAATTAAATTATTACTATATGTGAATTTGATTTTGTTTTTTGTTTAATTATTAAGTAATGGTGTATGATGTGAGCACGTTTAGTTACATGTTGACTCAACAATTTGCAAAACTAAAACATATGAGAAATTGTTTATGGGAATAATACAATCATATTTAAATAACGTGTTCATTTCTTTCAGACAAATGTTGGAAAAGGTAGAGGCACCTTTGAAGAGGTAAATGAGTGCAAGAGTTGGCATATGTAAGGTGGATCGGTCCAATACTGCGTTTAAAATGACTGGACAAGCAACCTTTAAGCCTGAGCTAAATACAAATACAAACCAAATTTATTCCCTTTTTAACCAAATATAAAATTCACAAGCCAAGAAGCAATTTTGTTGTTCTTTCGTTGCCAGTTCTTACTACCTATAAGCTTCCTCTAAAGGCAGTATTATAAATTTGCTAGACAACATTTATACCTTTTCAATAGTTATCCCTTAAAGGCTTAAACTAAATGATGAAATGGACTAAAATGAATACGGGAAAATTGAAATCATGGTAAAACGTAATTTTAGCTCACCAAAAATCAGCTAATGCACACAAACTACCCTTTATTAAAAAAATCAACTGCAAACAAACGTTACGAGAAAATTAGTACTTTGTAAAATTTTCTTCTCATTTCTATCATGACCCCTAACAGAAAACAAATCTTTAATTCCTTAGGGTGCCTTTAGTTTGTCTCTTTTTTTTTTTCATTTTCACTGAAAATAGAAAATGTGTTAAAAACATGTTTGGTTGAAATTGAAAATATTTTTTTAAGAAATATTTTCAGAGAACAGTGGAAATTCAAAAACTTTAAATTTTCTTTTTTCCCATTTTCATGAAAAAAACAGAAACTGTTTTTAGACAATGCGGTGACACAAAGTGTAAATATTTTGATATTCTTCTCTCTCTCTCTCTCTCTCTCTTATTGTTCCAGCGTGGTGAGTCTCGTACTCTCATGCTGTTGGTTTTCTTCTTGAAGATTTAAATGCCTCATAACTGAACAATCTCTTATAATCTTCCAAGAATCTTGGTTTACATGTTTTTTTTTCCACTTTTTTATACGCAAATTACTTTCAGCGCTGGAGAAATTAGTTTCAGATTGAGATTACGAGAATTTTAACTGAAAATATCCTCTGATTTTTTCATAATCTTTTATTTCAGTTTGGCAAATAACTCCTTGAGTTTGAGTTGATTTTATTCATCTTTTTTTTTCTCCACAAACTACTTTCAGGTTCTTATTCCCATCTCTATCAATGTTGTGAGTATGCATTGATACATTTTTAACCAAAATGATAAAGAAGAGTTAATTATGGACAAACAAAGTTTAAGTCTAGACCAAGAAGATGTTAATATGGATCTAATTAAGTAGCTGAAATGACACAAGTTCAAGAAACTATTACAAAATACAAATCAGGTGTAGAAAAGTTATCGTCATTTATGTGTATATTTATTTGAGACTTAAAATTTGATATTAATTTTTATGTTTATTTTAAAAAAAATAAATAGTAAAATGATTTAATAATTGTTATTCAGGAAATATATTATATTTTTTAAAAATCATTTATAAAATTTATACTAAAATCATTTCATGAGATTTTATTGAAAATAGTTAAACCAAACACATTTTTAATATTTTCATTTTCCGAAAACAAAAAATAAAAAATTAAATCTAACACATTTTCTAAACTTAAAATTTTAAAAATGAAAATTATTTTAAAAAATGAAAATAAAAAATATTTTCTCAAACCAAGCAACCCCTTATTTTCTTTCTTTTTTATTTTCCTTTTCTGAATTACTTTTTAGAGGAAAGGCAAGTTTGCATTATTGTTTTTTGCTGCACTGTCAGAAAACTAACTCTTCAGTTGACGATGTGTTTTCTAATAAAATTGTCTCCATACGTGTCAAAAACAACCTTGAAAGTAGTAGAAAGTACTAAAATGAAGTATATAGTCCTTATTGAAATATTTTCATTAAAATGATCAGAAATTAATTCCTTGTCAACCAAAAAAGTAAAATGTAAAAAATCAACGATTAAAATACCTCAGTGACTTCATGCAAAGTTGAACCAGTGTCCCAATGGGCAAGAAGGAACTCAAGGAAGCATTTTTTTTTTTTGGTGAACTAGGAAGTATTTAACTACCATGCTGAACACGCATGCATCCTTGAACTAATAATCTTAGATACTAATAATTTGGACTGTTGAGATATAAGATACAAAATATCCGTAACATACTTGTACACAAGCATGTGACTATTCTCCACACACATAACAACAAATGCAGCTGGAATCTCTGCTAGTGGAACAAATAAACTATAGTTTTGTGATACATGAGAATTTGAGAACTAAATAACAGTAACTACTTTTGAAAAATGGCAACAAGAATAGCAGAATAAAGTTTCAGCAAATGAATGTGACAGGAAATAACATCTGGTCTAGCAAGGAGCAGTAATGAACAATAAGAAGTTTGCAGCAGATCTCATCCTTGACTACACTTGAAAACTATGAACTGATTTAGTCTAATACTTGACAAATGAACGTGTATATTATATATGCTACAAGAGAAGATCCGGATTCAATGAAGGCACCCAGTTAAAGCCACCAGACATGCTTGACCTTTTCAAATTGTACAAGCATTTCTGACTACAAATCAAGACCTCAATTCACTTGCTGGTAAGAATCACCAAGCCTGCCAGTTCTATAAACGGCCAATAATATATTCTCCTACCCCACTAACAGAGGCTAGCTCTGTATCTGAATCTTCCACCAAGGTTTGAAGTATCAATTTAAATGCAATTCAAAATCAATGGAAGTTACACTGTTGCAACAAAGGATGAGAGTATTCAACATATTTTTCCCATAGGGGCTTGTACTTCTCAATCCCAATCTTCAACCAGGGTTTGGAGTTCCCATTGAAGTGTAATACAGCTCCTCTCTCTATCAACTGAGGATCAACATTGGTGTAGCCAAAACCCAAAACATGCCATGATGGATCCAAGGGCTCAGTTAATCCATAAAATGTCAACAGTCCAGGTGGCAAGGTACCGAGTTTCCACAATGTTCGGTCTACATTCTTTTCCTGCCAGTAGTGGTAGATGCCAGTTACATTCTTTTTCCTCCATTCAACCAAATCAAATACATTCATCCCAAATGCCCATCCACAAGCATCGGGGTCAAAATGTGCACGTATAAGAGGATGGGAGTAGTTCAAATATTTATGGTATCTGTGAAATGTCTCCATGCATGTTTCAACAGCTCCATTTACATTCCCATTCAAATCAATGGAAAAAAGACCAGAAAGATCCTTCTGAACCACAACATCATCATCCAGGAACACCACCTTCTTAAGTGCAGGAAAAACTTCTGGGATGTAGAACCTCAGGTGATTAAGCATGGATAAATATTTAGGGTTACGGAACTTGATAGGTGTCCTGCCCTCATCACTGTTGCCAGAAAAGTAGTAGCTCTGTATTTCTGAGTCTTGAAGTTGCTTGAGCACTGGAACATATGAAGCATTTAACCAAGTAAAGTCTTCAAACTTCTGAACTTCCACAGCCACCCCACGGAAACCATTCATGGCAAACCATGCCTTCATTGCAGCATAGTTTATTTCGTCAGTGACAAGGTGGAAAACAATCATATTGGGATTTTTACAATTCATCGCAGTTGAATTGACCACAACAGAAGTCGCAATAATGTTATCAGAGAAAATGCAAAAGTGGTAAAGATTGTTATCCTTAAGCTTCATCTCCACGTGCCTTTTGTCCTTCAATTTCTTTTGCAAATTGAAGTTTTTGAACCATTCTGTAGTCAACCGGACACCTAGACAATAAAGGCTTTTTGGGACTTCTTCAGCAGCTATTTGTCCATATTTTGAACTCTTTTCACTAACAGAATTCATTTGTTCCTCAAGAGCTTGAATTTTTGCTTTGAATCTCATGATCATGGTTGCACTATCATAATGGAGCTGCTGGGCCTGGTATAACAATAATGCCATATCATGGATAGCCCTTTCTGTTTCCCTGGTTGTTAAAGGAAGACGCCTAGTGGCTGCATTCGAGAGGAGCATCTGCGAATTGTGGATCTGGGCACTTAATTCCCAAGCAAATTGGAGATTATTACTCTCTTTTGCAATTACAACAAAAGCTTTTGCCAGGGATATCTGATCATTGAGTTGTCTCGTGACTGAGTTAGAGTTTAACATCTCTTCAGTAATATTAAGGCCTTCCATAATCTTATCATGCTTGTAAGTTCTCTGTACAACAGGATATAAATTATTGTTAGCTATAAAAGGAGAAAGGGATCTAATCTACACCCACCCTCCACAATAATAGTAATAATATAATATTTTTTGTAATACAAAATCAAGCATGCCAAGTAAGCTGGATTATAGTAACTTAATCAAGTCCAAGTATTGTTTTTATGATCCATGCATGATCCTTTCTGGAAAAACTTGACCATTCTGTTACCGATCTAATAATAGGATTTTTTTTTATAATAAATATCTTTATAAGGAACTATGGTTTTTCTCTGTAACAAGGATATGAAGTGTATGTGACATAACTTACAACAAGAGCAACATCTAGAAAAATCACTATTCTCCATATTGCAAAACAAGATTTAAGCTCTCCATACAATTGTAGTAATTATAAACATTACTTGAACTTGCAAAAATCAATGCCAGTGAGCCATCTTAGACTAAATAAAAATGAATTGTGCAAGTGTTGAAGCTGTTGATATCTAATAAAATCAGCATTTTAAAACATCAGATCTAGCATAACACTGTTATTCCAAATTATTAGGCATTCGAGTTCTGATTGATGTAAAAACATTCAACTCACACCCCTTCACCTCCCGTACAAAAAACGGAAGAAAAGAAAATTTTTAAAAAATCCAAAGCAAAGTATTGTAAAAAAGCCAATTCACACAATCTCCTAAATACATACGACACAACACACAATCCCAAAATCTCAAAATCAGTTCCCAGCACCATATTAACAAAAACAAGCCACACCAATCACTCG
The DNA here is from genome assembly GCA_013407115.1 of Glycine latifolia. NCBI lineage: Eukaryota > Viridiplantae > Streptophyta > Magnoliopsida > Fabales > Fabaceae > Glycine > Glycine latifolia. The sequence goes on along the minus strand of CM023952.1, from coordinate 28,116,352 downwards.
TTCACAGACCCCCCCCCCCCCCCCCCCCGTGTTCCACAAAATCAAATTAACTTAACGGAAGTTGAACCACTCAAAAGCCTGAGCTAAAAATTCAAAATTTAATAATTAAAAAAACTTTTTTAATTATCCCACACATTTTCCGGCAACCCAACAGGAAAAATCTATCAAAACCAAACCAATTGAGAAAAAAAGCAATACCTTGGACAAAGCGGGTCTGGACTCAATTTTGTTCCCTTTGCTCAGAATATAAACAAAGAGAAGAATCACTGCACAGCACAATGCCCACCACAACGCATCTGGAACCCTCCTACGCACTGGCCTGCGAAAATCCGTCGCTCTTCGCCGCATTTTTCAAACCCCAACTGCGCCCTTCCTTCACTTCTTTCCCCGGAAAACCGTTTTCCGGGAATGTAATGTTCAAAAGAAAGCAGAAGAAAAAAAAAATTCAGATCACCAGCTATAATCGAGATCTGGGGTTTCCGGATTTGGTTATAAAGGGTGAAAAGATTCAGACTTTGGAGAAAAAATTGGTTTTGCTTTGGTGGGCATGCGCTGGTGAAGTGCTTCGTGAGCACTACAGTTAGAACAAATGAATGAGGAAAAGAAGAGAGACAGAGAGAAGAAAATCCAGTGGAAGTGGTTTTTTCATGGCACACTCATCTGTTTTTGGAGTTTCATTTTCAGGGATATTGACAAACGGTCCTGATGGTGCCATGTCAACTTGTGATTAAGATTTCGATGACCAGTTAGAGTCCAATCAGGAATGGTCGGTTCTCAATTTTGCCTTCTCTTCTCAAACACTGTAAAATGAGTGACAAACTAACCACTGAAAAACTAGCGAGTAAGAGAGAGATAATACAAATTGGAGTTTTATTTTGGGGGTAGTGCCGTGGCGGATTATAATATGGTACGTGGGAAAAGAAAATAACTAAAACATTTGTATATATAATTTTTTAGGAAATAGTTTATGGACTGCTCTACTTCTATACTGTCATTTAATCTTAATTATAAATTGTTAGATATCATAAATTAGTTAATTTTTTTTATATAATAATTACTTTAAAACTTATCTAAACAATCATTTTATTGATTAATAGTGTAAACTTTTTACACTAATAACATAAAAAAGAAAGTCAAACTTTTATGTATAAACATCTCTATCTTCTTTTATAGTAACATTTTTTTGGCTTGGTTCTTCCATCGTTATTATTATGACAATATTGGGGAAATGGGCAATTTATTGTTCACATTTTATTTTCATTTGATATGTCAATTGCACAAAATATTTCTGAGTTTAACATGAAACATTTTCAAATATTTTTTAATTTCTACGTATTTGGTTTCTCTCCATCTATAATTACCAACAACCTGATTGTTTATAATTGTTTTTTCTTTTGATGTTATAATTGTTATTGTTATTAGGCAGTTACCAATTTATTAATGACTTGGTAACACTTTCATTATGGCCATGTATAAAAATTTCTGACGACACTTATTTTTAGCGAATAATTGTTTGTCAATAAGCCATAAAAGATTATTTATTGTCGACATTTATTTTTTTGCAATTGCCAATAGCTTTGTGGTCATAGATAATTGCAAAATTTGTCATAGCTTATGGCAAAGGTACAATGACTTGGTTGTTTTCACCTTATCATCAAGGGCTTTGGTGTACAGGTGTTTAGGATGAGATGCATGCACCCGATTTTTTCAATTTCTCACCAAAATACGACACATGAATTCCTACCTTGAACAATTTTTTTGTTTTCAGGTATGATGTTCAAACTATGTCCTTACAATAAACGGCTATATAGGTTGGAATAGTATTTATATAATTATATCCATTGATCACTCAGCTGTACCTAAAGTAAAATAATGTTGTAATGAAATGTATGTGGGATTTATTAGCACATAAAAGAAAAATGTGCATCCTACCTATCTGTAGTTTCAAGATTTTTTTTTTGGTACCTTATAGTTTCATGAATTAACCGTACCGTACATATTTATTAGTGTAACTTAAAAATAAATATCCTACAAGTTGAAAGATAAGTTATCATTGAAAAATTAAACCACATCTGCAATTTTAACTACAGCAAATAACCCGTTAATATATAAAAGTGAAACTTGTTTTTTTTTTTTCACTTTACCTTCCTTTGCTTACTTTTAATACATTTTCTCTCCAATTAGGACTTCAAACCTATTATTTTCGCTGAAAAAAATGGTAGTATGGGAAGACACCTCCAATACTATCGAAAAGGACGATATCTACTAATGACATGTTGGGATTGTCAGTACAGATTCATCTAAAGGATTATTATACATGTCCGAACCACAAACAGTTCCACCTAATTACAGTTACTCAATTAATTCCTAGACACTAGAGAATCAATCACTTGTCTCAACCTGTCTTAACCGATTTAAAATCAATATTATTCTTTTTTTGGGGAAGAGTAATATTTGATAAATGTCAAATTAAGTCTTTGTAGTAATCTATAATTATCTTCATTATAGCCACAGCCAAAATTTTCCTCTAAATAGTCCCTTACGCCATAATGTCCTATGTTGTCGTTTCCTCCTCATAGCTAAAATAGATTTCCTTTACATGTCAGCCAACTAACCAAGTCTTTCTACCAATACCATTTTATGCTATGCGTACTTTAATCAAAATGGTTTCTTTTGTTATAATTACAATTAACAAAAGGATTAACATGTTTTTAGATAAATCCAAAATTGTGCCTTTTATCTTCAATATCTTTTCAAGCATATCAAATAAAATATGCTGTTCTTGGGGAAATTTCAACCAAATAGCTCAAAGAAGGTGGTAGAGTACAAGCAGGCCAAGTCACATAGCCTGAAGAAGGTAATCGAGGACAAGCAACCCAAGTCTTGAAACTTTTAGAGATGCTAAGTTAAAAAGTTAGAAAATGAAGTTGTGGCAACATGAGGACCATAAGAATAATAACTTTATCCCAAAAAAAATATTTTTACTTTAAAAAATGATGTGATTCAACTTAATTAATGATAAAAGTTTAAGAGATATGTCAAATTCTTAGGTTCGATTTCTTACTTTTAATTTTAAAATTTAAAAAATTGAAATTAATTCTCATGTTTGCTTTTCGTGAAAAAATATCAAAGGAAGTGGAGGATTTTTTCAAATTACAAGGATTTTAGTTGAGTTTTAGTTTATTCTTTGCTTTAGATTTTTAAAATGATGTTACAAATTGAAGATAAATAAAATAAATAAACTATTTTATCTTATCTCACTCTATTATGAAATAATGACAGTGCCAGATGTAACAGGATGGATGTGACAACGATGATAATAGTGATAATAATGATGATGTCGATGACAACGGTGAGAATGAAATAGTGACGATGACAATGATAGTAGTAGTGAAAAAATGGTGTTGACTTTGTTCTAAAGTCCAGACCAATCCCATCAATTCCATCACAACCACGACATGAAAGTCTAGTTGGGTCGAGTTATCGAATCAACCTAGCATTGAACCTAATGCAACTCGACCCAACTAAACCTTCATGTCATGTTGTTGGCTCCACCACCACCACTATTGCCTCCACCATTCCACCAACATTGCACCTCACCTTTGCAACCTCCACCACTGCCACCATTGTTGCCACTACTATTCTGTCGCCTCCATCTTATTAATAAGGGAATTGTAGACACAGCTATTGCACAACCTTCATCGTCGTTGCCACTATTTCACACACCACCATCCATAATTTTAAAAATTGAATCAATGAATGGCCCAATTAAAGCATGGACATTGGGTCAATGCCAATTATAATTCGTGTGTTATATAGTTTTGTATCAAATAACATTATTGTTACATATTATGTTTCATCAAAGAAATTAGGTTTGACTCATTTTTATATATTAATGTTTTATTTGTTCCTGCTTGCCTACCTCTATTAATTTCTTCTACTCACATTGAGTCTATACCATTGGTTAAATTTTCAAACTTTTTGAATCATCAAACACTAAATTATATTTCAAGCTTTTAACATAGGGTTGACCAGTATATGGTGGGGTTGTTTTATTAACAGAGGGTCTTGCCCTATCTCTCAAGCCGAATTATGAGCTATTGTCATTCGCTTGCAAATTGATTGGTCCAGGAGCCTCAGGAAGATGCTTGTGGAGTTGGATTCAAAGTATGCCGTTTCTTTGATGTTATTCTAGGGCCTTTATCTCGCCCTGTGCCAGCTGATGTAGCTTCCATTTCATTTCCACATGGTTTTTGTATGGGGCGTCAAGACTTTTTCTCACAAAACAAATACGTCGTATATTTTGATTCCCATTTACATGGTTGTTTCTTTTGCTTTCAAAAATCGGACCAAGTTCTGCCACACCAAATTTACTAAAGTCATTCTACATACATTCATTCATGTGGTCAAGATTTTTTTACTTAAAAAGTTATGCATCATTTCGTAATATTTGGATTGGGCATGTAACCGAATCATTTGGACCAATAGATAAGAGTTATAAGCATAAATTCTTGTGCTTACGTTTTTTACATCACTTAATCCAAGTCCCTTATGCCTTCAAAAACATGGGTAGTCCACAGTTTAATGAGATCCAAACCCTTTATATATTGGATACAATTTAGTTATGCACATAAAATCTTGAGCTTATTATTTAATCCAAGTCCTTATGCTTCCAAAACAAGAGATGGGGTAATCACAGCTGTGACTTCAGATTGAGATCACTGCATTTCAACATCGATGACTATTCACAATTATAATTGACAGCAGAAACATCTGCACAAATATAATAGTTTACAATATATATTAACTATGTCGGGTGCTCGTTCAAGCAGAGCAATGGTTCAAAAACGATACAAATCAATCCGTATGCTAAATGTCTTAGGCCTAAAATCAAATAGATATGTAAGATACATAAAGAAAGCCTGCCTAAAAAAAGGTTATGGCTTGAACAAAGATAGAACAAATACAAGTTTGAACCAGGCTTCAAAATATACTGAGGTACTTAACTCGAATTTCATGGTTTAAACCAGAGAGGAAGCTTGAGTTCTCATTGTTAACATATTAATAAAATGGAAAAGTGTATACAGAATAACAAACATACAGTTTCTCACAACAACGCTTAACTAAATGGAACCTCAGAACAATCTTTGCTGTCATAGAAAATGTAGCAGCACCAAGTAGGTTCTCCCTCATAAGAGGGTCTTGGGTAAACTACAGACTCACAAGTTGGATTGTAACATCATTGGTTCAGAACAAAAATACTTGGAACAGACAAATCAATCTCAATTTAGAACATGCAGCACGTTTTAGGAACACAAATACTTCCTATGAATGAAGATGCATAATGGACATACAAAAAAAGCTACAAACTATTTGGACATAATCATCAAACGACTAGAGATGGTATAATTGTTGCAATTAAAACTGAGGTTAAACAATACAACTAGAAAATAACTGGTGCAATTAATTATGTACTTAAGGATGATTGACATTTTAATTCCATCAATCATTTAGTTTGTATAACCTCATTTTTACTGCATGTAACCCTAATCATCAAGATAACGTAAGGCACCCAATTAACACAGTTTGATACAATGTAACATTTGACAATCAAAAGTACATCAAAATACACGCGTCAACAACATTCGAAAAGAATTATTTGACGCAATTTCATGAATAGGGGCTCAGAATGTATTACAGCTCTATCAATCAGGATTTCTCAGAAGCAGAACTGGCATTTAAAGCTGAAATAGTTATCCTCACAGCCATCCATTTCAACAAAAGTTGAGGCAAATATATAATTAAAAAAAAGTAAAATCAAAATTAATTTTATGAAAAAAAAGATATTTACAAAACAAAACACGGCTCATATCAAGAAATTCAACCATTTTGATCCGTTATGCTTCATTGTGAAACCTCAGAAGCGCGGATAATGTGTAATCATCGCCGACAATTAAGATTACAAAAAAATTAAAAACCAAAATTTGAAACCCTAATGTGGCGGACATTTTTAGAGGCACAAACATTGAAAGGTTAAACCCCCACGTGAAAAACCGCCGATTTCAATCTGCGCCTCTATGACTAGCTTCATTTTCATTTCAACATTTCGAAAACAAGCTAAAGGTGTAGCGAGGCGAAATCAAAACAGAAAATAAAAAACACAAAAGAATTGCAAAAAAATGAGAAAATAGGGAAAATTGAAATTTTGCCGTTGCTTTGACACAGATCAGCCGTGGATAAAATTGGGGCTAATCTGCAACACGAACGGCGCCGTTTTGGCACGTGTATTGGGGCTTTTTCGTCAAGGGTTAATCAGAAGAGCCCGGGAGACATCGTGCAGAGAATCAAACGATAAAACGGAAATTTTGAACCTAAAATGCTACTTCTGATGTAATGACTGAGAACAGTAGCAGCCATTGCCAAACCCTACACTATGATGTAGAGAATTGATCTGGTATATGGTTATATATAGGCGCACCAAAACCCTAAAATTTTCTCTCTCTAAACTAACGTTAGAAAAAGTACGGTGTGTTTGGTTCGGGAAAATATGTTTGTTTTTATTTTTCCGATTTATTTTATAAAAATTACTTTTATTTTCACATTTTGAATGCTTTAAAATATTTATTTGTTTTGATGTCTAGTTTCCTATTTTAGAAAATAAAATATTAAAAGATATTGTATTTTTAAAAAAATCAAAAGTTCAAAAGATGTTTGCTATATTAAGTTTAGAAAATAAAATAAAGAGTAATTTTATTTTTGTATTGGTTAATAAATATTATATATTGCTGTGTGTGAGTTTGTTAACATGAGTCAATTTTCATTTATTTATTTTTGTCATATGTACTAACCTAATATTTTTAATGCATATGATGTATAAGAAATGCCCAAAAAAAAGATGTGTAAGTAATTTTAGTTATAACCACTTTTAGGAGTAAAATTGGTGTATTTTCAAATTACAGAGATGAAAATAGGATAAATTTTATTTAAATAAATAAAATTGAATTTGGAAAATTTTATAGAAACCAAAAAATATATTTTGCTCAATTTATAAATTTATTTGTTGGGTAAAAAGTTATTCTCTGAACATATACTTTTTTATTCTTTCCATGGAACTATTTACACGATTAAAATTTAACATTTGAAATAACTTCACAGATGAGATGAATTTTACCATGAGTGGTACCGTGCAAAGGATGTGTGTGGGAGCGCTTTGAGGAAGTCGAACAATGCAGGAAATGAGAGATGAAGTCCTTCTCCTACAGACTACAGAAATGCAATGTGGATGCTAGTTTCAAACAGCATTTGAACCTAACTGGAGCATGGATGTGCATGTGGGATCACATGGTAAAATTGTCGTGATTGGCTCTTGCTGCAGCAATTAGCTTCACAGCTGCGAGAGGGCATCAAAACCTTATATTTGAGATTGACTACAAGACCATAGTGAATAAGATCAAAAGCAATGTACTAGATATTTCTGAGTTGGGTCACATAGTCCAATATTGTAAAAGTTTGTTTCTTAGTAATCCATCATATGTTATTGGATTTGCCAAGAGACAAGTCAATTGTGTTGTCCATGAACTTGCAGGGTGACACCATTGTTTGTTGGTCTCTATATGTGTAATCATGTGATTGATTTTATTAACCAGTTAGTTATGAATGAAATGATATAAGTATTTTCCGGTAAAAAAATCATTTGAAGTAACTTTGAAACCCTTACTGAGAAAATTGATCAGAAACACATCACTTTTTTAAAATATAAAACTTCAAACAATCACACATTTTAATCATATTAGTCCCTATATTTTTATGACTAATATGTTTAATGCTTAAACTCTCTAGGTTGTACGTAGTGGTTGCAGATTTAAATAGTTTGAATGAGATTTTAGATTCAAACCTCATTATTACTATTGTACATCAAAAGAATATGCGGGACAATTTGATTTTGAAAAAAACAAACTAAAATATAGCATGATACCAAATGTTAATTCTTAAACAAAATTTGAAATCATTCACATATGTTACAAAAAGAGAGCACAATATTGATCTTTTATGATTTATTAGAATGCATTGACAATATATATATATATATATATATATATTTAGATTGTCATTCAATTATATATTATCTTGTATGATAATATTATTAACTTTTTTTAAGAGACTATTATTCAGTTTTATAATGATGACTTAAAAAGTTATATACAAGTTGATTTCTAATAGGTAGAAAATGGACCAACATGTTCCAATGAAAAAGGGCATTTTAATTGAGAATGACATTGATGTCCACTGCAGTGTTATTATTTTTACATGAAGAACTTAAACACCATAATTGCACGTGTTAACATTGTCGTTAATCCCACCTGTCCAACTGAATCTGTGCAAGGTTGTAGCAGAAATTCACTGTTTAGAAGTTGAAGCTCCCAACATTTTTCTGTTTCCAATTCTTCACCTCTGATTCTCTCGAATCTCATATCAATGATGATTGCTTCCTTCTTTGCCAAGACTTTCCACAGCTTCCTTTCATGCTGCAAGCTTGTGCTTCTCTGTACTCTTAAGGTTATCATCATCATCACCATTATAAATCAATCTATTTTCTTCCTTTTTTTTTTTTGGTGACGTACTCTTTTAGAACCAACGTATAATGGGTTGATGAAAAGTGGAACGATTTCAAAGAAATGGAAATTGTTATACAATGGTTAACATGCATGATATATATGCCGTAGTGGTTATGTTTATTAATTAACATTATATAAGAATATTAGGAGAGAGTGGCCTCAGTGTTTGTGTTGATAAAAATGCTGTAGGATCTAGGAAATACCGTTGTTGATGCGGAGAATTATAGTTGTAAAAGATTACAAGGAAAATAATCTAGAGAACTTTTGTGTGAATGTGCATAGGTTATTTGGACTTTATGTCTATGGTAATTGCAAAAATGGGACAAATCATGCATAGTATCTATGTATATTATGTAATGCATCCATCAATGTCACTCTTGCTTCTTGCCTTGCATGCAGCTTATATTGTATTTCATAGTTTTATGGTAATGGACTTTTCTGTTTAGTGACTTTCACTGCAAGTGAAAATTGAAAATTGCAGTGGTGGAGGTGTGATGTCATACTTAGAATCAAAATCTGATGCTAAACCTCATGTTCCTAGTATTGATCCTAATGAGCCAAAGAAAAAGAAATTGGTGGTTCTTGGAACAGGATGGGCTGGTACCAGTTTCCGTAAGGATCTCAACGCTTCGTTATATGATGTTCAGGTTGTTTCCCCACGTAACTACTTTGCGTTCACTCCTTTATTACCCAGTGTCACTTGTGGGACAGTTGAAGCTAGGAGCATAGTAGAGCCAGTCTGAAACATCATAAAAAGGTAAAGAATACAAAGCAAAAGCTCTAAGAAAAAGATGTAGTAAACTATGTATAAGTATATGTGATTTTTTTTCTTCATAACAATGATAATACATGAACATGTAATTGTAATATAACGAGAAATCTTGTGGCACTGGTAATTTTTTCTTTGAGCTCAACTTTTAAAATAGGATTACTAGAGTCATGACTCATGACCATGTAATTTCTAGAGATTGTTGTGTAGTCACTTCTTGGTTTTTCCCCCCTCTTATTATTCTTTCTGAGGATATTTTCACTAGGCAATTTAATAATAAAATTCTGTTGTTTCCATCCTATTGCAGAGAAAAGGAGAAATTAAATTTTGGGAGGCAGAATGCCTGAAGATTGATTCTGCAAACAAAAAAGTCTTATGTATGTCCAATATTGACAATAACTTAGTGGGAAATGGTGATTTTTCTGTGGATTATGACTACTTGGTTGTAGCAATTGGAGCACAAGTAAATACATTTAACACCCCTGGTGTCATGGAGAATTGTCATTTAATGTGTTGGCATGTCCAGGTTGCTGCACAACAGGGTGGATATCTGGCTACATGCTTTAACCTGATCAGTGTGCAGAGCATCCTGAAGGTCCTCTTAAGATTTAGAAGATCCGAACGCCATAAGTTTTGTCCCTTCAGGTAAACTATATTGTAACAATCATATTACAATATCAGTTATATAAATGAGATAATATTCTTCATAAAATGTAAATTTTAGTTTCTTTTATGGAGACTGCTAAAATTAAGAATATGTTTAGATAATAGTTTTACTTTTATGCCATGACATCCTCATGAAAATTATTTATCTTCCCTTCCTGCCTTACATGTTTTATCACACATCATACCTATTGCTAAATAAAAGACAAGTGTTTTTAGTTTTTTGGTTAAACAGCTCTAAAAAGATAAATATTTGGCCAATTCAGAGTATAATATTCTCTTATAATTGAGAAAAACTTGAGTAAGAATATTTTGGGCTATCTTTCCTTTGAGTTAAATGTAGATTTTGTAAAACAAGTGGCCTAGCTCAGTTGGTAATTGTGCTTGATTCGTACAGATAAAAAATGTAGATTTTGTAAGAAAATTTCCAGAAAAAGGTTAGAGTATCACTTGTGGAGTGCATGATGTAACACTAAATATCCATGTTCATGAACATTAAAAATGGTATGATGTTGAAGTAAAAGTTTTAAGAACCGTTTTGGATTAGCTTTTCCTCTACTAAAGCACGGAATAAAATAATGAATGAGGGTATCTTGTTCCATTTTCTTGCTTTGTCCCTTTCTAATGACTGAAGTTTTGGCTGCATATTATCATAAAGGTATAAGCATTTTGGGCAATTTGCTCCCCTTGGTGGAGAGCAAGCAGCCGCAGAAGTTCCTGGAGACTGGGTTTCCATGGGTCACAGCACTCAATGGCTTTGGTTTTCTATATATGCAAGGTAATTAATTAGTAATGAATAATGAGCATTGCTATTATGTTCACATAGTTGCCTCTAATATTTGTGTCTTATGCCTTCTTTGATATCTCAGTTCTACTCTTAGCAAACAAGTGAGCTGGCGCACAAGGGTGTTAGTAATTTCAGATTGGACAAGACGATTCATATTTGGCAGAGATTCTAGTCGTATTTAAGTCCCCAGAATCAGATTACATTTGTAAATTTTGAGTTGCAATGCATCTGTTATTTCTTGTACCTATGTAATATTGTGATATTTTGAGGTTACATCTCTTTGTTCCTCCTTCCATTGGAGAGTTTGAGAATAGTCATCTCTTGGATGAACATGCTTCTGTTACTGATGCGGTGCTGCCATTTTCCAGCAAGGTACTTGGACAGTGAAAGGTGAAAACAGTTAACAAACAAAATAAGTAACACCACTTCTACAACTTTTCAATCACACCAGGTCTAGTAGTTGCAGTTAAAGCCTTTAAGGTTAATTTTCTCCCTCTCAAACGCAAATACTATGTACAATTGCGCACTTGAAAATTGAAAATCTCACAACTGTCAATCTCATTACTCTGCAAGTGAATTATATCCATAGGCAGTTCTATATATAAATTATATTGTACATTTTCAGTGATTTATTGAGATCAAAAGATGATCAAGGAGAATTTTATGCTAGATGCTTAAATCATGCAAGCACCGGTTTCATCAGAAAGTGTTGGCAGAAGATTTGTGTTTGGTGGAGTGGGTGGCACGTTTGAGGTGGAAAATTTAGGGGAAAAAACACTTTGCACTTGTTTTGAATTGAAAACACGTGAATGTATAAAAGAAAATGACTTCGTAATCACTCTAGAGTCCATGTTGGAATTAATGCATTCACTTACATCTCTCATGAATATTCTAGAGAAGCCTACTTCTTGGATATTCTAGAGAATTCTATATTTTTCCTACACTTGATGATTTTAGAGAACTCTATATTTCTCATGTACTTGATGATTCTAGAATATGATAGAAAATGAATCACTAGAGTAGAAGATTCTAGGTTCTCTATTTACTAAATAAATCTAGATGCATCCATGGACTAGTATAAATAGCCATGAGATCCTAGCATTTGTAACAACTAACAACAACATCAATAACAACTTCTAATCCTTTCTTCTAATACATTCTTGAGCTCTGCAGTAGCAACTCATTCCATAAAAATAATTCTCTACATCTCTTCCTCTCCTAAAAAATATTTCCTACAAAAATAATCCAACAAATTGGCATCAGAGCAGGTTCGATTTCCACCATGTCATTCTCAACAAAATCTAGTGTTGGTTCTTCTACATCTTCTCTTCCATTCTTCGATGGTGAAGATTATGATTATTGGAAGATCAAGATGAAAATAGTCTTGAAGGCAGAAGGCTTATGGAATATTGTGGAGACGGGTTTTAAAGAACCCGAAGATGAAGATGGTCTTTCCGAAGACGAGAAGATGAAACTGGAGGTCATACGATGCAAGGATGCAAGTGCCTT
>CM023952.1:28036954-28099009 GCA_013407115.1 Glycine latifolia | reverse complement strand
AAATAAATCTAGATGCATCCATGGACTAGTATAAATAGCCATGAGATCCTAGCATTTGTAACAACTAACAACAACATCAATAACAACTTCTAATCCTTTCTTCTAATACATTCTTGAGCTCTGCAGTAGCAACTCATTCCATAAAAATAATTCTCTACATCTCTTCCTCTCCTAAAAAATATTTCCTACAAAAATAATCCAAGAGTCCAGACTGAAAATCATGTCACTATTTTCCAATACTCAACCAATAGTGTACAAGTTCTAGCGTCACTGGATGATAACCAAACCAAAGGTGTCTTCTTTTCTAATAAATAAAGTGAAATTTGAAAAGTAGGCGACTTCAATATTGAATTTTAACATTCTTTGATATGAGTTCAGTGAGTCAATTAAGATAAGTAATTACCAAAATATGCATTTTTCCCACAAGACACTCTTTATGACAAAAATTACACAACTGAGCAGTCTCTATTTGATGTAAAAATTCTAAGAATACCTCAATAAATTATCTAATCATTCCTATATAGCCTGGAATAAGTAATGATGAAATTGAATCAATCGATATTATATTCTTCCCTTGCATGTCTCTAACATCAACATGTCATAAACAAGTGATAATCAGCATCCCAATCCAACTTAAAGACATTGCAGAGAATGACATACCAATGTAAACTTGTGAACTCAAATCCTTCACCTCAGACAACTGAAACTAAAAACTTAAACTTTTTAAAGGGTTTCTTTGCCTTCTTTTCTGCTTGAAATCTTCTGGACCAGCTAGACAAGTTGATGATGAATTCAACTCCTCTAGAAGTTCTGTTGCCAACTCAACCTTCCCCGTTTTAGTTAAATTATGGATCAGGGATCGGTAGATATATATTGAAGGGAGAACCCCCTTCAGTTTCATCTCCCTAAAGCATTTCAGTGATTCCTCAACATTTCCTGATCGGCCAAAAATCTCAATTAGTGCGGTATATGTAAGCAGATCTGGTTCAACCCCATTCTCCGTCATTTCCTTAAAATAAAGAAAGCACATATCAAATCTTCCAACCTTCCGCAAGCCATTTATCAGAGTATTGTAGGAAACAATATCTGGGATGAAACTAGTATTCTTTATGGATGCAAACACATCAAGCATTTCATCCACGCAGCCTGTGTGACCCAAAATATCTAGAACAATATTATATGTGACCAAGTCCAGACCATACCCCTGTCTTTTCAGATGATCAAATATCACCAACGACTTATCTCTCTGTCCACATTTGGCAAAGGCAAAAATGGTCTTGTTGATGAAGGATGATGTTCTTGAACACGTTATCACTGATATTTCCTCAAGAAATTGGAGTAGCTTCACACTATCATTCACTGTTGTGAAAGCCTGGGCAAACTTAAGGCATGAGGTTGCACTTGGGGATTTACAAGACAACAATAATTTCTTGAAAACTTGACAAGAAAGGTCAATGTCATTCTTCTGACTTGCCTCCACTAATATGAAATTATACACATCAAGGGTAACAGCAATGTTCTTATCATTTAAAATTTGTAGCATTTTACTGGCAACTGAAAGATTTCCAGCCTTGCACATCTTATTGATATATGCGTAATAGACTTTTGCATTGGATGTTGGTGCATTTTCAACAGTGGCAAGAAATTCTTTCAGGATTTGATTTGTCACTCTCTCTATGCCAGAAGATGCCTCTGTTGAATAAACCTGAAAACTGCCAAGTGTCAATGAATTAACTTTTACTGTTTAAAAACAGTCAGATTCAAAAGGGTTTGTTTGTGATGGTAATACTGTTCAATATTGTAATGAGAGTCATCATCATTTAGACCAAAAAACAGTTTTTCAGTTAATTAATTGTACATTTTTCATAAAGAAGTTCAATTCAATGATAATCCAAGACAGCTCCATGTGACTGAAAACTGCTTATCCAAAAGACATTTACTTATATTTTGCTACCAAATGCCCAATAATTGAAAAATGTAACAAGGCCATATAAATGTAAGCTGAATTTGGACAACTATTTAAGTGCTAAAGCTAAACTAAAATAAGTTGCCTTGGAGTAGAACAGGCATGATCTTGAAATATGCTATACGTCAAAATTCCTTTATAGATGACAGACATGTATATATTTGTCATCTTAAAGAACATGTATCTAAGAATGAGACTATCACACTAGCACTTGATAAGTCAAGCTCAATAAAAAAGAAGAAGCAAATCTATACAGAACTATTTTAACAAAAAGAATAAAGCAAATTGCCAAATTTGATGATGGGATAATCTTATCGGATCAAGTAATTTCAACTAGGAAATAAATATAGCTGAAGTTCATTTGTTCAAGTGTCACACTTTGATCTAACTCCAAACCACTTACACCACAAAAGGGCAAGATGCTGTGCCCTGAGCAAACAGATATGAGGAAACTCAATTTATCCATGCATAAGCTTGATGAGAAATCAACTCCCCTAAAGTGGTTTGTCTCTAAAAGCGCACAAGTAATGGTGTATCCACCCTAGATATTAAAACACATTGTGATCTCAGCCCACTAAAATTCAAAGTAATACACCTTAGAGGAGCCTCATCTATTTGTGAAAATGTGTAGTCAGTTTTGAGTCCTCCTCTTGCACTCTATAACATATGAAACAACATTTTCAATGTTACTCAGCTCTCACACCAGTCACTTCTTCATGATAAAACAAGTTTGAACTTCAAAAACAACAACAACAACAATAATAATCACACAAGTTACAGTAAAATCCAAAATAATTATAGCATAGAAAATTACAAAGGCAGTAATGTATATTGATAATCATTAGTGGAGGTTCTGAGAGCCAGCCACAATAGGAATTTTACTTTCTGCAATGGAGAGTATGCATACTTTCATTCAAAGCAATAAGAGAATTATAAAGAAATAAAAAATAAAAAATTTAGAGAGAAAAAATTGGTTTAGGAGGGTTACCAAATGGTTTTTGAAAGAGCAGAGGAGTATTTGAAGCAAAAGCGGAACAGAGGAAGAAGTTTAATCAGTGAAACGCCCCTTGCTGTTGCACCTCCCAACATCATTCGCAGATGAACTGAGATTACCAAGTTTATGTTTTTATTCTACAGGGTGCGCAAACATGTTACGAATACTGCTGTTTAGTCCCTGTGACTGGTTTCACAATATAGACCTCAAAGTTATGTTTTCTTACAAAAAGACCCCTTTATAAAAAACTCGAAACGTGCCATTATTTCAGCAAATTGGGTGTGGAGAAGAAGAGCACGTCCAACGCCAACGGAAATTCCTACTCTTTCATTCGGCGACAAAGCTCGACGTGGCGGATTTTCCAACGGTAACCCTTTTTCCTTTTTAGTTGTTTTTTGTGTTTTGCATTCAAAATTGATGTATAAGGTTTGATTCAAGTTTTTTCAAGCTTGTAGCATCAGGTCCGAATCCGATTCAAAATTTTGTAGTGTTTTTTGAAAGTAAATTGATTTCTGATACCAAGTTTTCTTTAAGTTAAATTTAGTCCTTGCTTTTTTAGCTGAGTTTAGAACTGCAAGGCATTACCGCTTAGTTATTCATTCAAGGTGCTTGTGTGATCATTTGAAATTTGTAGTGTGAGCATCTTGAATTTTGTTAGCTTGTCTTATAATTTATTTACCATTATCCCAAATCAGTCGATCACCACACCAAGTTCAATAACATTGCATGTTGTGATATATACATTTTCTTTTTAAAAAACATTGTCTTCATTTTCATATTTATAAAAGAAAAAACTATATGAAATTTTGGTAATTTTGTGCAAGATGGAATCAGATCAGAAAAATCTGAAGACTGTTAATCATTAATTATTAATGTTTTAAATAGCATAGAAAGAACAAGTGTTGTTTGGACAACTCATCTGTTAGTGTGCTCCCATTATTCAAGCCCGAGTTCCCTTGTGAAACCAATTTTATTCTTTCAATAATCAAGTAAGCTCCTTTTTTGGAAACTCAAATACTTCTATTTATCTTCTTAGTTTCCAGTTAGTGACCATTTTTTTTCCACATAAAAATATTGATAGATGGATCAAGGGAGGCAGGTATTCACAGTGGACCTTCTTGAACGATATGCTGCAAAAGGGCGTGGAGTTATCACTTGCATGGCTGCTGGAAATGATGTCATTGTGATTGGAACCAGCAGAGGATGGGTCGTCAGGCATGATTTTGGGGTTGGCAATTCAAATGGTGAAGTTTCAAATAATTTTTCAGCTTTCTATTCCTTGGATACGCACTTTCCAATTTCCATTGATTTTTAAATGGTAGAAATGAATTGGCATTTGACATCCCATTGATATGGGTATTTCAAATTCAGTAACCTTTATATTTTGAATGTCAAATTTGGGGGTTTGATTGTAATTTAACATAGATATAGAATAGGGTCACTGTTTGAATGATTTGTTTTAGGGTTCTTGATAGTGGTGTATACTCGAGCTTATGCTGGGATTTGGAGTTGTTTCTTGTGCTTTGATATCCTGCTTCTTCAATAGGATTGATGGGAGTCTGATAACTTGTCTGTTTGGAGTGTAGAGATTGATCTCTCCGTGGGTCGTCCCGGGGACCAGTCAATCCATAGGGTTTTTGTTGATCCTGGAGGGAGTCACTGTATTGCCACTGTAGTTGGTCCTGGAGGAGCTGAAACTTTCTATACTCATGCCAAATGGACCAAGCCACGAATTTTGAGCAAGCTGAAAGGTCTTGTTGTAAATGCTGTTGCATGGAACAAGCAACAGATAACTGAAGGTAGTTAGTTGATCACTTATTTGACTATTGCCCATTGCTTGTTGATTTATTTACAACAAAGACTTTCACATATTCTTTTCAGCTTGAGGTTTTGATTAAACTTTTTTAAATACAGTTTCCACAAAGGAAGTCATTCTTGGGACAGAAAATGGTCAACTTCATGAGTTGGGTGTGGATGAGAAGGACAAGAAAGAGAAGTATATCAAGTTTCTCTTTGAATTAACAGAACTTCCAGAAGCTTTTATGGGTTTGCAGGTATATCTTTGTTTACTGTTATAGGTTCTTTTTTCAAGATAATGTCTATGGTTTCATCCCATTTTTGAGAAATTTAGAGTCTGTTTTTTTGTCCCAAGTGCGAATAAGGCATTCAATTTCTGTTCTTGTTATTGTCCATTTTGCTCAGATGGAAACAGCTAGCATGGTAAATGGGACTAGATATTATGTGATGGCTGTTACTCCTACTCGGCTTTACTCTTTCACTGGCTTTGGGTCACTGGAAGTAAGTCAAATAATATAAATTTCCACATTTTTTTCCCTTTATGTTTTGATATTTGAGTAACATATTCATACTTCCATTTTTAGTATTAAAAAAATGTAATATAATATATATGAACAGGTAATTACCGTTATATGTTCTAAAACACAATGTCTTGTTCTATCACATTATTGAAGATTAATCTTGGGCTCTATCCTTTTACATTATACCCTTCATTATATTCCAAAAGTTTAATTTTTACTGATTGTTATACAAATTTAGACTGTTTTTTCAGGTTATTTAGATCGTACGGTGCATTTTATGGAACTTCCTGGTGACATAGCAAACAGGCAAGTACTCTCCCTCTCTCTAAAATAATACTACTACTGTTATTTCATGGGAACATTCTACATAAAATGTAAGTGGTCTAAAGGCTGAAAATTGCTTTATTTTTTACAGACTTTCACATTTGTTGTTTGTATATGATCTATCCTTTCTAAGATTTCATTTTATTGGGTATCTTCCAGTGAGTTGCATTTTTTCATCAAGCAACGAAGAGCTGTACATTTTGCATGGCTTTCTGGCGCTGGTATGTACCATGGTGGCTTAAATTTT
This sequence comes from Glycine latifolia, assembly GCA_013407115.1. NCBI lineage: Eukaryota > Viridiplantae > Streptophyta > Magnoliopsida > Fabales > Fabaceae > Glycine > Glycine latifolia. The sequence goes on along the minus strand of CM023952.1, from coordinate 28,093,160 downwards.
GGAGGACAACAAAGGTAGTAGAGAATTACTTGACTTTGTTGTCTGTTTCATCAATAATGAATATTTATTCAGAACATGTTCGCTATGTGGGTTATGATTCTGCAAACCTCATTAGTCATTTTAGAACATGCTATATGGGCTTCATGAATGGTTCTTATTGTTGTTTTGTGAATCCTTCCATATTGAATTTTTAGGAACATATTCACCTTTCTCACACTTTTGACAGCTCTTCAAGTGGAAATGAAAATTTTATTGAGAACAAGGCTCTTTTGGACTACTCCAAACTGTCTGAAGGAGCTGAAGTAGTTAAACCAAGTTCAATGGCTTTGTCTGAGTTCCATTTCTTGTTGCTTTTAGGGAATAAGGTCAAGGTGTGTATGCACTAATATATCATAGTTTTGTTTACATCATAGTGTCTGTGCCATGCACAATCTAAATTTTAAAGAGTTTTATCCATGCTAGCTAAATTATTTGAACATTTATAGGTTGTAAACAGAATTAGCGAGAAGATCATTGAGGAACTTCAGTTTGATCAAACTTCTGATTCAGCCTCTAAGGGTATTATAGGATTGTGTAGTGATGCCACGGCTGGTTTGTTTTATGCATATGATCAAAACTCCATCTTTCAGGTTTGTGTTCTTTGAATGCTGCAGCCTTCTGAATTGTGGATCTAACTGGTTTGGTTGTAATTGCTGCTACTGCTGCTGCTTCTTCTGTATGATAATTTAGTAGGTGTCTATCAATGATGAAGGCCAAGATATGTGGAAAGTATATCTTGACATGAATGAATATGCTGCTGCTTTAGCAAATTGCCGTGACCCTTTTCAAAGGGACCAAGTATATTTAGTCCAGGTACTGTTCACTTGCTTTATTGTGCCGCCCAAGAAATAGTTTATAACATAAATTCATGTGTTTTATATTTGCTACAAGATTGTAGTTTGATGTTTGATTGGAATAATTTGTGGTGCAGGCTGAAGCTGCGTTTTCTTCTAAAGATTATTTTAGAGCTGCATCTTTCTATGCCAAAGTAAATCTTCTTTTTAAGTCACTATTTTGGTATATCTAGTTTGTTATATTAATGCAGGAACTTCCTTTGCTTTTGTGACACTTGATTACTTAAAAGTAATTGTGCTGCCCCTTGTGATTTTGATTAATATATATTTAGCGGTGAACTGGACTCTCATGCCATAAACTTTTAACACTAGTACACTACCAAATCATGGTCCAATTATACTGAAAATTACACAAACCATAATGCATAGATATTATTGTACATATTTTCCCAATGAATCTTCTTCAAACTGGGAGATCCATGTGTAAAACTGTCATGACTTTTTCATTTAAGAAACATCACTCCCTGAAGATAGGCCACTGAATATTTTAGATGAGTTCTGTTTAAAAATTGAACTTTGGAGGTGTAGAATTTTTTTCACAGCATCATCTTTATATACATTGCTCAATTTTGAGAATTTGGTGATAATTGTGAGTGTTTTTTACTGAATCTATGTGCCTATCATGCTGTCAAAAGTAGTAACACTTACGAATTTGTTTTGATAATCCAAAAGAAAAAAAAAATCTGACAGGAATATGATTTGCAGATCAATTATATTCTATCATTTGAAGAGGTCACTTTGAAGTTCATTAGTGCTGGTGAACAGGTACTTTTCATGTTGCTGGTCTTTAAATAACAATTATACGGCTGCAATGTTTGTCAATGCGTGAATTTCTTGAAGAGTTTATGCTGTAATTTTTGTTTTTCAAGAAGAAAATCTTTTCGCATGTACTCTTCTCTATTTCATTCTTCTTTTGCTTCTAAAACTTATTTATAAGTTTGATAAATGGTAAATTTATGTTGTATCATAGAATTTTCTTATGTGCATTTAATCTTTAGAGTTATTGCTTTCCTATGTGGGCATATGCAAACTGATTTGAATTGGTTTATCTTGAAGTTTATTTTTAAATTCTTGGATTTGACATTTGACTCATGCTTATACACATTCACTGGTTTCTTTCTTTTTTGTAGGATGCTTTGAGAACTTTCTTACTGCGGAAGCTTGATAATTTAGAAAAGAGTGACAAATGTCAAATAACAATGATATCCACCTGGACAACTGAATTATACTTGGATAAGGTTCTACATTCTTGACACTTGGAAGGAAATTTGGTTTCCTATTTTTATTTCTTTATCTCATTTTCTATGAACAATGGCATGGCAAACCATATATAGTTATATCCAAATTTAAACTAGAATGGTGCTTATTTCTGTATATGTTCTGAAACTTCATGTTTTCCACAAACTCCTTATTGTTTCACTTATTTGTACATGGTTCATGAAGAGTAAGTGATAGGTCTAAAAATGTGGGTTTAGGCCTAACTCAACCCCAAAAGCTAGCTCATAGATGAGGGTTGCTCTCCACTTATATACTATATCTTGGCAGTATTTCTAGCCGATGTGAGATTTGGGTTTTTCCCAATAATAGGAAAAAGAAACAATGAAAATTTAAAGTATCATATTTGAGTAACAGAAATGAAGAGCAGAAACTGCCAGGGATAGTTCCCTCAAGCCATAAGCTAAATACTGAAACAAACATAGAATAAGAAAACAATGATCCCATCCGTAAGTGTGATAAGAACACCATTATGAACTGCTTAAGTATGTAGTGGAAGTTAAATATAAACATGTTTGTATGAAAAGCAACAAACCCTGACCTTCTGTGTGAAATAACCGGTTTGCTTTGCCAATGCTTAGTGGGTGTTTGGTTCCATGTTGTACAACAATATATTGCATGCCACAGCTACTATATATATCTTTCACGTTTAAAAATTGATTTGACATGAAAAAACGAATATACATGTGTTCACAACATTAATCCAACCAAACACATGGTAGTAAATCAACAATGTTGATACTCATTTATGCTTTAGTTTTTTTGTTGTTGAAAAGATGGGTAGAGCTGGGGAGCAATTTCTGATACTCTGCTATGGCTTTAGGCAATTAAATGACTACTTCAGTTGTATTCTTTAATCTTTATCCTGTGAGTTTATAGATATTTTTTGCATGCAAATTAATTTGGGTTTCCTATCTTGATCTTTTAGATAAATCGACTGCTCTTGGAAGATGACTCTGCATCAGAGAATAGCAATTTAGAGTACCAATCAATTATTAAAGAGTTTCGTGCTTTTCTCAGTGACAGCAAGGATGTATTGGATGAAACGACTACAATGAAACTTTTAGAAAGGTTGTAGTTGATTCTTGATATGCCTGCTGACTGTTTTTTGGCTGGACAATAATTCTTGGTGCATACCTGTTTTCTTCAATTTTATTTATAAAGTTCTGGTAGTTTGTGTATACGAAATTCTCTCAAGCACAAGTTATTTCTTATACAGTTAAATTCAACAAAAAATGCAGGAAAAATAAAGCATGTGCTTTGAGTACAGAGTGGAGGGTCCAGATCCATGTTTGCTTGTGTTGATTAGTTTTCTAGTTTTTTGAGATTTTTAAAATTTAGTTATCATAATAAATTATTCAAGAGGAAACTTTAGATTTCTAAAATGAGGAGACCCTTTGCGTTTACAAAGTTTGAAGATGACAAGATCAATATATGAATTATTAGCCATCTAGGTTCAGTGGTGATGACTCCATCCCTTTGCCTTGATCTGGTATTGCAGCTTTTCAATTTCACATCCATTACATGTGTTGGTCATATTGGTGTCATTTTGCAGAATGTGCTACATTTTATGAACAATAAAAAAAAGGTGTAGTTTCTTGGTATGAATTATGATGTGTATGGGTTAGAGTCCATTGACAGCTATGTAAATCAAATTTAATTTTACACCAGTGATGAACTTTTTATAGGATCGTAAAATCTACTTTGGATTGAAAATTTGTCTCATGGTCATAAAACTATTTATTATGTCTAGATCTGCTGTACTACATCAGTATATATAAGTTGTCAAATGTTATTTATTTGTGAGTAGAACTTACTAATTTTGTCTTTCAACATGATAAGCACACAAGCACTTGGGAACCCCTCCCTTATATGCTATTTGTCAACAGGGGGAGAACCAAGCCACTTAAGTACGCGCCGAGCATCCCATATTACTCAATGTGGGACTTAGGGATCCCCATAATACCGTAGTCCCTATCATAGCCCCGCTCCTGAGAATCAATGTCCCACTGGCTGTGCACTCTATGATGTATTGATGTTTCATCAGTCTTTCTGGTCAGTCCCTCCTTTGGCATCCAACTCTGATACCAAGTAATAAGCATCCAAACACTTAGAAGCCCCTTCCTTAAAACTAGCTGTTAAGGGGGAGAACCAAAACACTTGAGTACTCCATTGAGCATCCCATACTACTTGATGAGGGACTTAGGCATCCAATAATACCCAAGTCCCTAGCACAATAACATAATATTTTATTGTTTATCATATCAATCCAAACAGAAGTAGCACTCCAATTTACTTGGTCGTTTATTTCCTTGTGATTTTTTTTACCAGAGCTAGTAATATATTATACAGCCATTAATCTTATATAATTTTGCTTTTTTCAATTTTCAACAGTTATGGAAGGGTTGAAGAATTGGTATATTTTGCTAGCTTAAAAGGGCAGTATGAGATTGTAGTTCACCATTACATTCAGGTGCCCTGATTCCACTTATGTTCCATGTCATTTTGGTTATATATCCTTTTCATTGTTCTTACTTTCTGTGTTTATTTTTACAGCAAGGAGAAGCAAAAAAAGCATTGGAAGTGCTTCAGAAACCTTCTGTTCCTATAGATCTTCAGGTATGATTCAACTTTTAGGATTTGGGATGTGATAATCTATTTGGGACTGTAGCCTCACAATCTCTTTTTAGAAATATTACATGTAATCGACTATATTGACTGTCCTATGCAGTATAAGTTTGCTCCAGACCTTGTTGCCCTTGATGCGTATGAAACTGTTGAATCGTGGATGACTACAAAGAATCTGAACCCAAGGAAACTGATTCCTGCAATGATGCGTTATTCAAGTGAACCACATGCAAAGTACTCCGTATTTGTATTTGTATTTGCATTTTCAATCAGTTAAATGTTTCAATCAGAATTGTGTTCACCGATTTAATTATTTATCTATTTTTTTTTTTTTTGTGTTCTCAGTGTCTCCCTTGTGACAGATTTCGTAAATTTATTGATATTCTGTTTTGGAATTTTAAGTTCATTTATGTCAACTGTTTTCACATGCAGGAATGAGACGCACGAAGTCATTAAATATCTTGAATATTGTGTTCATCAATTACATAATGAAGATCCTGGAATTCATAACCTGCTACTTTCTTTATATGCAAAACAGGTTGTGTGGCTTGCTTTATAATCCATGATCCATGCACTTCTGATGTGGTGATTATAAAGGGTGTTTCACATTCCTATTGTATTATGATATCATCTATATTTATGCATATAGAACGTATGTTATGTGTACCTGCATGTGAACAAATGGATGATATATCAATCATCCATGCTTGTGAAAATTTCATAAGGAATTGGTAATCTCTGCTTAGTCCATGCTATGCATCTTACACCTTTAAACTATTTAACATCAATTCACTTGTTTTTTCACTTCTCATATACATAAATAATAGCTATTCTTTACTGTATAGTGCCATTAATCAAAACTGAAATGACAGATTCGTACTGCAATTTAAGCATATTTGAATATCCTAGTATCAAATCAAATTGTCTGTTTTTCCACTCTTGTATGAAGACGAAGATCATATTCTTCATTGTATGTTTGTCTTTCATTAAAAATGAGATCAGGTGATTGGGATCTAAATTGTAAATGTAAATTGAACACGAGCCTCCAGGGAAATATTTTATGGAAATTCTAACGTGTGACTTTTCGTTGACAAATCAATTGAGGTTTGATTGAGTCTTAAAGTTGTCTCATTTCTTGACTAGATATGAAGGAATTTACGACTTCCTGGATCTGTATGATGTTGAAAATAGAGCCTATTTATGTATATGTTCTCTTTTTTTATTACTCAGGAAGATGATAGTTCACTTCTACGTTTCCTACAAAGCAAATTTGGGAAAGGACCAGAAAATGGTCCTGAGTTCTTCTACGATCCTAAATATGCATTGCGTCTTTGCCTCAAGGAAAAACGAATGCGTGCATGTGTTCATATATACAGTATGATGTCAATGCATGAAGAAGCAGTTGCTCTTGCCTTACAGGTGAGACTAATATGATGATTGTTGTGTTCCAATACAAAAAATGGTGCAGCTTAATTAGAAATACTTGCTTTACAAATGTTCTTCATTGGTGATATTTTTCACTTGTAGTCATATCTTATGGGGATGCTGCAAGAGCAACCAATTGTAACACATGTTTTATTCTTTATGCATTAGAAGTCTTGAGGAATAATTCATAAATGAGGCCCAAAAGTGCCTTCCACTGGGGATTTTCTTCTCTTCTCATCCCTTCAACTGTGGCTAGAATAAGTTAGTGGTCTTGTAGAATATATAGTTCTCTCAGAGCCAGGTTTTTGAAAAAGAAGTACAACATTTCCAGTTAGAAGTTTTTTAAATCTTAAATAATTTGACATCCTAACAACGAAATAAGAATAGGCCTTTAAAGATTCTTTCATCCTAAATCACTTTTCTGTATTAGATTGATCCAGAGCTTGCTATGGCCGAAGCTGATAAGGTTGAAGATGATGAGGATTTGAGAAAGAAGCTCTGGCTCATGATTGCCAAGCATGTTGTTGTACAAGAAAAAGGAACTAAGAGGGAAAACATAAGGAAGGCAATTGCATTTCTTAAAGAAACTGATGGCCTGCTAAAGATTGAGGATATATTACCATTCTTTCCAGATTTTGCCCTGATTGACGACTTCAAGGTACAGTTATTTTTGCTTTGTTTTTGCCATGTTGATCGACAATTTTCAACTCTGATAATCTTATGTAGTGATACTTACAAGCTCAATTGTTTTATTATTATTATTATCTGTTGAAATTTACAGATAATATAGTGGCTTCTTTTTGGAATATTAACTTAAGAATCTCATATGTGAAGTCATTTGTCTACATATTTTGGGTAATTGTAATTGGTTTTCTTAAACTTCCATTGGTGAATATCTAAATTTATGCAGGAGGCTATCTGCTCATCGTTGGAGGATTACAATAAGCAAATTGAACAGCTGAAGGAAGAGATGAATGATGCAACCCATGGTGCTGACAACATCAGAAATGATATCAGTGCACTTGCTCAAAGATGCACTATTATTGATCGAGATGAGGAGTGTGGGGTATTGCCCTTCCTGATATATGTTTGACAAAACTGCACCTGCAGTTTTTAAATTGTGCAGTTGTTTACTTTTGTAGTTGTGTACTGTGTGTGTATATATATATATATATATATTAAAAGATCAATCTGCTTTTGTTTTTCTGATTTAGTTTGCTGAATTTATCTCCTCATTTGAAATGATTTTAATCATACTCCCTAGGTTTGTCGGCGCAAAATTCTAACTGCTGGCAGGGAATTTGGCACGGGCCGTGGCTATACATTAGTAGGCCAAATGGCACCCTTTTATATCTTTCCGTGTGGACATGCCTTCCATGCAGAATGCCTGATTGCCCATGTGACTCGTTGTACAGTTGAGGCCCATGTAAATATACTACCTTTTTTCTCATATTTATCATCTCATTGTGACTATTTCACGTTATGCTACTTGAAAGTTTATTGTTTTCAGCAGTATCTGCAATAATAATAATTAAAACCAATAAGTTGTTTGCTTCAAAATAAAGATACCAATGAACTGCACATTGTTTCAGATGAGTTGAACACTGATGTGATTGTGAGATGCCAATGTAAGAAAGTTGAAAGGACACCATGATCTGATCTTTAGCTGTTTAACATTAAAAAAATTAAAAATTGGATAGCTTTGAGGGGTGATATCCTAACTTCTTTGATTGTTGCATAAGTTAATTAAAATGACACAAATACACTGTAATCGAGCATGGAAATGCTGTATGTGGCCTCAAATTTGGGTTACTACATTGGTCATAAATTGACAATGTTGTAAGTTTTATATCTTAAAGAAGTTGTATTCATTAATTTACTTCTCAAGTGTAGTCATAATTGTCAGAACCTTGTTTGCATGCCGTCAAAATGTTGTCTTCACCTCAAACCAGCATATTCTTATTAGCTCCAATATCGTCATTCAGATTGAATCTATTGGGAAATGTTGCAGGCTGAGTATATACTGGATCTGCAGAAGCAACTTACTTTGATGGGCAGTGAAGCTAGGAGAGAATCCAATGGTACCCTTTCTCCAGAGGAGTCCATTCCTAGCATGACCACTATAGACAAGGTTTGTTCAGAACTTTCTTTCATGCACCAGGTAACATGTATCAGTAGGTGACGGCAGAAATTTATTGCTCAATATTACATTTTTCTTGCATTGAAATTTAGGCTTCAAATTCCTCTTCTTGTTCTACCATCACTATTTTCATGGGCTGTGATTATTGACAACTTTGATTTTTAAATATTCATTTTCTTTTGCATTCTGCATGTAATAATTCAGAGGTCTGTTATATCCTCCCTCTGTCTTATTTTGTTTGACTCTTTAGTAAATTTTTTTGTTCCATTTTGATAGTCATTTTACAATATCAATGAAACATTAAACATTTAACATTAAAACAATAATTTATGCATACACTAATTTGTAGAAGCTCACTCATATTAGTTTCTCCAAAAGCTTATCTTTAACTTATACAATAGCAAATTTTAACTTATAGAAAAGTTTATTTCATTTTCTCTTTTAATATTCTTCTACTAGAAATGCTTATGGAGAAATTTATCCATACAGACCAAGTATCTTTAACCATTTACTATGGAGTGAGAAAATAAAAAAAGTATAGATGAGGGATAATCTAATTAATATGAAAGACAAAGGATATCTTAAGAAATTGCACAAGAGTTTTTATGAAGTTTAAAACAAACATTATTTTTCTTAATTCCTTTGCCAAAACCATAAACATCAAACAAAATGTGACAAAGGAGTACTTAGCTGCTGGAATTGCTCTTTAGGCAAGCATATATGTACTTATTAAGTTCATTGGAAATGAAAGAAGCTAGTTTTGTGTTTTGGCATCTTTGTGAACTTCACATTGTGGTGTCAAATGCTTGTACTTTGATGGACTTGAACTAATAATTATATGTACTCATGTCAAATTATGAGCAGCTCCGATCACAACTGGATGATGCTATAGCTAGTGAATGCCCATTTTGTGGTGACCTTATGATCCGTGAGATTTCTTTGCCCTTCATCAATCCTGAGGAAGAGCAGCATGTGCTATCATGGGAGATAAAACCAAGCGCTGGAAGCCAGAGAAATAGTATCTCGTTACCTGCATCTGCATGAGTTGTAATATGCTTGCCTCGTGTGAATAACATTGCTATGTATAGGACACTATTGATTGTCCTAGTTCCTTGCTAGTTGCAATATGTTGTTTGGTTATGAATGCCTGAATCCATATTCTTGTTTAATGTACTTTCTGTTCCTTTTTGTGATGCTATTGGCTCTAATTTTCTGATTGCCAAAGGAAATTGTTACACCCCAATACGCACTGCAAATCCTGTACATTGTTGTAACTTACGGTTGTTTATTTTTGTTACTAGAAGGTTTTGAAAGTTCTTTTCTTTTTTTTGTTACAATTTTTTTTTTTGTGGTTACAAGTTCATTTAATTTATTGGCTATATATTTTTAGTGTTCTTCCTTTGGTCTATTGAATACAAGATGCAATTCTTAGTTTTCATCGTATTCTTCAATTAAATTAGAACTTCACCTCAATTAATCTTCAACGTAAATTTTTATTACGCAAATTATTGAAATAAAATTTCAATTTTAATTGAAAAAGATCAAAAGCACCCTTTTTTTAGGGAATACGCACATTCTCTTTTTACCAAATTGTGCTTAATAAAACATGGAAGTCAAACCCAGCACCTTGCATTCAAATAACAAGTGATCAATCATCATTTAAATTATTAATCTAGTTTTAATTGATGCCCGAGTTAGAAGAGTCTTCGCAAAACCTAAAGTTTTGGCTATAATTTGCCACTATGAATCATGTCCAAAAATTTGCTGTACTTGGAAAATTGTTTTCAAGATGGACTCTTAGAAGAAGATGTGTAAAATTTATCATTATGGATCTGAATGAACTCAAGGCGGAAATTGCCTTATCAACTTCTGATTCTTAGAAGCATCTGTATATGTTCAAATTTTATTTCGTTCAACTTGTGATTTTAAGCTAATAATATAATTTTCATATTCCAATCGTGATTGCTTCATTCTCAATGATTTTTTCCTTGTAAAACTGTTTCTTAAAGGACCTTTTCTTCAACACAAACCTTGACCAGAAAAATACAATACTTCAGAAATTATTGGTAAAGGCATCTCTATAATTGGAAGTTAGTATTTTGTTTAATGTTACCCGAAATTGACGATTAATAAAAGGGAAGCAGAGTGAGTATCTATAATTTTAGGTATTCTTATTAATTTCAGATCTCATCATCTCCATCCACTCTTGAGAGTTGGAAAAACTAATTTTATCCTCTGTACACACACATACACACATAACCTATTTACAGGATCAGAACATTCCAAGTTTTTCTCTCCAACCGAGTTATCCGATCCGACTCGGTCAGGTCAACTCAGGTCCGAACCCGACCCAGGTAACTTTCTACGGCCACCACTTCAATCTCCACCTTTCATAACACCACGTGTGGTTCAGCCCTGACCCCAGCAGCTCAAGTACATCACTTTCCTCAGAGAGTCGTCGGCTTGCCTCACCCTATTCTCCAAGTCGGAGCTCCCCGCCACCGAGCCGGCGACGTCAGATCCCACGACGCCGGACAGCGGCCGGAGATCTGACAGGGCCCCGCCGGAGAAGAGGCGGCTCCGGTTGTGGTGGATAGAGGTGAGCGCCGTCTTGCACTTGTGGCCGGGATCGGTGTGGCCCTGCGCCACCGCCACCGTCGCCGCCATCCAAACACGGTTCAAGTAACTCATATTTTTCTTCTGTTTGTTTGCAACACAACACAGTACAACTCAGAGAAACGTTAGTAGTGAAATAAAAGCGATGAGAAAGAGGAAATTTATAGAGGAAATGAGAACCATTTGGGATATGATTTTTTGTATAATACTCATTTTCTGGTGGGTCCCATTCTGTACCTAAACACTTATCTTTTTGGTTAATTAATCCATATTATAGATTCCGTGTATCATTTAGAGTGTTATTTAATAGTCGTACTTAGATTGACTAATACTACTATTTCTTGTAAATCTTTCCGTTATTTTATTAAGATAATATTAAATAAAAAATCAAATATATTTTTATTTAATAACATATTTTTAGTTCTTAAATTTATCCAGAAACATGTGTTGTAAATTTTAACAAGGACTAAAATCACATCACTTTTGATATATGAAAATTAAAATATATTAATTTTTTATTGAAATTAAAATAATTGTATTTTTGATTTAATTTTTAACTTCTTCTTTTTTACAAATTTCATTCTCTACTATTTTAATTGTATAATTTTGATTTATCTGTTAATTTAACATTTAATGTCTAAGAAAACATTAATGTGATATTTCACATGTCAGTACATTTATACGGACATGACACTATTGTATTTTTAAGTTTTTATTATTAAATATAGATATTAAACTAATAAACAGATCAAAATTGTACAGCTAAAATAATAGAAGATCTTGCATAAAAAAGTAAACAGAGGATCAAATTATTAAAAAATAAAATAAAATAAAGAAAACTTGTAAAACTGAAAAAGTAGGAAACTACTATAGTATAATTAAGGCTTGCATTTAATAGTATTAATAGTGAGAGATAAATGCAATTAGTGAGTGAGAGGAGTGGTGGTTCCAGGAAACAGGTGGTGGAGTTATCCGAAAGAGACATAATTGTCACTCATGACTCATCTTTTGTCTCCAATTCTCTTTCACTGATCATTCATTTTCCTTTCTTTATTCTCTCTCTCTTCAATTCTTCACGGGTCGTGGGTCCCACCTTCTTTGTCCGTTTCCGAGACTCTGGCCCAGGAAGTATTGTTGTTTTATGCAGGGGTAATTTGGTCCTTCAATGCAGGACCACTTTTTCTTTTTTACTTTTTATCCATTTTTAATTGACTTGATTGTATACGTGTTGTGCATTGAACTGTGGCAATGACACGTCGAAGTTTAAGGGATGATGGGCCTGTAGTCCGATGAATGATCCATTTGTTTATGGGCTCAGGAAGGGCATCACGTGCGAGTGCATGGCTCGATGGACATCTCTCTAAGTTCGTTACTATCCTCTGTGTCAGCGCCACTGCATTACGCGTGTCAATTGTTACTGGGCTAATTTATGAGGAGAAAAATTAAATAATAGTACAGGTTAATTTGGCATCTTCAATTTAAATATTGGTAGTATGCTTTGATTCATGATTATGTTTGCGTTTGGTTTTAAGTTAAAGAATTAGTTTTGAGTTTAGAGTTTATTTTAGGTAAATTTTGATATGTTTGATTTTATGTTGAACAAAATTATAATTAATTTTGGATTTAGAATTGATTTTGAATTAAAGTAATTTTTAATAACTTTTAGTCTTATGTATTAAATTCAAAATTTTATATTATATTTTATTCTTAACTTAATTTTGTATTAAAAACATATAAATGTAAATCATATTATTTCAAATTCAATTAAAATCAATTTTATGAATCAACATTTGATAACGTTTTTAACTGTCAATCATTAGATATGATTTCAAACTATAAAATATTCGAACATTATTCAATCATATTTTTATTAAATGTGTTATTGGTAGGTCGAATTTTTGTTTAAATAGGATTTTATTGGTTAAGATGTGGTAAATATAATATTGTTTTATACTAAAACCAAATGATTAGGCATTCTAAAAGATAATATTTTGGGGTTGACTTTTTTTTTATCGAATTTGAATAATATTTTTTTTCCTAAAAGATACATGTAATTTAAAAAAAGAAAAAGAGAAGAGTGCTTTGTTTAATAAATATTTTTTTGTGAGTCTATTAAGTATTTTTGTCTACAAATAATTTAATTTGAGTCGAATAAAATTATTAGAAACAATATAAATTTTTCTCTAAATATTTTATGCATGTTTAAGATTTAAACTTGCTAAGTGTACCTTACAACATGAACTTGTAAAACTAACTCGTTTCGTTTGTACTTGGATGCACGTTCAGACAGAAGGCAAGTTGGATGTCACGCTATAGAAGACAAACATTATAGCTAACATGAGGGAAAGTGAAAACTAGAGATAATTAAAGAGGCACTTCTGAGTATCCCCTGGTTTTACAATGACATATTTTCAGGTCCAAAATCCATGTGCATGAAGCCACTAGAATTGTAAGAAAGCACGTTGTTTTGTAGAGGATGAATTGAAGGTGGCCTATTTTTGTGCAATGAATCTCAACCTTCACCATTTATGCCTTTGAGAACGATTCAATTCAATGCCATTTATGATATTCCGCAGTTCCAATAATCCAAAACCCGCAGCCTTTGCTTCCTCCATTTTTATTTTTTTATTTTTTTTACCATCAAATTTTTAATGAAAATTATTTAATATCACACCACTGTTAGTATAATAAAACTTCACATTTAATAATGAGAAAAAATGTTATGTAATTACACAGTGTTATCTAATAAAAACTTATGATATATGATAAGTTTATTACTTTTAAACTTGTAATGTAAAACTGTTTTAAACTATTAATACATAAACATTAAACTAATTTATTTTCACTATTATGCTATTCATTTTAATTTTACACTAGTGTTTAGTCTTTAAACAAAAATTATAAGAATTCAAAATTAACTAATATAACTTACAACTATAATCACCTAAAAATATAGTCTGTAAAATTTAAAAAATGCAAAAATCAAATAAACATTTTTGTCATTTTACATTTGCCATCCAATTAATAGCAAATTTTATTAAATATTTTTAATTTAATAAAATAGTTTAACAACTTTTAGCGTTCAAATTAACTTTAATTTTCAATTAACTTACCCCTTTTTTTATACTAAATATGGCATTTTTACTAACATTTTAGTTTTCAGCTGACTTATCAATTATTTTTACTAAATAAGTCCTGAATTGTTCAATGAAAATATTAATTTTATATTTTATTATTTTTATAACATCTTTAAGTTTTTCCTTCACTCGCGTCCTTTGATCATGAAATGTAAATATGACATCATGAGTTAACGTCTTCCAAAGGGCCTTATTGTTTTATGATTCCCTCGCCCGCAAAGGGAAATTCAGAAATTGGGAACAAGAATGAACTTTTATCTATCGTCCAAAATGTTGGGAATTCAAGCAAGGGATGATCCTCACCGTTCATTCTGTAATGGAATGTTTTTTATTAACATATTATAAGTATGAAATATTTATTAATTTTGTTAATAACTAATTTTTATTTAAAAAATATAAAGAAAACATAGTTGGCAATCTTTACTATAGTCTCCTTTTCAAATACCGTGTTTTTAATATTAATTTTGTATTGAAATGTATGCCACCACAGTTAAGATTCAAAACAAACGGGCACTGAATTGTTTAATAAAAACACATCAATAATTATTCTTCTATAACATCTAATACTCTCTACTTCACATGGCATAGCTGCTGCTCCATCAGCAGTGATGGTAACCTCAGGATTAACATCATGATATGCCATAATAATAAGCACTTGAATAGTGTACTTTAGAAAAAGGAGACATGCTCACTTTTTTTAAGTGGACCTGCCCACTTTGTGGATCTTAAAAGACTACATTACCTGTTAAATCAGCATGTTTATACTATATTAAAGATATAGAATGACATGCCCCTAAAAAAGGTATATAGAATGATAGTGACTGCTAGCTAATTGTCTATTAATTAATTTTCCTGACTGATTTAAACCACTAGCTTCTTTCTTTTAACAGAAAAAGAAGTATAAAATCTCTTCATTTGATCTCCAAGTGAATTGATATTATATACATTGCTTGATAATAATAATAATCCTTGCTATTTTGGGCCAATTACTATTGTTAACTTTTTACCGGTAATTACCTTTGTTGTTTCAGAAATTAAGACCAAATCCTTTTTAATGAAAGCTTTTCGTTTATAATACTTGCACAACCAGATATAATTAATACAGTACGTGTTTGTAAAGAATTTAATAACTATGGATTAAGCACTCACTACATCTAACATCTAAAATATGCAGAAGCTATGAGTGTGGATCCCTTGGATTCAAAGGCAGAAGCAAACATTATGATAAAATGCGCATTTCTGGAATGTTGCAATATTAGTATTAACCAAATCATGTAACCAAAAAAAGTATGACCAAATCAAAGGAGAGATGGGAGATCATTTAAAATGCGCATTCCTCTGTCCCCAACTAATATATAATGACATGCCTTAAAAAAAGATATATAATGATAGTGACTCCTAACTATTGATTAATTTTCCTGACTGCTTCAAACCACTAACCTCTTTTTTTAACAAAAAAGCAAAAGATCTCTGATTTCATTTGATCTCCAACGGAAGAAGCTGAAGCTTTTGTATATATTGTTTGATAATAATAATAATAACAATAATAAAAGAAACCTTAGTAATAAACAAAGAATAAGGAGATTATGATGTCCGCCATGGATCATGGATGCTACCAGCTTTGTTTTCTCTCACCTGATTAATAATGGCTATAAACAACTAATGACTTATCAATATCAAAACTATTTTAATAAAATTAATTATATTGATCCATCGTTCAAAGAGGCAGAAATATGTTAAAAGACACGAATACTCCATATACTTCTAAAATAAACAAGCATAACTCCTAAAAAAAGAAGCTATGTACAAATTATAGATTATGATGTAAAAGTACAATTAAGTACAGGTGATTATAGTATTAATTCACTCGCATTTAACATCACGAGCATAATTGAAAAGAAAAATGAAAGGATTTCATTATTGCTTCATAGCAATTTTCTAGATCAGATCAGTGCGTTATGAATTCAATTTCAGAACATAAATTGAAGAAAATTAAGGGATTACACAACAAAAAGGAAGAAAGAAATGCTTTACACTGAATCAACACCTTGGACCTGCTGTTGAGCCAAGTATCTTTCTCTTCTTTCTTTCTACATAAGGAGCAAGCGAGCAGAATATGAGAAAAATGGAAAGAGAGCATCCAATACATAAACAAAGAGTTTAACATCGATGCTATGTTAGTATAAAAATTTATATGGTCAACTAATAAAAAATCATGGTAAGTATAACTTTTGAGAGAGTTATTATAAGTCAACAAAGTTACCATATATGATAACTTGTGATTGGATGACAGTAGGAAATGTCTTTACTTAGTCAGTTCATATACTATGTATTCAAACAAAAATATGTGTTGAAAAAAGTGTCTAACCCATTCATCTATAACAAGGCCCTCCCCAGCAACACGGGGACCTTTCTCCTCTGGCGGTTTCTTTCGTGCTTCAAGTGCAGCGTCGGCCTCGGCCAACATTCGTTTAAGCTTATCCAGGACCTTTAAGAAACAACAGCTTTCAATTACAATGCCACATAAAATGGTAGAGATTATATGACAAGTTTGAGATATAGAGTCTTACAGGACTAGGCCTTTCAGGGTCCAGAAACATAACCCGCAGAATTTGCTCTATTGCCACTTGATCTCTTTGCTCATCAAACTGTAGGAATAATCATGTGACATTTACATTTTAGATTCCCATTTGCTTCCAGCATTGAATGCATGATCTATTTATTCAAGAAACCAAAGCACTTTGTCCTAAATGTTCAAAGTAACATATTTGAAACACATAGACTTGGCTTATTTGTCATTGTAGGAATAAATCTATGAATTGCAAGACATGCCTGAAAAAGATGAATTATGAAAAATGATTTTGTGAATAAGGTCAAACCTAATATCAGCTTAAGGCTTTTTAAACGTATTCTTCATTGTTATTTATCTTTAATTTGACAATTGCAATGAAATTTGGTTGTGTAGTAAATTTAGTCAAAAGTTGTAATGCCAGCAATAAAAAAGTGTTTGACAAGATATTTAATTTTTAATACCATAAGCATAAACCTTAAATGAAATGCATTAAGAGTAGAATACACTGGAGAAGACAGTTCATATAAAATTCAGTTATGACAATAATTGTGTGAACAGAATCAGGAAATGTTCATGAATAAATTCAAGAGTGACACAAGTCAGAATACCAGTCACAGCAGCCTCAGAAAAGTATCTAATTTAGATGTGAAGACAACAAATAAAATAAGCTGCAATGACTCAAGTCTCCAGAAAGAAAGTAAAATCAGGTCATGGAAATACATAAAGGTTCCAGAGCCTCCTTCTACTTCCAATAACTAACACACATGCCAAATTCCCATTTGTACAAAATGGAATCTCTTTGAAGTATTTATAAGCAAAAAATATTTTAAGAAATTCAACAGTAGTCACATGGAATATTAATTTCTTGTTGATTCAATTTTATTGATAAAAATCTTGGGTTAAACTAACTTTTTCAGTTTTTTCACAAAAACTTTAATTAGCTCAAGGACAGAAAGAAAGTTTTAACTTCATCTTACATAAACAAGCAAAGATATAAATAAAAATTACAATGATGTTGATGCCAGATATCATAGAAAGGAGCAATAATACTTTACCAGTTCCGGTACATAGTCCATTTCACGTTGCACTTTTAAGCTCATAATTTTAAACTTAACCTTGATTTTTTGATCAATTGGTTTCTCATTGTTCTCCGGTGACTCCACAAACTTGAACACTGCCAGATATGTAAGAGTTGTAAGAGGATTCACCAAATTCTAAGCATTTGACTATGTTTCTTAACACAAGCAAAAATTACCAGTGGCAATAATACTTTCACCAGGGGCAAGAATACCCCCTGGAGGGCACATATAACAACTCTTGGGTGCAGTTGTTTGAAACTAAGACAAAAGAGAACATCAACATTAGTTGTAACTTAAATAGTGGATAAAAATTGGAAACCAAAAAAAAAAAAAAAAAAAAAGGCATTACCGTATAACTAGGCAGTGTACAAGAATAGAAGTGTTCATATCATCCTATAGAAATATGCCATGAAACCCAATATGAAGAAGGTCATGATCAACTGTTACATCTCCTATCCTATAGTTACTAACTTACTATAGTAATTTAGAAAAATTTTCCCAAAATTTTGAAACTGTTTAATCACAAACTCCCACGATGAAAACTTTCTCAATGTTCAAAAGCAAAGCTTCTTCTCCAGTTTTGTCCCAGCTGTTGAGGCAGTATAGACTCTAAGAAACATTGCTCACATAATATTTCTAATTTCCTATTATGTTTGTTGAATACAATGAATGACAGAATTAGTCGCCATTCACCGTATGGAGTAACATGATGATAATGTTGTGTCACACATCATTTCTGAATACAATAAAGTAATGACACAAAAAAAAGAATTGGAAGCATAAACCACACCTTGAAAGCTACATGAGACTTGCAAGTGTTTTTAATTGCGATTGCACTCCTAACTTGCTTACCAGGTTCATCTTCAAAATCAAAACAAAGTCAAGTCACATTATATCAGGCAAGGACAAACCTAACATCCAATGCAAACAAATCATATTCTTGATTCCACTTCCACCCATCATAAGAAAGCTTACCTTAAATATCGTATAACACTAAAGCAAGGAAAAAAAAACAGAATGCACAAATGTGAACGTTAGCCATGATAACTATGAATAGAACAGCCCATTCACAAGGCTCTTTTAGAGAATAAAAATAATAAAAACCAAACAATTAAAACAAAACATGAATTTCACAAGAAATCCAAACCAAAAACGAGAAATTCTAAATCTCCTTATAATATCTTCCTACCAATCCTCCTGCTTGCTATATATAGTAACTATTGAATAATTTTTTTATGTTTTCAAGACATTATATATGTATTTACTTTTTCATTTAATATTGTTCTATCAAATATAATTAAAAAAATTGTAAGCGAGCATAACATTACTCATGAGAAGAGTCTCCAAAAAAGATTCCATGACCAAAAAAGTTTCAAGAGACACATACATGGAAAGTAGAGCTTGTTGGAAGGATCAAGACGGAGCCTCCTCTTTGCAGGGAGTAGAGACTTGGCCACAGATGAAACTGTGGTTGAAGCATGATGACTGGATCTATCAACAGATTGAGCATTATTCTGATTTTGCTGATGAACATTGTGCATGTAAGACATGGAAGATGAAGAAGAAGAAGGAGTATGAGTTGTTTGCCAAAATGGCATTCTACAAAAACTCCAACCCTTCCCATCAGACCCTGATTTTTCAGTCTCCACCTCCATCCCCACCGGGAACCGCCACTTCCGGCAACTGGGTCTCAGAATGGCTTGCAAAGTTTCAAGCTTTCTAGTTACTAAGTGAAGGGCCTGAAGGTAGATTTGGTAGCTGTAGCAAAAATACTATGTGTGTTGTGTTGTGTCTGTTGGTAAAAAGCACTAGAACGTAGTAAGTCCGAGAAAAGGCCGAGGTTGTTGAATTGAATGTGACCTTTGGCTTTGGTTGTGTTGTGTTGTGTATTGATTTACAACTTTATTTTTTTCTAGTTTTGTCGAAAACGGTGGTAGTTACTGCGTACTGGTTAGTACCTTTATGAGTGAGACAATTTGGTAGCAGAGAGAGAGAGAGGGGATGGAGGTGCAATTTTACTGTGATGGAATGCACAATTGGCTTCGGACTCAATGGTGCGAATATTGTGTATTTGATTTGTGTGTTTGAGGTCCGGTTGTTTGGTTATGGATTCCCGGACTTTACAGTTGGTTGGATTCTACCGTCTCTGCAATCATTTGCTACTTCTTTTCAACATTTCCACATGTAAGATTGGCATTCCCACCTTTTCCGTATCCAGTGGTAATTTCTGAATAAGTCTACTTTTACACTGTGTTAATTTCTCAATAAGTCTACTTTTACACTGTCGATTGAAATGAAAAAAAAATATGAAAGTAAAAAAGAAGTTGATGTTTGATTCTTTTTCCAAACTGTCGCCACACAAATGTAGAGACAAATTCAACAGTCTTATGCAAAATAAACACAAAAAGAAAGATCTTAATTCGTTGGCAAACTTACATTTAACTTCGCAGACGTGTTTAAAGTTATTTGATTAAGATGAAATAAAAATGAAATATTTGAATTAGAATTATTAAGTAAATAAGAGAAAAAACAAAAATTAAATATTTATCTAATTCTCATTTTACTTCAACCAAAAAAAATTGTCATTTTATTCTATGAAAACTTTTTTTTAAATTAAAAGGCATGTAATCGATAATGTCCAAAATTCGATTGTATGTCTGTAGTAACTTTTTATAAATAAAAATAAAAATAAATAGAAGACATATGATCGATTATATCTTTATACATAATCTATTATGTGCTTATATGCTTGTGAAGAGAACTTGCGGGAAAAAGGCACAAACTATTTGAAAATAAGGAAAATAATGCTTCACAAGTATACAGGCAGGGAGCTGTTTTGAAACACACAACTTTATACATTTATTGTTTCTTTCACCTCATTTTTTAGGTAAAAGTGTATTCAGTGGGTCTCATCTATTTTTTAAAACTTTCACTTTTGAATCAATCGAACAGTACAACATGGACAATCTACTTTCATCTCTTTGCAATGTTGTTCACCTTAAGCCAAGTCCAACAAAGACCTAGATTAACTTTTTAGAAAGTATTTTTGGAATTCCAATCCATTATAATAAATTTTAATGTTTATCCACTAAAATCTAAACATGCACTGAATAAGTGTATTTGTAATTAGGATATATACAAAATGACTGATAAAAAAATGACTGTTGTTTAATTTTGATACACCAGGATAAAGAATAATTATACTGTCAATAAATAATATGATTTTAGCTATGCTTATATTCCTGTTAAGCTATTACACTTTCAATTATGTTTGACAAAAATAATGGAAAGGTTAATTTATTTGAAAGTTAAAAAATTAGCTTGTACATAAAATTTATTAGGTGAAATAATTTTTTCAACTAATAAAAAAAATAAAAACTAATTAAAATGACACGTTAAACATAACCTTCAACTATTATAATAAAAAGGAATCTTTTGCTAAAGTTTTTTTTTTATGTGTATCTACGTGTTCTTTTCCTTGAAAGTAGTTGTGTGGGGACTTCTACTAATTTACTTCTCTACAAAGATAATTTTTCACATTATTCGAATGAAAAATCTATCAATAAATTATATTTTATACATATTCTTATCCTCCAAACTAATTTGATAATCACTACAGTAACCCTTAATTTTTGCAAAAGTAAGTTGGAGGCAAAGCAAGGCAACACAAACATGCACTGCTTGGGATATTTAAATAGTCATGTATTAAAATCGGAATCTTTACTTTCTAAAAGGTTTCTTAATTTTAGTTGCTCACCAAATTTCAGAGT
Source organism: Glycine latifolia (assembly GCA_013407115.1). Lineage (NCBI taxonomy): Eukaryota > Viridiplantae > Streptophyta > Magnoliopsida > Fabales > Fabaceae > Glycine > Glycine latifolia. Next base: position 28,071,625 of record CM023952.1, on the reverse strand, counting down.
CGAGGTTACTCAAATTGACATGTAATGAACATCTCATTTAATAAATGATAGGTCTTGTGTAAGCTTTTCATTTACTTCTCTTTTATTAATTATTTGTTGAGGGAGAACTAATAAAATATATAAATAACTTTATCTCGTGAAATTTTAATATGAAATGATATATGTTCGTATAAATGCCTGCTGAATGATATATGTATCATGGGCCATTTAATTTGAGTTTCTTTTCCCCCACAATTTATTTGATAATACCATCCATTATTGGTGGTTAACAGTAACAACCGAAAAGGTATAGGATGAGCAGTGATTTCTGCCTTTTCAAGCAAACGCGCAATTCAGATAAGAACAAAAACAAAATCATTATCCACAATCAAAATTGGCTTCATATCTAACCACAAAAAGGGACGAAATAAATCTAGCCATGGATCATGGATGTATGCTTTTACCAAATTGACATGTCTTTTTCTTCTCCTTTTATTTTTATCATCCTTGTGCTTGAAAAGAACAGAGAAAAGCTGCTTCTAGCTTCGTCTATCCAATATTATTATTAGCCATGATATAATATGGTTGTTGAGCATTACTAGTAAGTTATTTTGCTAAGAATGACACCACGGGAAAATCCACTAATCCTCGTTTGTGGCCCTCTTGCGTAAGGGTACGTATATATCTTTATATTATCCCTTTTGTTCTAGACATATAAATGTATAATATATAATATAAATATATCATCATGAATTGGTAATTCTTTTCAATAAGTAAATTGCTCGGGAATAATCGAACACACTTTGCCCAAAAGCTACTTTTCTCTTCCAAATCTCGAAAGCCATTTGTGTACACAATAATCAAATGACTGTTAATTTTTACGTCCTAAACCGAGGACAAATGAATGAAGGATATATATTCTCTCGAAAATATTTAATATCAAATTGAAATATATAATTTAGAAATATTTTCATTTTCTCACATAGATGTTTTTAATATTTTTTTTCTTTTCTCCTTCAAGTTGCTTTTGATATACTTGAATAAAAAGTTTAATTATAACAAATTGGGAGATATAGTTGGATTAGATGGTTAAGAGGAAAAAAAGGAGAAAAAGTTTATATGAGAGATGCCCCTCAAATATGTGCTTATATAGGAAATGTGTATAACAATTTCAATTGACAAATATATTTAATATTTATGGGGTTTTCTATGGGTAACGGGTTTCCAAATATGCATCTTAGTCCTACTTTTATCAACCGTGATTATATTGATCTCGAATTCAAACCGTTTTTTTTTTTTTTCTATTGTGATAAAAAGTTTAAAGTTAGGATTTTGTGCAAATTATTTTAAACCTCCTTTCACTCCGTTTATTTTTTAAAACTTGAATGAAATCCATTCTAATAAAATTAGTTTAAAATCATTAAATCTAATCCAGTCATAAAAGTTTACATTATATATATTGAAAAATAAAAGAATTAATATGTTTTTATTAAAAAAAAAAATCAAACCCTCAATTTTCTAACGCCAAAAGAAACAAACCTGCTTTAGTTTTGGGTGAGATCTAATATGAAGTTGATTCTTTTATGGTCCACCGGTGGAACATTTAAATTTACCTATAATAACAGGTTGTTTTCTGGAAAAAAAAATAAAAAAGAAATAAAAAATACACAAAAATAAAGATAAATTATATTCTAATGGAGAAAGGTTACCGGTTTAGTAGGTATTAGGTTTGAAATTAAAAAAAAGACTACTTGTTCAACCGGTAAAAAAAATTTAATTCATTTGAATTTTTTTTTCTTATGATAAAAAAAAATTTCCCTTTTTTTTCCTAATCTTATCAACTCTTTCTCACCACCTTTGTTTTCTGCCGACGACTTCTTTTGTTGTTGCAAATCTCACATTTCGTTCATTCCAAATTAACAATCAAAATTATTTATAAAGTATATAATTACTAAAATGGGTTTTACAAAATTCTGCTTCGCATGAAGGTTTCTTAAGTTTTTAGACTTTGCTCAGAATAATGAATGATTGGAACATGAATCAGTTTTGTTCATAACAACTTTGAGGCTTACTGCTGGCAAAGGCCAACCATATGATGGTACCAGTCACATAGAAGAAGATCGATGGTGCAAATAGTGATATCTACATGGTATAGAAATGGAATATAAATCAAATAAACAGAATGATACACATCCACGAATAGCTACTTACACTCCATGAATGAGTTGAATCCAGGAGATAACCAATGAGGGCTACACCCACAATTCCAAGAACAGCCCCAACAGTATTAGGTTGGAAATCAAAGAAGGTTACCACCTTTCATTCATTCCAAATACCAATTCAGAATTTCAAAACCTCAAATTTCTAATTTAAAATTAACAAATCTCACAAAAATAAACAACCAATTCATCCCAGATATGCAAAAAGTAACGTTGTTGTAGGGAGAGGGAAAGGAAAGAAGTAGAAGAGTGGCAACGACGCAGGGAGGTTGTTGGCGTGGTGGTGGTGGTGGGAGTTGATGCCAGCGAGGAGGCGGAGAAACAACAATTGCCGTCGTCATCGGGGAGTGAATCTACAAAAAAATCCAGAAAATCCAAAAATGGCGATTGACTCGGCGAGTAATGGCCTCGGAGTACAGACCAATGTCAAGGGCTGTAAGTGCAGCCGCGCGGCAGTAGCGAGGCGGCGGAGGAGGAACTTAATGTGGCCGAGGAGTTGGGCCACACTCTCGGAGTCCGCGAGAAGGGGAGAAACTGAATTCGGTGAAGTCTGCGAGCTTGACCAATGAGGAGTGATTGGTGACGATGGAGACGCACCAGAAGGGATGAGTTGGTGCCGACGTGGTGGTGGGTGGTGCCGAATGAAAAAAACCCAAAGGAAACGCAGGAGAGAGAACAGAAAGTAAAAATAAGAACGTTTTTATTTTTTATTTTTTCTTCCAGTAAATGACTTATTATCACAGGTAAAAATATTTCCTCACCGGTAAGGATGTATATTTAGACTTCATATTAGCTTTCACCTTTGTTTTGAGCCTTGGTTAGTTGGTTTTATCAAAATTTCAAAAACAGTACATTCGTACTTCCTCTCAATTTTTGTGCATCCTTCTTTTTAGGATTGAAAATGAAAGTTAAAAAATGATGCTTCATCCCCTGAAATGAAGCATTTGACATATATGGGAGTGAAGAATGTATAAAAAAAAAAAGAAGTATTAACACATAAAATTTGGAATTGCTTAACACTTCTATATTTCATTTATCAAAATTTACATCAATATTTGCCGCAAAATAGTAGCAATAATTTTGAATGCTAAAAAGCCCCATTCCTGGTTCACAAATCTGTCCCCATTTTCCCTAGGGGCAAATGTTCTATCAAACATTTAGTAATTGCCTTATGACTCTAGTTGGGACCCCAACAACTTAAGTACATAACTGTCCTCAATGATTCCTCTGACTGCTTTGCACCCTCTTCCTTTAATCTTCTAGAAACCACAGCAGAAGATGAGGAAGAAGAAACCTTCTTTGCCTGAGACAAGGATCTCACATGGTTTTTCACTTGATGTTGTGCCGATCTTAAAGCATTGTTCCACCTACACAGGCCCTGGTCCTTCAAGGCCTCCACAACTCCAACACTTGCTGCCACAGCCCAAGTTCTGCTTGCTGAACTCATCTTTGTACAAGTCTTCTTCAAAGAAACTCTTGCTTAATTTGCTTTTTCGATTACCAAAAATAACCCAATTGATACTTGCTAATTGTTGTGTGGTGTGGCTTAGTGGTGATGAATGGAAGAAATCTCTAGCAAGATTTTTAGATTGAGTTTGAGAGAGCAATTGAAATGAAGGTGTTATTATATAGAGGGGAAGCACTTGACATGTGATGTCAGGATTATTACTAAACTAAGGAAATGGCCAAATATTTGGAAAAACCACTGGCATAAAGTTTTGGTGAGGCCAGTGGTTTTGTTGTGTGTTAAGATTTGGAATTTAAGTTCAATGTATCCGTAGTTTTAGGACCACGTGTCTTTGTCACACGAGTGTTGCACTCACTTAAAGTTTAAAATATGTAAATCATAATTTTTCGTGTCACTATGGTACTATGCTGCCTGCTTGGCAAATCAAGACAACTCTCACTGGTTTCGCATCTAATAACATTTTTATTTATTTATGAATGAGTCTATATAACATTTTTGAATTTATTTATTTATGTCACACTATTGAGTAACTTCTTATCTGTTTTATTAAGTAATTTAAATTTATTTTTATTTAATACACTCATATAAAAGTTATCTAATTAATAACAAAATAAATTCAAAGTATATGTTACAACACACAAAAAATCTAATAACTCAACATCTTCAACAAATACAAACTACAATAAGTGGATAGACGGAAACCATAGGGTAAAACCTGAAAAGATAAATCGATTTATTGTACTATTTAACTTTCTTACTATAAAATTACTACTTTCAGTATAACCCTGTAAATAGCAATGACACTTTATATTATTAAAAAAAAAAAAGAGCATGACACTTTGTACAAATCTTTGGCAATCTTCTTACAAATCAAGACACCATTGATTTTCGAAGAATCATATTGTCCATCTGAGAAATTTTATATAGTTGTATATAATTAATTAATTAATTGATTCTATTAGCATAATATTTTATCTATAAAGAGATTAAAAAAATTAAATAAAATGGGATAAAAATAGAAAAAAATATTATACACAGTGTTATATAATTATATAATTCATGCACTTCACTAGCTAATCGCATTTTTTTATATTAAGAAAAAATCCTGATTAATTCAAAATTTTGAAAAATAAACAAAATCTTATCAAGTTGTTCATAGCTATCTTGAGAAAGAACATGTTATATATATCATCGCTCAATTAAGAAAAAATAAAAATATTTTTGATTATTGTACTAAAATTTGATTTTAGTCTATGTATTTTCACAATTCAGACTTTTAAATTTTAAAAACATTTATCAATATAATCATTTTTATTAAAATGGATAATAAATTTACACATTTTTTTTAATATTTTGAAGATTAAAATAATTGATTTAAATGTATAGAAACTGAAACAAAATTTTATAGAAAGTACATTAACAAACTATTCCGAAAATATATAAGCCGAGAATATATATAAGAAGACAAAAAAATATTCCGAGAATATATAAGAAGATAAAAAAAATGAGATTATATAAAAAAAAAAATATAAGAGTATCTTTGGTGTTGAGGGAATCTAAAATCATATTTTTCCTGAAAAAAAATTGTCGGTTCATATATATAGGTGCAGAATGGGTGGATATATATTTTCATAGACGGGATACTGGTAATGTTAACAGTGTTAGCGAAAATTTCAATATAGTTAACTTGAGATCTGGCTGTGAATTAATATTCATGATTACATCAATCTGTCACAATGAACATGTCATAATATTAAATATTAATATACATATATATATATATATATATATATATATATATATATATATATATATTTACATGAATGAATACAAAGCCATCTAGACTCGGGATTCAAAAGGTTAATGTAACCATGTAAAATTTCTCTCTGTTCATATGAGAAAAAATATATTTAATGAAAGAATATGTATTTAATGTGTACAAAATTTCATCAAATTTCGTTAAAAAAAAAAAGAACAGGACTAATTTATCCATTGCCTTCTCCTTCAGTTGGGAACCCAGCAACTTAAGTACATGAGGGTCCTCAAGGATTCTTCTGATTGCTTGGCCTTCTCTCCATGCAGTAGTGTGCTAGAAAGCATAGTAGAAGAGAGCTTCTTTGCCTCTGACAAAGATCTAATATGGCTTTTCACACTTTGTTGAGCTGACTTGAAAGTTGAATTCCATCTGCAGAGGCCCTGGTCCTTCAAGCTCTCCACAATTCCAACACTAACCGCCACAGTCCATGCTCTCCTACTTGAACTCATCATCATCGATCGATCTCTTGCAGTATATAATTAATAAATGTAGGAAAAGTGAAGTGATACACTCTTAATATTCTTCACAACCTCAACTTGATACTAGTGTAGCTCAGTATGTATTATAAGAAAATACTAGCAGATATGTAATTTGTAGTTTGTAGTTTTTGATTGAAGAAATGGAGTGAAAGGGTACTCATGTATAGGGATGAAAAAGTCGGTGACATAAAACAAATGCCATTTTTTTGGGAAAATGAAATGCATTTTAATTGCTGAGAATCCTGTTTCACTGTTACATTGCAGGCCACGTGTCTGTTATTTATGTGCCACGGTGCCACCCAGTTGCATTGCAGAGCAAAGATTAGCTTTTACGTGGAGCTTCTTGCTTGAGTTAAAAGACAACGTGGGCTCCCCGCTTTATATCTTTTATAAAACTAATCAATGCTAGATAGAGCCGGTTTCTGGTCAGAGAATCAATGTTACCCTTTCAAGGCATTAATTAATTGAATAATCCAAACTAAGCCAAATACATGATAAGGAATCTATCTGTATTTTACATTAATATAGGTTTGAATTCCATTAGAACATTTTACAATTCATCATTATTTAAATAAGTTGATTATTTTAAATTTGTGAGTTATATAATATTAAATAAATTTTTTAAGAATTTTATACAAATATTTACTATAATATTAAGTAATTAAAGTAAGTATTTAACTTGAATTATATTAAATTTTGGATTGAAAAAATTATTTTGTTTTGATAGTAGTTAATTAAGTACAATTATTTATATAAGTAACTTATTTAAGTAATGCACTATCAAATCATCAACTCCAATAAAAAAAAGTTATTAAATATTTTACTAAATTTTAAGCAACTCAATTAAGCATTTACATTAAATATGCTCTTACTAACCCAAGTACGCCTTAAAGTTTTTTATTCTTAAAAAAAGAAAAAAAAATATAGTGTGAAAAATTTTTGGAAATAAAATTTTATAACATTCAACTTGACCTTGCATTAAATATGCACCAATGAATGTGTTAATATTTTTTATATGATAATTTAATTTTAACTAAAAATTATTTTTTTGAATTTTAAACTTATAAAAAAATTCTATTTGAATTTTATATCCCAATAATTTTTCTCTCCCTGATTTTTATCATTTTAATCAATGACAACAAATAATAAATCATATATAGCATTTTGATTAAAATTAAACTAACTTCTAATAATATTAATTTATACTCAAAAGTCAAAATATCACACTCAAAATATAAATTAAATATAATTAAAATAATTGATGATTAATAGATAATAAATTAAAAATAAAAATAACAATAAATAATGAAAATAATTTAAAAAATTCGTATATACTAATTTTAATTAACTTAAACAATAAAATATAGCATTAAAGTATAACTAATTTATTCAGATGTATATACCATAAGTTTTTTAATCTCATGAAAAAAAAACCCTAGAAGAATATAAGCAAGAAAATTATTGGCTGAGACCAATAAATCAAGAAAATGATGACTAAAGAATAAAAACAGCTCTCTGATCGCCATATATACCTCAAATTTGTGTTATGTATCCCCAAGAGTTAAAACAAAAAAATAAAATCTAATATAATTAGCCAGTTTCTGACTTCAATATTGGTTGATTTATAATTAAATTGCTTGTTTCTGTTACAAGAGAAGCATACATAGATATCTGATGAAGACACTTTCATCATTGAAAAGTATATTAATTAATGTTGATATTGCCGTTTGGCATTACAATTTTCATACAATCTATCATCTCTATTTACACATAAAGCAATATTCATTTCAAATCAGTTCTCCTTTAAGATCAGTTAGGACCCCAGCAGCTTAAGTACATGACAGTCCTCAAGGACTCTTCAGTCTGTTTGGCCTTCTCACCCTTTAATTTGCTAACAAGACCAGAACAAGAAACATTCTTTGCTTGAGACAAGGATCTAACATGGTTTTTCATGTGCTGCTGAGCACACCTTAAAGCATATATAATTTCATCTGCACACACCCAATTGGTCCTTCAAAGCCTCCACGGCTCCAACACTCGCTGTCACAATCCAAGCCTTGCTTGTTGCACTACACATCTTAATTGTGATGATGATATTCACAGTTCACACTTCACAGCATATATAGAATGTTACCTCTTATTTATAGAGAGGAGTAATGTATGTTACTAGCTACTAGCATGTGCTTGTTGTTGTTGATGAATAAAACTGAGAACAATTTGATTTGGAGAAACCAGAGGCTGTATCTAAGCGGTTTCGGAGATTTAAAGGAAAAAACATGCGGCAGCGTAATAATGGGATGAATGGACATTCACTGGATCTTGGACCACTTCATGGCCCACAGATAATAAAATAGTCAAACTACTATATTCTTAGTCAAAATACTAATTAATTATACTTTCAGTCTCCAAAAATATGTCATTTTTTCTATTTTCATTCTTTATTTTTTAAATAAATATTTAATGAAATATTTTTTTATTTTTTATTTAATTATTTAATTTTCTTTTTGTTCAACTCATTTAAATATCATGAAATTTTCTTTTGATACTTTTCTTTATTTTGAGTTTATTTATTTAATTTTCAAAATAAAAAATCAAGATATTTAGAGGAGTTGAATAAAATATAAACATATGAGTGGAAGGATAATTTGTTAATAATTTTTTTTTATAAAAATCATATAAAAATAATAAGAAGAAATAAAAGAATCATAAAATTTTAAGTGATAAAAACTTAATTAAACCTGAAATATTTTAGTTTAATCCTGCTTTTTCACTTCTTATCTTAATCTTATCATTAAAGAACTAATTTTGGATTTTAATAATCGTTCATCAATAATTACATTAGTTTTAATTTTACATTTTGTTATTAAAATATATTAAAAATGTTGAAATAAAAAAAATTATCACGATAGGAATTGGGATCTATAACTAAAATATGAACAAAGTAAAACTATTCCGGGTCAGGTTTTTGTTTTTGCATTCGGAGATGAATTGAGCCCGCACAGACATAAATTTAAAATTTCACAATCTTTGAGATTCTCTCCTGATTGGAATAGTCCAATAGTATAAAATTTGAAGTTAATTATAATTATGAAATACTTTAAATGATAAATATATTCTTATTTTACTAAAAATTGTTGGTACAAGTGGTTGATCATTTGGGTCTCTTAATTAAGGTTCCAAATTTAATCTCTAACTTGAATATGAAGTTGAAACTAGAATTATCACTTTATCAAAAGATAGATGATTAATTAGATGCTAAATAAGAAGTCCAATTTCTGCTTAAAAAATATTTATATACTCTTATTTTCTCCCTGGTTAGATGTACTCTTTCCTCCTCACGTTTCACATTTGTTCACAAGAGCAAACAAGTGCTCTAACATTCTTTATGGGACGCAAACCTTAGGTGCTTGGGAAAAGGTTTAGGTATTCTGCTTCTCCATCACTCCGAAATGGGCTGCAAATAATATTGTGACTATATACTCTTATTCAGTTGAGCACTCCACATCCAGAATAGGAAAAGAATAGATAAGTTGAGTAACAATTACGTGTTGGTAAATATTGACAACACTCTCTTGCAGCACTTGAAACCAGGAAAAACAGTGAAATCCTAAAGCTTGATGTTTATTGAATGGCATAGATAAAATCTGATACCAAAAGGTTGCCGTGAATATTCATGTGAATGCTTTTAAATAGGCAAGAATAAATATGTACATCTGATAACAACTTGCTGTTGTAAACAAACTAGTAAATATAAATAAACTAACAACATCCTATAAATCTGATAGATATCTATAATTAACTAATAAACAAAAGAATATCTGATACGATAGGATCAAATCTTGTATGAATAATATCATATCTCTTATAATTAACTAATAAACAGAAGAATATCTGATACAATAGGATCAAATCTTGTATCGTTAATATTATATCTCCAACACTTTCCCTCAAGTTGGAGCACGTAAGAATGAAATGCCCAACTTGGGAAGAAATGTAAGAAGCATGGACTGTCCTAAAGATTTGGTGAAGATGTCAGCCAGTTGGGAATGCAATCGAACAAATGATGTGGTAATGGTATTGGCTTGAATTTGCTCACAGACGAAATGACAGTCGAGCTCTATATGTTTAGTGCGCTTGTGGAACACTGGATTCCCAGCTCTGTGGATGGCTGCTTTATTGTCACAAAACAACTCCATAGGGTTGTTGTGGAGCACATTGAGAGAAGTAAGAAATCCCTTTAGCCAAACTAGCTCAACTGTAGCAGTTGCCATGGCTCTATACTCGGCTTCGACAGAAGAGCGAGCTATCGTCACCTATTTCTTGGTTCTCCATGATACTGGTGAAGTGCCTATCATGATGAAGTATCATGTGACAAACTTGCGTGTGAAGGGACATGAGGCCTAGTCAGAATCACAATATGCGTGGACCTTCAAGTCACAATCGAATTTCATGAGGAGTCCTTGGCCAGGATTATGTTTGACATATCGAAGGACTCTCATAATTACATCATAGTGAATCTACTTTGGTTGCTGCATAAATTGAGAAAGGACATGAACAACATAGCTTAAATCTGGTCGTGTGATATTAAGGTAGATGAGCTTGCCAATCAATCATTGATGGCGTTCAAGATTCTCAAAGTCTTGTCCTTCTGCAAGTCCAAGTCGATGATTTTGTTCAACGGGGGAGTTGGCTGGTTTGCTGCCACTCAGACCAAATTCTTGCAAAATATCAAGGGCGTACTTCCGTTGGCATAAGAAAATTTCTTCTTTGCTTCGAGCGATTTCAATTCTGAGGAAGTATTTCAAACTTCCTAAATCTTTTATCTTAAAACATTGATTCAAATATTCCTTTACTTGTTTACACACTTGTGTATTATTTCCTGCCAAGACTATGTCATCTACTTTGATTAAAAGAAAAAGAAAAACATAACATTTTTGCAATGTGAAAATAGTGTAATCTACTTGAGATTGTTGAAAACCGTACGCTGTAAGTGAAGAGCTCAACTTAGAGAACCAGTTTCTAGGTGATTGTCTCAAACCGTATAATGATTTGCTTAACCTACAAACCTGATGTTTCGATCCATTCCTAAATCCTGGGGAGGAACTTCATGTACACTTCTTCACTAAGATCTCCATTCAAAAATGCATTATGAACATCAAGTTGATGTAGCTCCCACTTTTTTGCTGCTGCGACTGCTAACAGTGTTCTAATGCTTGTCATTTTCGCTACAGGTGCATAGGTTTCACCAAAATCTTCCCCAGCCACTTGATGATTTCCAACAATCATTAGTTGCGCCTTGTATCGTTCGATGGTTCCATCAAAGTGATATTTAATCTTGAACACCCATTTATTGGGTAGAGCTCATTTTCCTGAAGGTAAAGTTGTTATTGTCCAAGTGTCATTATCCTCCAGTGCATTGATTTATTTTCTCATTGCATCAACCCATCGTGAGTTTGTCATAGCTTCCTTGAAGTGTTTGGGTTTGTGGCCTGCATCAATAGCAGCTACAAATGTACGATGATGGGAAGAAAAATTAGACATGCTAAGAAAATCATGTAATGAATATTTGATACCTGACCTAAGGGCTAGGATTTTATGTGTTTCAACTGCATTACATTCATAATCGTTGAGATACACAAGTGTTCTTCATGCACGCTGTTGGCGGTCTTGGGCTGCTCTTGGTCTGTCATCATGTGAAACTACAAGACTTCCCCTGTTGGCAGCATCACTCCTAGATGGTGGTATTTCCACGGTTACTCCCTTTGTTAATTCATCTGGTACAGGAGTTGGAGCCTCTTGCAATAGCCCAACGCCTTCAACATTTTCTGCTACAAGGGTGTGATCATTTACATCTGTTATCACAGGTAAGGATGGCAAAGTAGGAAAACATGATTCACTGATTGGGGTTGTCAGCAAAGGAAAAGTATCTTCATGAAACTTTACATCCCTGCATACAAAATGTTCTTTGGTTTCCAGGTCATAAACATGCCAACCCTATTCAGAAACTGGATATCCTATAAACATGCATTGATGAAAACGAGAAGCAAATTTGTCATTGGGTTTGGGTCTCACTTTGGCAAAGCATAAACAACCAAAAATTCTCAAAGGTTCATAGCTTGGTGCAACTCCATATAGCAACTCATGAGGAGTATGACCATCAATAATTTTTTTATGGAGTTCTATTAATTAAATGAACTCTTGCAAGCACACTTTCTTCCCAAAACTCAATAAGTAATCCTGCTTGAAATAACAACGCCCTAGACACGTTTCGGATGTGCCTATGTTTTCTTTCCACGCGACCATTCTGTTCAGGTGTATAAATACAAGACATCTGATGTATTATTCCATTCTCATGATACAATTTCAACAAATTATTTGATTTAAATTCAGTTCCATTATCAAACCTGATTACTTTCACCATTTTCCTAAACTGGTTTCGTATCATAGCTAAGAATTTTTGCATTCGATCACACGTTTCTCTTTTTCAGCTAACAAATATACCATATGAATCTACTAAAATATCAACGATTGTTAGAAAGTAATGTGCACTAGAAGAAGAGGAACGATAGGGTCCCCAAGTGTCACAATGGATCAAATCAAAAACATGTTTTACTTCGATTATTTGTTAAATGAAACATGGTCCTAGTTTGCTTGGCACGACAACATATATCACAAGCCTTATTGGATGCAATTTTTGCTGAAAAATTTGAAATTAACGGAAGCAAAGACACAACTTCATAGGATGGGTGACACAATCTTTTATGCCATAATTCTGCAAATTGATGAACACGAATAGCAGAAACTGAAGCACTTTTGGATTGAAACACATAAACACCTGCATTAAGATCACCCAAGCCAGTCTCCCTCATCGATACTTGGTCCTGCAAAACACATTTTCCATTAGTAAATATCACTTTGTTGTCACTATGCCGTAGTAATTGAGATACTGAAATCAGATTGCATCGCAAGTGTGGCACAAACAGGACATTAGTTAATTTAATATTTTTGTTGAGAATCACTGTCCCTTGCTTTTCTGCATGTGTTATGGAACCATTAGGCAACACCATTGTTAGAGGCTTGATATTCTCAATATCAGTCAATAGATCCATTGTCCCTGTCATATGTTGTGAGGCTCCACTATCAATAAGTCATTGTGATTGAATAATCTTACCAGATAATTTGTCACTAGTTTGAGGTTAATCCACCAATGTCATAAGCTTGTTGACCACCTCAGGGATTAGGACAGAAAAGGTTGCTGCCTGTTGTGGAGCTTCTGAAATCTGCCATGTGTGTACCTTCCTTCAGATCGTCCTCGAAATCCACCACGAGTAGGAGGATATTCGATTATTTTCCAGCACCTTGAAGGGTCATGATTGGTCTTCCCACAGTGGGGCAAGGTACTCTCTCCGTTTGTTTTTCAGGTTCCATACGCTGCATTGTAGTCTCTATTCCTCTATTTGGCTTAGTTCAAGCTACATACCCTATCACACCACTTGGTTCCTCCTGATTACGGGAAATAGTGCGATGTGTCTCTTCTTGTGTCATAATGGCATACACATTGTTAACAATTGAGAGTGGTGAACTGTTTAGGATTTGTGAGCGTAAATTCCCAAATGTGGCTTTGTCTAACCCCATAAGGAATTGATAGACATGATCATGCTCTCTTTCCTCTTCAAGTTCCTTTGCATAAGCAAAGTTATCACCACAAACACAGGACTTACGAGACTTGCTTTCCTCGAGTTTGTCCTAAACTCCTCTTAGCTTTGTGTAGTGCTCTCCAATGTTGATTCCTTGTTGTCTCATGTTGGCTAGGCTTGCTTTGAGTTGATATTGACGCAGAAATTTTGCACCGCGTATCTCTCCTTCAAATCATCCCAGAGGTCTTTTACCTCATCAAAACATTTGATGAATGGTTGCAAACTCAGATCAATGGTGTTGTGTATCCATCCATTGATCATTGAGTTACACATCTCCCATGCACGCCATTCGTCCGTACTCTCCTTTTCTGGCCTCTTCACGGATCTAGTTATGAATCCAATTTTGTTTTTCGCTTTGAGTGCGTTTCTCATGAGCTTTGCCCAATTCTCATAGTTGGTTTCTCCTTGCAGCATCACTGTTGTCAATAGGAAACCTGAGCTATCTAAACTTCCCAAATATAATGGTGAACGGCTTCAAGTTGCTGCTTCCTTCATTGGCCATTTTCTTTTAGGCTAGCTTTCATACTCTTATTTAGAAATTGTATGCTACAGAAGTATTTAGGAATGCTCTGATACCAAGATAAAATCTGATACCAAAAGGTTGCCTTAATTGAATATTCATGTGAATGCCTTTAAATAGGCAAGAATAAATCTGTACATCTGATAACAACTTGCTGTTGTAAACAAACTAGTAAATATTAACAAATTAACAACATCCTATAAATCTGATAGATATCTATAACTAACTAATAAACAAAAAAATATCTTATACGATATGATCAAATCTTGTAAGAATATCTGATATGATAGGATCAAATCTTATATGGCTAATATCATATCTCCAACATGCATAAGTCTTATTTCCTTTAATTAACTTTGAATATTTTCACAATAAGAAATGGGTGCCACGAAAAATAACACAGGAAAAATTCAGAGAGAAAAGTCATTTCTCAATACTTGTTTAGCTTTATAAATTACATCTTACAATTATTCAGCATAATACATACATAACCCTGGTCATCATATAAAAAATCCTATGCATAAAAGCAATTTCTGTCTCAAATTTCATGATTCCAATGATGATTCAATGTTGATCGCTCTTCCAAATGCATGCTTCAGACTCATTTCTCGATTAAATAAGCTTCTGATTCGATCGGATCAAATCAACAGCATGCATGTAACGTCAATTGACAGTTAAGACACTTCTGTGATTGGTGGGTGCACCTTCTGGCTCTTCCGCTCCTCATCTTCCTTCAATTCATATTCCAAGAAGAAAAATAAAGAAATCGAGAATTGTATATCTATGCATCTTTGTTTAGTTGGGACCCCAGCAACTCAAGTACATAACGGTTCTCAAAGACTCTTCTGACTTCTTAGCTTTCTCATCTTTCAATTTGGCTGAAGCCATAGCAGATGGTTGGGAAGAAAGCTTCTTGGTCTGAGACAAAGACCTCATATTATGTTTAGCATGTTGTTGTGCTGATCTCATCACACTGTTCCACCTGCAGATATCCTGATCCTTCAAGGCCTCCACCACTCCAACACTTGCTGCCACGGACCAAGTCCAAGCACGGCTTGTTGAACTCATTCTTGATCGATCACAACTCTTGAACGATTACAAAGTAGTAGATGATGATGCCAAATTGCTATATAATAGTTATTTTGCGGGTGTGGAATGTAAGAACAAGGTAGTGTCTAATTTGTTGTTTGTATGAAGAATATTTATTGATAAGTTGAAGATGAATGAATGGGTGCTGCAGGTTGTTGTTAATATATATGGTGTGAGATAGAGGGAATGGAAAACACAGATACTAGTTTAGTTTGTGTGCAAAACCAAAGGCCGTGGGAAAAAGGCACATGGTTTTGGTTAGTGATGCGTGTGTTTTGTTTGTCAGGTGAGGAGGATCTAAATTGGGTTATCCAATTAAGAATCTATCAACAGTTTGTTTCACTAGTTGTTATAGTTGTAGGACCACATAATTGCTCATTGGAAGCGACAAAAGATGATGCATCAGCTAACTATCAATTTAGTACGAACATTGTTTATTAGTAGGTGAATCTTATATGGAACCGTGGTTTAGTCCGTGGAGCCAAAACCACTACAGAGATTGAAAGTAACTGGTATAGAGATATTAATTGGTGAGGCCAAAATTCAGTTCCTGGCGCGGACCTTATCATCTTTGGATTAACGATACCAGTATGTGTGGATAAGGCGCGGATAAGTGGCATGAAAATTCAATTAGAAGATAAATTCATTTTGTGAGAAAATATTATTTTCTGATAAAAAAAATCATTTTCTAAGAAGAAAAACTCTTAACATTAACTGTAGGAAAAATATTTCTCGACATCAAATCACTAGTTAATACCTGCATAGTCATGTGATAGAAAAAACAAACAAATTTAAATATGTTTTTATTACTTACAAAATAAGTTAGTTTTGATTCTTCTAAATTTTTATTTTATTTTTCATTATTCAAAAATTTGAAATCATTGTTTTGGTCCTATAAAATGAGAGAATTTTGTATTAGTTAAATTTGAGTTTAAGTATTTTTCTTTAATTCAATTATTTATTTTGATAAGACAAATGTTAATCACTATCCAAAAGATATTGGATAAGAAATTTTAAATAAAAATATTTTTATTGAAAGGCAAAAAATTGTTTGAATAGAATAACGATTGTAACCTAATGAGATAAAAATCTCATGCACATTTCTGGAGCTGAAATTCTTTGAATAGAATAACGATTTTAACCTATGTCAGGTCAATATGAAGGAAATTATGCGAAAGACGCTCTCTTATAATTTACATAATAAATATTTTTTCTTTTAATTTTTTAACCAATATGCTATTGGCACTTGTTAGCAAAAGACTCTTGTTTGTAAAATTCTCCCACTTTAATCAATCATTCCTTGAAACCAGGAAAAATAGTGAAATGCTATTGGATTAAAGTTTTAAGTTTACTGAACTGCGCAAGTTTTAAACCCCTTTAATTAGCTTCCTTGGAACCTTTTCATAACATGCTAGGTGGGGATCCCACAAAAAAATAACACGGGAAAATTTCACAGATAAAAAGTCATTTCTTAATATTTGTTGGCTAATAAATTCCACTTCACAATTATTCAGCATAACACATAACCCCCGTTCATCATGTAAAAAATCCTATACATATATAGCAATTTCTGTCTCAAATTTCATCATTCTAAAGATGATTATCGATTAAATAAAGGCGATTGCCATGAATTGGCATTAGCGCACTCTTCCAAATCCAATCCATATGTCTCTCCCAGGTAGCAGAAGACATGCTTCAGACTATATATTATTAGTTCAGATTCTGATTCGATCGGTTTGATCAACAGGTGTTCAAGCATAGCATGCAAGTAACATGGTGTTAGTTGAGAGTTGAGATTCTTCTCTGATAGGTGCATCTTCTGAGTCTTCCATTTCTCATCTTCCTGCAATTCATATTCCAAGAAGAAAAAAAAATCCAGAAGTGCATAAAATCCATGCATCTGTATTTAGTTGGGACCCCAGCAACTCAAGTACATAACGGTTCTCAAGGACTCCTCTGACTTCTTAGCTTTCTCATCTTTCAATTTGGCTGAAGCCATAGCAGATGATTGAGAAGAAAGCTTCTTGGTCTGAGACAAAGACCTCACATTATGTTTAACATGTTGTTGTGCTGATCTCATCACACTGTTCCACCTGCATATACCTTGGTCCTTCAAGGCCTCCACCACTCCAACACTTGCCGCCACGGTCCAAGTCCAAGCACGGCTTGTTGAACTCATTCTTGATCACAACTCTTGAACGATAAGCTAGAAAGTAGATGATGCTAATAGTTTTTGTTGTGTTTGTGTGGAATTTAAGAACAAGGTAGTGTCTAGTTTGATTTGTATGGAGAATATAAATTGGTGAGTTGAAGATGAATGAATATGGGGTGCAGTTTGTTGATAATATATAGTGTGAGATTGAGATAATAATGGAAAACAGAGACACTAGCTAGTTTAATTAGTTTGTGTGCAAAATCAGAGGCAGTGGAAAAGGCACACACATGGTTTTGGTTTGTGGGGTGTGATGCGTGTTAAATTTTGTTTGTTACGTAAGGATCTAAAATGGGTATATATATATATCCCATTAAGAATCTCTCAACAGTTAATTTGTGTCAAGGACTTCACTGCACTAGTAGTTGTAGTACCACACAACTTCAACTTGCGCTTGACACTGCTGGATTATAGCTCATTGGAAGCGACAAAAGATGATTATTTTTTTCTTTTGTTGTTGAATGCGTACACGTTTTTGAGTGCTTTATCAGTTAGGTGCGCACATTGTTTATACGGAGAATCGTAGAGTACGGAACTTAGGTTTGGTACGTGGAGCCAAAACCATTTGAGTTTGTAAGTTGAAAGTAACTTGTACAGAGCAAAAAAAAAAAAAAAAATATATATATATATATATATATATATATATATATATATATGGGAAGCCGAATTTCAGTATCTGAATCTTATCATATTTTTTTTGGATTAACATTATCTTGATATAATTAAGGATATGAATGATAGAGTTATTACATGTATGAAAGTTTGTAATGGAATATCAAATTATTTTTCTATCACGGTAGGTGTACACTAAGGTTTGACTTTTAATCCTTATCTTTTTGCCTTAGTGATAGATAAACTAATAAAAGATATTCAAGAGAAAGTGTCATAGTATATACTTTTTGCAGATGATATTATGTTTACTAATGAGATCAAAGACGGTTTTAGTAAGAAACTTGAATTGTGGAGAAGTACCTTGTAGTCTAAAGTATTTACGTTAAGGCAGATCAAGAATACGTATATGAAATGTAATTTTTCACTAGTAAGAGATGGTGATCAGAAATGTGCATCTACTTGGTCAAGAGGTACCTAATAAAGATGTTTTTAGATACCTGAAATCAATTTTGTAAAAAGGTGAAGAGATTGATGAGAATGTAAATCATAGTATCAGAGCAGGGTGGATGAAATGACGGAATGCATCTGGATTGATGTGTAACCGCAAAATTCCCCTTAAGCTAAAAGGAAAATTCTATAAAACAACTGTAAGATCTACAATATTATATGGAGTTGAGTGTAAGCCAACACATGGGCAACATAAACATAAAATAGGGGTAGCAAAAATGATGATGTTAAGGTGGATGTGTGATTATACGATGATTGATAAGGTAAGAAACGAAGATATTCGACGAAAGATAACAGTAGTACCGATGAGTGAAAAGATGATGAAACATAGATTGAGTTGATTTGGATATGTAATGAGATGACCATTGGATGCTCCCGTAAGAACAAAAGTTTGTTATCAAAAGTTCGACATAAATAGAGGTAAAGGTAGACCGAAACTTATCTGAAAAAGGTAGTTACACAAGACTTAATAGAGTGAGATATAGATTGGTGGACGGTGTGTCTCAGGACTAAATGGAGAAAAACTATAAGATTGATAGAGGGTTACACTCGTTATTATCTCTATGTTGCATATGATTCATTTTTAGTCTTTTTCCTCTTCATTTCTCTCTCCTTTTCCCCCCTTCTTTTCTTTTATCTTATTTTCCTTTTTAAACATCCTCATATTTATCATTGAGTTTATCTACCACCAATCTTAATTAATTTGGCTCCAAAATGAAAATTATCTGATAAACCATGTTGTAAGAAATTACAAAAACTGGTGCTAACATATTAACTTATACTGGACTCGTAAATCAACAAGTAGTTGTACGAGTGATTTTGAGTTCCATCTCACATTCAAGTTTTGTAAATGAAAATGATTAAAAGAAATTTTTTTATTAAAAATAATTAATTAAATTTTTCAGTAAAAATTAATTATTATTTAATAAATATTCCACGTCAATGTTATTATAAAAATTACTAGTATCATAAATGAACATTATACAGTACTTATACATGATGGGAAAAGGTTGTAAAATAATTTATTGTAATAGTTATTGAAGTAAAGTATTCATTTCCTTTTTCACGGGAACTCCTAATTTTGCAAGTAAATCAAGAAAACTGCACGAGATACTTGCGTTAAACAGTGCTGTGACGAATGTTCATGCTCGATGTTAAATGGTGTGTGGTGATAAAAAAAAAGTACATGTTAAAATTATGTAGGATGCGGTACATATTCTTCATTTACTCGAACCTAAGTTGTTCTATAAAAAATTCCTCCCCTTCTCGGCTTGTTTCCTTTAACATGAGATCTACCAAAGTAGGATTGATATAACATAAACTTATTTCTGTATTCCACTTTTTTAAACTATTAACTATTAAGTGTAATGATGGGTGATTTCTCTTCACCATAAATATTCCATCAACACTCATTATTTTACTTGGCTATATTACATTATATCACTACTCAGTTTATAATAATATCCTGAGTATTTCATGAACGAATAAATAGCCGAATCAGAGTTGATGTTAAGAGAAATTTAATAATGTCTATTCTAATTTATAATAATAATAATAATAATGTATTTACAATTTTTTACGCATTTTTCTAAAATACATATAGATTCCATGGCTTTTTCTTACCTTAACTTCTTTTTTCTTTTTAAGAGTGAGAGAAGCTCCTTTTTTCTTTTATCTAATCTTTTAATTTTCCTTATGTTTAATTCAAGGCCACTGAGATTTAGAGTTGAGTACCAATCGATGGTTCTATGATGGATTGATGAACTTAAAAGAATTTATTCTAATCATGAATGAAAAATAAATTGTGGGCAATGAGTAAAATGCTCTTGCATGTATAAATATCTATTATACATGAATATAGACATTAAAGTTCTTTTTAGGGTCGATATTAAAGTTATTAATAGGTTTAATCACAAATTTTTGTTTTTTAAAATTGCATATATGATATTTTACCCAATTCTAACTATTAATTCTCATGCCCAATATTTATTGATTATTGAGGATTTGTGGAAACAAGGAAATTGAGCTTTTAGGCAATATATGATTCTCTTTATTTTCAATTTTTATATCATTTACATATTTTTATTTCTTTTCTTTTTCATTATCTTATTTATTACATCTATCATTTTTAGGTGTTTTTTAGTATCTTTCTCATCTATCCCAAGGTCCTAGTGCAAAAAAAACCTTTTTTTATTTTTAGTTATAAAAAACATTTAAAACTTATCACAAGTGATGTGATAAGTGTCATAAAGGACAATTGTATGAGATAATAAGATATCTATTATTTTCAATGTGTTATAGGAATATATTTTATACAAATATAATCTAATAGGTTTTTAGTGTTTTGATGTGATTTAGGTAGGCATAGCAGAGTGCTGATTTATAAATTAGATTCTGTTAACTTCTTATTTTGATTTAAGACTCACTCTATGATAATATGAACTTTAAGAAAGCTTAGAATGAAAAATTTTAATTGTAAGAAGTATTTCTAAAGCTACCAAAATTTTAGGAATTTTTTTTTTTAAAATGAAATCACACAATAATTTCCGTGCCAAAGCACGTAATTTTTATTGATATGGCAATTTACAGTCACAGCCAAATCGCAATACACACCCACCAACAATTAATGAGGATCAAAACCTTGCACAATCAGTGCACCAACAGTGCTATATATGTTATGAGCACTCTCCAGTTTTATAGAATTACGTGGCTTAGCTGATCACTGGCATCATATTTTTTGTGCCCTGCTGAATTATGCTAAATATTTATGATATTAATCTATTGTTTTCTAACTCTAAGAATTAGGACCCCATGTGCTCAAATACATAACTGTTCTGAGAGACTCCTCTGCCATCCTTCTCTTCTCATCATCTCTCAGGTTATTTGAAGATGCTGAAGAAGAAGTAGAAGTAGAAGGAGAAGGAGAAACCAGCTTCTTGGCCTGAGTTACTGACCCTATGTGGTTCTTGGCATGTTGAGCCACCGACTTCATTGTGTTGTTCATTTTGCAATACCCTTGATCCTTCAACGCCTCCACCACTCCAACAGTGGTTGCAACCACAAAAGTTCCACGACACATGTTATGTATAATTGGTGCAGTTTCAAACTACAACTTCCCTAATAATCCTTCACTGTTTTGTGATAACTGATATCAGTAGTTGAAGTTGCTACTATGACTACAAGTGAGTGAGTTTTGGTGCTTATATAGATTAAGAATTGAGGCTTAGGGGGAAAAAACCGGACGCTATTTTGGTTTGTTACAGGTGGATTGAACTATGTGGATAGCCTGAGGTTTTCATTTTCACTAGCCGCATCTTAATTGCCACATAGATAACTCTCCTTTGTCTTTATTCTTTAGACTTTATTCGAGTTTGCATTTTTAATTATTGCTGGCTGCTGCCAATTGCATTATCGCAAGGCCCTTTGGCACATGGTTTTGCCACGAGCCCATAATATCTGTAAAATTTGGACCCGTAGTTTTGGGAGTTATACCATTGTTTATTAAATGATGATGATTAGGTGGGGGCATACCAAGAGAGCCACCAATATCCAATAGTGTAGTACTTTGTATTTATTTAGCATCACCCACTTGCACACGAAATTGTCTTTTATTATACAGAGTAGAAGGATTGCGATCTTTGCTTAGATTATCATCACATCCTAAACATATGTTGGGAACTCAAACAATTTTCTATTCATATGTTGTTTGTGCCATGGAATTAATAGCTTAATCTGAAATATACAGTACAATACAGAGCGTATATACTGTAACATCTTGAGGATCACTAATTACTAGACGAGTGCTGGTGTGTGTGTTTTGTTATGAGCAAAAGCCTAAGTTGATTAAGGGTTATAAGATTAATTTGATGATTGAAGGAAGAAGAGAGAAAAAGAGATGATGAGTTTAAATTCTTCACACTAAAAAAAATTAATAAATTAATAATTAATATTGACGTTAAAAAAAAAAAAGCAAAAGCTCAACTATGTATGCTCTGTTTTCCCTTTTCAAAGTTACCAATTCCAATAACATGGAGAGTTCTGTGTACAGCTTGTTTGACCAACCATTAATCTGTTTTACTTATAATAACGTTGTTTCATCATCATGCATACCTTGTGGAATTCTCTTTATGGACAAGGCTATATTCACTAAAGAAAACTTTGATATCAGGTCATAATAGAAAAAAATAAAATTTTGGAGAGGTAGATCAAGCTTACAAGAAATCAAGGTGCTCAATGGAGACACGTTTGTTTGTTAGACAGATAAATCAACGCATGATTAAGGGTGTGTTTGCAAATCAGTTGCACTTAAGGCAATTGGTGTTGAAAAAAAAAAAAACTACCCTCACATTGCTTTACCTTTAATACCTTAGGTCATCTCCGGTGAAAGCAACTTATTTGAGTTTCTTATTGAATGTTAGTGGGTCCGGTAAAATGTGCTCTTTATATTAGATGCGCTCCTTAATTTTAAGGGATTTAATTTGCCACCTGGATCACCTCCAATGAATGAAAAAAATAAGAAACGATTTCTTGATTGCCACATCAAATAAGGAACTTCTAAGGTACCTGCATTGGAAATGACCTTAGAACACTATTTTTCCATTGAAAGTGGGTTTAAATGCTTAACCAAATACATACTAAATCCTTGATGGAGTCGAGAAACATACTATCATTTATTTACAAACGTACCCATAATAATAAAACAAGGAAAGAGTAAACTTTATCTTCTTTTAAACTTACATTCTATATTTTAATTTTATTAGTAATTGATTATTAAATTTTATCTTCCTACAAATAAATACACTTTATTTTTGTCTCAATGGATTCTTAAATTTTATTTATTTTATAACTAAGCATCCTAAATGTTAATTTCATTTTAATCAATCCTTAAATTTTACCTTATTTTACATATAATTGCTTAATTTTCCTTAATTTTTTTATTCATCCATTTACTAAATAAAGTCAATAATTTTTGTCTCTATCATCATATATGACATTGACTAATTTGCTTACGTGTCTAATAAAAGATTGCGTGACTATTTCAAGTGAAACCCAATAATGTGTATGTGATGTCATATTAACAAATGAATCACAATTTTTTAGCCTTAAAATAGGTTATTTATCTATCTTAAAATGAATCATAGATATTAAAACAAAAGTTTCAAAATTTGAAGGAATAAAAATTAAAGAAAAATATTCTACCGACCCAAAATCAAAATTAACTCATTTCATAGTGATAAAAACAGTGATTTTAAATTTAGAGGGATAAAAACTAAAAAAAATTATATTTTAAGGTCTAAGACAAAAATTTACTTATTTTAGAAATAGTAAAAACATATTTAAGCATGCATTCAACATAACTAAATGAGTTAAAGGTCCATGGGGAGGTTTTTCTGTTGGTTGGGCTTAACGATTCAAGCAAAGCCCAAACCAGATTCGGATTAGGGAGTAGTGGAGCCCATGAAGAACGTGAATGGGGATTGGGGGCAGAAAATGGACGAATTTTTGTTCACCTCATTGACTGGTTCCTTAATCCTTAATAAGTAAACATTTTTTCTTTTTTGCTATTGTTTTACCCTTGATGATCTTTGTTTCCTCCGTCAAGTTTAGCCATAAATCAACTTATTATTTATAATGCACTGTTTTGGATAAAGATGGGTGAACAGTTTTAACACAAAATTTAGCCACTAGTCAATGCATTTCTTTCCACCTGTTACTGTAGGATCCACAACTATAGATATTCCTCACTAATCACTATCATAAAACACCACGAACTTTTTTGGTAAATGTGAAGCATAGCACTCCAATCCCAGTTCTTCACGCACTGTGTATAATATTTAAACCATTTTTTACACTCAAATATTGAAAGTTACATAAGCACTCCAACATTCTCATAATAATAAAAGGAAAGTAGAGAATAAAGATTCGTTTATTGAGTTTTAACTCGACATTTACAAAGCTCTATGTACAGTAATGCTGCTGCATTTATATATTTTCAGAAAAACAGTAGTGATAGGCTACTAGCGAAATATGAAAAGCGCTAATCGTGATACTGATAAGAACACCCTTTTGGATAAACTCACATGTAGGAAACAAAAATCAGAAGATAAAATAAATTATACTTCTAGTTAAAATTAACTTAAGTAAGTATTCAAATAAACTTTTGGGGAAGTTAAACAAGTTTTTATAAATTAACTTATACTAAGTTTAATTCATTTTATTTTTTTATTTCTTTTCCTATGAATATTTATTGAAAAAGTTATCCAAAAAATCCAAATATCTTACCTGTCAATACACACAGTTCTTGAGGGTTTGAAGGTGCTCCTTTAGTTAGAACCCAGCAACTCAAGTACATAACAGCTCTAAGAGATTCTTCAGCTTTTTTAAATCTATCAGCAGCATCAACATTGCTGTTCTTGGATGCTTGATTCCTTCCTCCATGTTTTGAACCAGTTGGAGAATATGAATATCTCTGCTCGTGCACATCTCCAAGTTCAAAATCATGTTACTTTCCCCACTCTTGGATTTTTTGGGAAGAGGGTTAGAAGTGACTAGATTCGATCGGACAAGGAAGATTAAAGAAAACAACTTGCTATAAAAGAACATAAAAAGCCACACACAGGCATTTGAAACTCGAGGAACATGTATGTTGTTAATATATAAGAAATGGAAATGATACAACTGAATTTTTTTACTGTTATAACTCTGCAAAACCTTATAAAAGAAAGTTTAACTTTAATAAACACTAAGAATTTATGTATTGTCAGTGTAATTTTTTTTTTATGAATCAATCATAAACTTATCATATACAATTATGATAAACTTATCATATATAATCAGGGGCGGAGACAGGGGGGGGCTAGGGTGGGCCACCGCCCCCCTTAAAATTTTATTAATATAATTTTTATTATATATATTAAAAATTAAAAATTAAAAATTAAAAAAAATAATTTAACAATAACAAAATATTACATTGCATAATATAATGATATAATATTTTTTAATATTACATTAAAAAATAGGATAAAATATTTTTGAGATTGCATTACATAATATATTAAAAATCTTTAAGATTATATTACATAATAAGATAAAATATTTTTTAATATTGCATTCAAATATAGTATAGAATATTTTTTAATATTGTATTCAAAAATATGATAGAATATTTTTAAGATTGTATTGCATAATATAAAATATTTTTAAGATTGTATTGTATAATATAAAATATATTTAAGATCGCATTGCATAATATGATAAAATATTTTTAGGATTGTATTTCAAAAATTGGTTAAAATCGTATGCTTAAATTAATATAAATAGAAATATATTTTTGTGTTGATAGTATGCATTCCATTCCAAATAATATTAGAGTTTTAGAGAGTTTATGTTTGCATTATTGAGAAAATTGTTATGAGATCATATAGAAGCGTTTGACAAGTCTAATTCTTAACTTTCCATCAGAATTTAAAGGTACTTATTTATTATCATAGTGGAGTTGTCCATTGGATTGATTATCCAATTTGGACGTTGTGATTTTTTATCCAATTGGGTTTTCCACGCTAAAACTGATTGTGTCTTCTTTATCTCTTATCTCCATATTATTACTTTGAGTTTGATTTTAAATTATGAATTATTTTATTAAGACTCACTAAACTTTGTATCAACCCACCCTGTTTGCAATTTGTCTTTTTATGGTTTGCGGTTTGCATATTTTTGTATATTATATTTATATTGTCTTCAAATACTTTTATTTACGATATAATTTTTTTATGTTCGCCCCCCCTCAAAAAAATTTCTGGCTCCGCCACTGTATATAATTATTATAATTAGATGGCAAGGTGTTTATATAGTTTGTTTATTCAAACACTAAATGATACATGAAATTTATTTTACTGAATAAATGCAGTGTGCATTATATCATTTACTGAATAAATTCACAACTGAAACCGGTACTAGTATGAGATCGAAAACTAAAATGATCAAACCCACAAAATGACTATAATCTGAAAGCTATTTTCTGGTTCTAACTCAAGGATGTGGGTCATTTTGAATATAACGATGAGGCATGTTATGAGACTTAAGCTTAACACGAGGGTTTATTTTCTTTATTTTTTTAAAAACTGAATCATTTTTAAAAATAACAATCAAACACAATCCTTATTCTATTAAGAGATCTAGATTAGTTGGTTGAGTGCATGAGTCATTATAAACTCCTTAATAGTTAAATTTGATTTCTATGATTAAAAAAAATCATCCTTATTCTATTTCAACTAATATTATTTTAAACATCTTGTGTTTAGTTTCATTGCTTATTGAGAGGAAAGCAGCAACCCTCAACTAGTTAACTTCGTATTTTCCTTGCAAAGTGAGACTATAACGTAATGGTACAAGACATTTAGTAGTTTACAGATCAAAAGTATATATAATATTAATCTATTCATTTGAATTTTATGGTGGCTTGGACTTGCTAGGCTTATAAATGCTTCTTTTCTTTCTTTCTCTTCAGTTTGTTTGACAAGGGAGAAACTAATAATATGGGTCAAACATTCAAACAATATAAGATTGAAAAACATTAAGGATTACGAATTAACCTTTGCAGTTCTAAAATAAGTGCGTTCTCACCCTAAATTGTTTTTGTTTATGTTAAAATATTAAACTTAAACCTGTAGGTGATGAAGTTAAAAACGGAACTGCATATGAAATGATCCAATTTCGTGTTTTGAACCACAGAATGGACCGAGTCAAAGATGGAATTCTTAAACCTCTCCTATTTTCCAATTTAACAAAACACACCATTTCCATTTCTCAAACATCTTTACATTTTTTCAACTTAATATAATACAACAAAATATGTCACATGTGAATGTGACTGGTCCAAAATCAACCTGCTTTTAGTTCCCTCTCAACAACGAGCTAGAGCGAGGAATATCAAATACCGTGGAAGAGAAGCAAGTATAGCTTCCTCTAATTAACAAGCGACTATAATCCTGAATAATGATATAGCATATATTCTGCACATATTTAACTGAATAAATTTAACAAATATCAAATGTTATCATATTTACATATTTCGTAACTATATTCAAAATAAAAATCTAATATAGAAACAAAAAGGCCTTCGAAAATTGATTGTTATTTCTCTTATTTTTATTTTAAATAAATTGAACTTGGCAATAACCAAATATACTTGGTACAATTTTAATGAAATATATATATTCAGAAAACTAAAATTATTTTTCAGTAAACGTGTAAAGTGAAGCATTATATTTATAAAGTATCTTAATTTAAATTAATGATAAATATACTTTTATTTTTATCTTCATAGAGACTAAGTATCCTCCGTAGCATATTATGAAAAAAGGAAGCTTTCATTACGAGTATGTAACAAAATTATATATTTTAAAATTTTGAATTATATATCTAAGATTCGAAATCGAAATTTCTTATTAAACTAAAATAATCATATTTCAATTTATGAAGCACCCGACTATGTTTAATTTTTTTTATATTCTGATATTGGTGTTGGTGAGACTTCCACGCAATTGTTGCAGAAAATTGTAACATTGTTATAATATGGTTTAGAAAAGCACTGTGACCGCCAAAATTCAACGTGTCATTATGTGAGCGGGTAGTGGGAAAGTGGACAAAAGGTTTCAGTTTCAGTTTGAGACTTCACAGTGTGGATAAGCTTTTCGGTTGTGCCTTGTTTTCATTCCAACACGTTTGAAAGCAATGCAGGGTCACCTATGAATTTTGTCCTTCAACGAAGGACACTTTCTCATAGCCACGAGCATTCAGTTTCCACCCATGGCTGCTTTCACTTCTCTCTCTTTCTCAGCAGTGACTCATTGCTCAGAAGGAAAAGTGACCCTTTCCTCCACTCGCTTTCTGGCTTCCTCCTCAGAGATATTTGGGTTCCGAACCGATTTCTCGAACCACTATGTTGGTGTTCGAGCTTCCAATTCCGCGTCTAAAATGGTTGTTCAATGCCTTTCTTCTGCCACAGGTTCGTGTCTTTGAAATTATATCTATTAGAGTAAATATTTCAGTACAAATTAAACTTGTTATATGGTAAGTTTGTTGACTATGTAGATTTGTTACACTGACAGTGCATAAAAAAAAAAAAATCTTGTTCTGTTATCAGTTGAAAAAAGAATGGGAAAATTTATACACTACTGACTACATACACATTTGTATGGTAATCCTTAAAATAAAATTTGATTGTCCAGATTGATAATTCTCATGTCTCACTATAATTTAGTGTTGTCATCTAACTACCTACGCTTATATGTGTTTTGGTTATCTTATGTGTGACGTGCATGATATTTGTTCTCACTTTACTATCTTCTCTCGAAATCATGAAGAACATATAATCTTGTTTTGAAAAGGAAAAGGTAATGCAAACTACATTTTATTGGTTTCTTTCTATTAGTAAGCATCCCTCTTCAGATAAACCAATGCATGGTAGGGCGTTAAGCTGATTAAGTTGACGTGAGTAGAATTTAATTAGAATGCATTATAAAGGTTTTTTTTCATCCATTCAATGGTGAATTGTCAGATTTCCTAGTGCTTAGGAGCTAGTTGAATAGTTGTGGATGGTAAAAATTACTTGCGATTAAGTTCTATATACTAATTTCCTAGGTGAGTCTCTGGTAGCAACCCCAACATGCCATTAGTGCAATGTCCGGTGGTATTGAGATTGTCTTCTCATTCTGTCAATTTTAATTAAACGAAAATGGTGAATTGTCATGTGAGATAAGATCATCGATTTTTCAGATAATTTATACTTTGTTGACACTTGACAACATAAAAAATCTTTACACTCAGAGTGTATCAAATTTAACTCAGAAAATATGTTTTGGTTATCTTATGTATGGCATGGTGTGAACAATTCCACGTTAGGTTCTTTCATTCTTCTAATATATTCTGCCAAAAAGGGAAGAATGAATAGAAATAGAAAATTTTATGGGTTTGCATGATGTGCAGATGTTCCTCCCACTGTTTCTGAGACAAAGTTAAATTTCCTCAAGGCATATAAGCGGCCAATCCCTAGTATCTACAACACTGTGCTGCAGGAGCTAATAGTGCAGCAACATTTAATGAAATACAAGAGATCATACCGCTATGACCCTGTGTTTGCTCTTGGTTTTGTCACTATATATGATAAACTTATGGAAGGGTATCCTAGTGATGAGGACCGAGATGCCATCTTCCAAGCCTACATTAAGGCATTGAAGGAAGATCCAGAACAATACAGGTTAGAACATTCTGTAATTATTGTTTTTTTTTTTTACTCCTGCTCCAAATCTTTAGCAGAAATGAAAGCACCATATTATCAGTGTCATTTTAATAAATTGCATTTAAGGTTACTTAATTTGAGTTTAATTTATATGCATGGTAAAGACTAAAGAGTTTTTATACTGTCAACTAATTAGAATTTATGGTAAGCATGGTATTTAACGTAGTATTAATAAAATTCAATAAACTTACCATAATGGAGATTTCTGATTAGATGCATAGCCTATTTTCTCTAATTTTTTTGATGTTACATTAAATGATGTTTTATACAGAATAGATGCACGAAAGTTGGAAGAGTGGGCTCGAGTTCAAAAGCCAACTTCCCTTGTTGAGTTTTCATCCAAAGAAGGAGAAGTTGAGGGAATTTTAAAGGACATTGCAGAAAGAGCTGGGGGAAAAGGGGAATTCAGTTATAGTCGTTTCTTTGCAGTTGGACTGTTTCGTCTTCTTGAGTTGGCAAATGCCACGGAACCAACAATTTTGGACAAGGTTAGCCAATTCATTTAAGACTTATGACTTGGATTTATTCAAATACTCATTTCATTGCTGTATTTTGTTTTTGCAATTTGAAGTTGAAGCTACCAAGTCAGTTCTCACTTCTCATCTCCACAAATTTTAGCAAATTACTTGGTAGAAAAAAAAAGTTTTAACAAATTACAAATCAAGAAAGTCCAACATACTTTGAAGTGCTTAATAGATTTGGCCTGATGTGTTACCATCCAAGGATTGCTCTCAGTTTCATGATTGTAAAAATTTCTATTTCATACATCCAAATTAATCTTTGGTGTTAACATAACAGCTTTGTGCGGCTTTGAACATCAACAAAAGAAGTGTTGATCGGGACTTGGATGTGTATCGCATCCTGCTTTCAAAGTTGGTTCAAGCAAAAGAGCTGCTGAAGGAGTATATTGACAGGTATGCATCAAACCTTTCAATGCCGTTCAATTGCTTTTCTCTGTTCCCATGGCTTTTCATATGAGATATAATTAGTGAATGGTAAAACTTAAAAAAATAAAAAATAAGGTCCTAGACATTGCCACAAGTTTGAATTTGCAATTATATTAAATACATGTGATGCATAGTGAACATATCCGGTTCGAGCAGAATTATCTCTCCTAGAGGACACTTGTGGTTTCTACTAAAAAAAATTGAACTTATGTTTCAATGTATAATTTAAATTTGAGATGTTTTACTTGACCTATTCGAGTTTGCAGTTGTGGCTCTATTACTGAGTGTTCATTTGATTTAGAATTTGATAAAATTGATTTTGAAATATTGAATGTGATTGAGATGTGTGCTTAAATTAATCCAACAGGGACTAGGTTCTTTATTTTTAAGACAGATTGACATTCTATGTAGCCCCCTTTTAGAAAACATGAGATTGCACAACTTTTTGGTAACAAACTAGCAAGTGAGATCAATAGTCTCAAGCTCGCATTTTATTTTACTTCGAAGTCTATGTAGTCCTGAACCTAAATTCTTGTGTTAATAGTTGTGACAGATTTATAGTTAGAACTTGCTTGCTTTCCTCAACAAAGTTTTGATTCGTTGAAATGACATTTTGCTTCAGGGAGAAGAAGAAAAGGGATGAAAGGGCTGAACCACAAAAGGCTAATGAGGCCATCACAACATGTTTGGGACAACAATTGCCTGGTCTGTAGTTATGATCTTCTAAAACAATCTCCTACTCAAGATAGACTTCTTATCCTTACATGTTTTCTTGTTGATCCTTGAGTTGGATAAGGCAAGCCGGAACTTCTATCATCTTGATTTTGCAGGATTTGAATTATCCAAAGTGGAGAGTACATTTCAAAGGATTTAATATACTAATATTAACAATTATTATCATTGAGATTTTAATAAAATATGCGTAAAATAAATAAATAAAAAAATACATAACAAAATATGTATAAAATAAATAAATAAAAAAATACATAACTCATTGTCAAGAAGATTATCGCTATGTGAAGGTAAGGGGGGATTATTGTACACAACATTACCCTTACATATACTAAGATTATTTTCGAATTCGAATCCATGATTAACAAGTCACCAAGACACAATTCTATTATTGAGTTAGGACTCGCCTAAATTAAAATTTATTATAATATCAATTGTTAATTAATTATCAATTATTATTCTCAACTTTATTCTATGTAGTGTACAGTATAGAGTAAACAAATCTTTGTATTTGTTGCAAATTGTAATCTTTGGTCATGATGATGATCCACCTAAATTTTGTTTCACTAAATTCAATTAATTTATCCGTCCAACTCGGCTAGTTGTCACAAATGTATTTTGTGGTTCTCAAACACAAGAATGATAGCGTGTCTAGTAGCTATCACTAAAATGTTCACATTTTAATGTGTATCACCTTTCGCATATCACTTTCATTGTTAAAATTTGCTATCACCAATCACTAATTTATAGTGTGCACCATACTCCTTTTATTATAATGGTAATTCACGGTCTTCTGTATCTTTCTTAGCGACACTAGTGAGGAATTAATATTGTTTGACAATTCATGTCATGTAGGATTTCTATTACACATATGAACATCTGTTTAAGATCGTCACAACTCATAACAGATTTAAACAAGGGGGACAAAAATGTAATGTTGATTTGGTCTAAGGATCAAAAGCTAGAATTTTTTCATATATAAACTAATCTATAACACCAAAATAAATAAGCATAAAACAAAAAATATATATAAACTAATCTTGAAATGAATTTAACGTATAAAAATTCAATTAATAACCAATTTAATCAAAATAAAGAAACTTACAATTCTGCTTAATTTTGTGAAGTAATGTTTTTCGAAGTTTTTTTTAACAAATATAAGAAAAGCGGTGAGTTTCTTTTATTTTTTTTTGCATCAAAAGGAAATTATAGTTTTACTTTTAGAAAAAAAAAATGGAAGTGATGTGCATGTCATGCTTTAGGTTTGTGAATAAGGAAAGGCGATGAAATTGTTTCCCAATTAAAGTAAATGAAAAGAGAGAAATTATTTGATTGAAGCGTGAGGATAACAACTGAAGAGAAAACATCGACGCGAAAAATAATTTAAAAAAAAAAAATCAATATGACAGCATAATAATCCCCACTAACTAATAGATATATGTTACAAATAGGTAAGTATTTCAGCAGCACAAACTTTTATAACAAAGCCATTGTTGCATCTCAATTCTTATGTATTTCAACAGCACAAACGTTTATATCAAAGGAATTATTGCATCTCAGTTCTTAATTACTATTCACATGTTTACAGACATAACGCTGCTAGAATAGATCAAATAGTTGATACAATTGATAAACGCAACTAACAAATATTTATAAAAATCCTATTAACAGCTAAGCAGACAATGTTGTCACTGCTTTAACTCTAAAGAATGGCTTTCACAATGAAAGATCTAACTAAGATGAGCAAGGTCTACCTCATCTGGGATTTTAAATGTATCTGCCGCACCAAATTTCCGGTATTCATCTGCTTTAGCTTCTTCATCATCACTATCATCTTCCTCGACATCATTATGGTGCGGCGGCGATGACGGATCATTCACACTTTTGGACTTGGAATCATGAGTGGCGAGCATGTTAACCTGGCCATGGTGAGAAATTTCCACCAAAACAGTATCATCGTCAACTGGGAGGGGTTGCTTCCAAGGTTCCCCATCAATCCTCATGAATGTATATTCTGCCGCACCTTTGTGAAACTCAAAGCGGATTCTGTGTGCCTAGTGACAACATAATTTGAAGCCATAAAATAATAATAGGTACAAAAACTCAACTGTGCAATCAAATTTTAGAAAATATTTCAAAAAGTTTGATTTAGAAAGAAGAATGTGACCTTGGTATCAAAAAGTACAAAAGCAAATGTGTAACCACATACCTGAGCAAGGCGAGTTCCATGTCCATTTGGGGCAAGCAAAACAAGCCCATGCCAGGCATCTCTAAAACCAACCACCTCTATAAGGCCATCATCTACATATGGAGGTGTCCAATCTCTCTGTAATGTATTGAATCAAGATAGCATACTTAGAGTTTTGGTTGTTGACAAAATAATTGCATAAAAATATTGAAGACTATTAGTTATTATTACTACCACTTGTACTTCACCTTAAAACTAATAGGGGAAAAAGATTTTACAAAATAAATTATTTCAGAATTAGCTTATGAAGTTTACATCACGCCGCTTCATCCTGTTTGGTGTACCCCATGGATTCAATCCACCAGAAAAGCTAGGCAAGTTAAGGCATACAATTGACCTGATGCTGTATATAAAACGAAAAGAGTGTTAATAAAAACAACAGATCTTTATCCCAGAAGTAAACTGGAGCAGAAACAACAGAAGATGGACAAATGGAAGTTGATTAAATGGCCTTTTAACCCAAAAATATCTATACTCGATAAGTTGCTCATGTGATGAGACAGTAATCAACAAATAAACAACAGAAATATCAATAAAAGCAACAAGGTTCTGAAAACATGAATAGACATGATTTGCATAAAAATAAAATTGGAAAGCTATCAAGCATAGTTAAGTGTGGCTATGGATCTTGGGTAGTTTGAAATTCACTTTTGTAGATATATGCTAATGAGCTTGTAGCTCAATGGACATTGGTTTTAAGACTTGTATGATGTTGACATCAGAGGTTTAATCCACCACTACACTCTTTTTCCTCTCGCCTACTCAACTGCTTATACCTCCAATATAATAAAAGAAAAGGACATATATGAGTATTTAAAATGATATACCTGGAAGGAATGTGCAAGTC
>CM023952.1:27962880-28036554 GCA_013407115.1 Glycine latifolia | reverse complement strand
ATTTTCATTTCCTTAGCTTTCATTACTTGATCTAGAAATGACTTGACCGCCTGTTCATCCGTCCCTGGGTTCTTCTTCCCCTACAATAAAGCAGCAGAAAAAAATGAGTTCCATAGTTTTTTTATTAAAAAAATACTTTCTGATAATGTTTAAACTATCACAGCAACTAAGGAACTGAAGAAAATTCCCTTCACTACTACTCAAAAGTGAAGGACATAGTAGGAAACACAAATCTTCATATATACAGGGAAACATAAACACTGCACGCTATATTTTATACTTTTAATATGTAAATGGCAGACATGCAAAAAGTTCAGGAATAAACCAGCATAATATTTTTAATCTTAAAGACCACCCAATCAATCAAAGAGCAGGAATCAAGACAATTTTTTTTTTTTGGTGAAACTGCAACTTTTAAACTAGCAAATCACTACAGAGTCAGTATAACATTTTACATTTTACATGTACTTCAAAGTTTCATTAAAAGCACGCAATATCAAACAGCAATTTCGTACCCAACCAAATGCAAATGGTAGATTATTCCCTGTGCCCAATGGAACCGTGGCTATGGGTGGCGGATGAGACAATTTGAGATCACAAACAACTCCAAGTAGCCAGCCTGCTGTTCCATCACCCCCTGCAACCTAAAGCCAAACTACATATTAAAAACTGGAGAGAGAAAAAAAACAAAAGAATCCATTTGCATATAAAATTGCTTCCAGGAAAAAGAAAGAAGAAAAAAACTATGATGTTTGATTGTTGCAGCTCTAATGGAAACATGAATTGATCAAACTCAAAAGGAATTTGAACTCACAATTAATCTCAACCTCTCCATAATCTGTATAGCAATATGATCGCCTTGAAGCCTAAGATTTTCCAAATTCGCATAGATCCTGCTCAGAACCTTATCAGGAGCCTGTTCCCCCAAGTCGAAAACCTTAACACAAAAAAAAAAAAACGCTATATTCAGTCGTGCATAACAAGATCATGAACTTGAATATTCTAGGAAGATCACACTCTAACAGCACCTGGTTTTCGTTAAGAAGCGCACGGCACGTTTTTAAGAGTTCTCCTCCTAGCTGGCCACCACTCCTTGAGTTAACGAAAACGAGCACCGGACACTTAGGTCCTTCGATATCGATGTTGCTTCCTTCAACCACAGACTCCGGCACGAGAACGTGGCCCGGGATCCAAAAGTCCCTCAAGGAATTGGCGTCGCTGTGAGAAGCCATTGCCGCATTCAGAAAGCGCGTTTGCAACACGGAGATATCAACAATTTCTTTCAGTGCACAAGCAGTGCGTGGTAACGACCAGGAGCGTTACTGAAACTGTTGTCAAATTCAGCAGTGATCGTTAACACGAAGTGATTGAGCATTGAAATTGTTTAATGTGTGATAATTGTGAAATTCTGTTGGTGAATTGTGGCTGATTACCTGGATCTGAAGCAGAACTGAGTTCGGAGAAAACAGTGGGGGCAGTTGAGTCGGTGTGATAAGGAATCGGAAAGGAATGGTGCGTTTTTATTGGCGGGTCCCCTGCCTTGCGATCAAATAAGGAAAGTGAATGGTGACGTGGTAGGACTCTGATACTCTCTGCAACCAGAATATAACGCTTCCACGCAATAAACTAATCATGACCGTCAATGAAGATCCAACGGATTATGTTTTTTCTCGTAAATTATATTTCAAATATGCATACGAAAATCCAACCATATGATCTTTCTTTAACGGTGTTAGTACACAACTGCGTGATTTTGTGAATGCATTAAATCTTTGGTCCACTGGATTAAATAGACGGAAAAACATGCCACAACTGTAAGCTTTAACCACGGTTTATATTGATTTTGTTGAGGAAGACAAAAATTATCTAAACTAAACATAAAATATTTTTCTTATTTATATTTGATGGTTGTAAAGAATACTTTTGTACATTAACTTCTTTAAGACCTTTGAAGCCAACTCAAAAGGTGGTTATTTTCGTTAAAGGTAGATGAAAAAAATATAATTAAAAATATTTTATTAAAAATGATCAAACAATTTTAAAAAAAAATTATTTATCAATAAAATCTATAAATATTTCATACTATTTCATACTATAATAATAAAATAAAATAAAAGTCCATTGCTTCTTCACAATTGGATTTTTTTTAAATAAGAGTTAAATTCCGATATCAAAGTTTTATAACAATTCTTACACAGTCTCTCACCAATCAAATGAAACGCATTTCATTTTCAACTAAATCTAATATACATATATATTAAAAGAGAATACCAGCAAAATTTTATAATTAGATATTATATATAGTTGACATTTGCCATAAAATAGGAGCAAAATCATAATTGGACATATGCTCTCTTTTATGTGGAGAAAAGTAAACTTAATTAAACCCTTTTTTTAATAACTGCACTCCAATATTTTAAAATTAAAAATTTCTAATTGTACTACCTTTTTGATAAAAATACTCTAATATTTCCAAATTAAAATTTGCTAATTGCACCTCTTTTTTATAAGTAAATTAATATTTTTTTAAAATATTAAATACTCATTACATCATTTTTTTTTCATTCCTCTCACATGTTATCTCTTTAACATGTAGGCAATCGTATTATCTGTGTACGTAAGGTATTGTTTTAGCCGGTTACAAAAATACAAAATCCTAATATTATTTTATTTTTTCTTTCCGAAAAGACTCTAAATCATTGATAATATAGTAATTCATCTCTTATTTACTTGGCAACTGTCTAGAAACTTGCCAAGTGCAGTGATTTTCTTTCATTTTATGTTATGATTTCCGCAATCTCATAATTTGGGTCCTTTCTCAATATTGTTGGTTCTCATCTCAATTGACTAAGTCTAATTCAAGGTCTGATTTCAACAGAGGTGTATTATCACAAGAAGAAAAAGTTATTATTGAACTTCACTTTTTTATTTCTCTTATTAATTTAATTGACAACTGTCTAGAATGCATTGGTCTCCTTTCATTTTGTGTTATGATTTCCACAATTTTTTCCTTTGG
Source organism: Glycine latifolia (assembly GCA_013407115.1). NCBI lineage: Eukaryota > Viridiplantae > Streptophyta > Magnoliopsida > Fabales > Fabaceae > Glycine > Glycine latifolia. Next base: position 28,033,538 of record CM023952.1, on the reverse strand, counting down.
ACCATTCATATTTCTCAATGTTGTTGGTTCTCACCTCAATTGACTGAGTCTAATTATTGGCAGATTTGCACATGCGTGACAAAAGATGGAACCTTAAGTGGATTAATTGTTATGGTCTGATTTCAATAAATGTATATTATCATAAGAAGAAAACATTATTATTGAACTTTGCTTCTTTTTTCTTTTATTTTTGCTACACATCCATTTTATCATTAATAAACTATGCTAAATCTTCCTGTTTTTTTAATATCTTTCCAGTTTAGATAATATGTTGTCTTAAGAACCTTTTTAAGAGTTATGTGTTCAAATATATTCCTTATCATCTTCTCTCTTTTCTTAACTCTGGAACATTCTTCTTCTCTGATGTTCTCTGTCTTCTCACCATTTTTCTCTCTTCTCTTACCTTCTTCATTCACTCAATTTATTTTCTCTCTCTTCTAAAAATAAACAGGTGAAATATCTTTTTACTTCTCCGTTAACCGTTCAACATCGCAACTCTCACTGAATATGTCTTTGCCAACCACTGTGACTACAACTTCTTCATAATTTTTTCATAATTTATAGTGATCTATAGCAACAAAGGTGAACAATTTTCTTAGTTTCTATTTTCTTGGTTCATTTTGGTTTGGCCTAATTACTTTCTTTGTTTTTTTCTCCTTCATCAAAATTTCTCTAATATTGTGAATATAGACTAAATTTGTTGAAAAGGTTTATTTGATATGTCCTATGGGTTAAAGTATTTTGTGGAAAAAGATACTAAACGGGTCTTTATAAGAATATATGAGAATTGAAGAATTTTTAAATATTTATTTGATTTTGTTCTAGACTGATTTATTGATTGCAAATTATGTGTTTGATCAAATGTCAAAATGGCATTTTTGGGTATGTTTCCTTATTTCTCTTTTTACCTTTAAATTTATGAGACTTTTGAGACTACTTTTCATATGAGAACTTTTCAGTTGATTCTGTCTGTTTGATATTATTTTATAGAGTAAGAATTTTTCACATACAATATTTGGTTGTTGTTACTTATCTTTTGTTAATATTACTCCTATTTATAATCAATAGTTCAATTATATTTGTTTAAAAAAAACTTAGTAAATGGAAACTGATGTTTATTACAGAAATTTAGGTGAACCAAATAAAAGATCAATGGAATGTTTAATTGTAAAATTTGATACAGGACCTCTGTAAAAGTGAGCATTGACACAAACAAAAGTGAATAAAAGTAATCCAGTTGATGATTGAGTAGAAAATAAAGGTTCAGAGTGAAGAATAAATGCATGACAAAATGGAGAGAAATAAATGTATTACTTGGGTGCATTGAAAGAGAAGAACTAAACAAGTGGGAAGTTTACTAGCAGAACATTGATTTTGCATGAAGTTTTGAGTTATTTTCTTTAATTTAAGTTCATAACTGAAAGTTGATTGCTACATATTATAATTCTTGCTTAGATTGAAAATTAGTATTTTTGTTTAAAGCTAATTTTTTCATTTTTTTAATCTTTCTTATATCTTTATCTTATAATAATTATATGAATTGAAATTCTAACATATTCTCAATTAGCCATGCAGTAGTCATGTTCTACTCAAATTATTTAAGTTTTCAATCTTTTTGAAATTGTTATGACTCATCAGTTATATTTATAGACAATATTCTATTTCTGAGTTGAAATTTTGTAAAATATTAACAAAATATTTAATGAGTACTACATTACAAATTGATCATCAGGTGCATACAATTATATCACACTACATCTATATACTTATTGTTATTAAATAATCTTTCTTTATTATACATGCAAAATGAATGCTAACATACGCAATTGAAGACAAAAGATACACACAAATAAGTGTTAGAATTTTTATTTATAATTTACTTATAATTATCATATTTTTCTATTACACACAACAAACATAATTTCTTATTCCTATATAAATTCATCATTTTCTTTATTTTTAAAATATTTATATGTTTACTTATTATAAAATAGTTTTTCAATTTAAAACGAAATTAAATCAATACATCCCATGTTAGTGACTAATTTTATATATACATAAGAATCAAAATTCAAACTCTTAATTATTTAAGTGGAGTTCATAGCATGCATCATTTCTACTTGAGAAGTGCTGGGTCTGAAAAACTATGAACTCCAAAACTTTCACGTACGTTTTTTTGGTATACTAAAGTCTTCGATTGCGGCGGGAACAAGACACTGATACTTTCCAACTTTGCTGCCGCATCTCCTACCAACTCTACTCTGACTTTAACATGATTGCGTTTTGATAAGTATTTCTGGGGTGTGCTTGTGAACTCTGCTGTATCTTTATGACTTTATCCCTCTGTTAAGGCTTGTTTCATTTCAATCTTTCTGCGTCCAACTCTAACTCCTTGTTATAGTCATTTCAGAAGCTATCAGTGCAAAAACATGGCTCACGAGATCAATAGCAACGCTTTGGTAGTCATAGAGCAGTGCCAAGTTGCTCCACCACCAGGCTCACTTCCCTCAACAACTCTTCCTCTCACTTTCTTTGACATTCCATGGTTTTGTTGCCTCGTCCCCGTTCAACGCATCTTCTTCTACGAGTTTCCACACCCCAAACACCATTTTCTCCAAACTGCACTTCCCATTCTGAAACATTCTCTTTCCCTCACTCTCCAACACTTCTTCCCCTTCTCCTCCAACCTCATCGTTCCTCCACATCAACCCCATCTCTCTTACATCCGTTACCTCGATGGAGACTCTCTCTCCTTCACCGTTGCTGAGTCCACTGCAGACTTCACCCTCCTCACATCTCATTCACCACAAGACGTTAAAAACTGGCACCCTCTTGTTCCCACGTTGCATTCCCCACGTGTGGAGCAAGATGGCACACGTGTGAACCCTCTCATGGCCATTCAGGTCACTGTTCTACCACGCTCAGGCTTCACCATATGTCTCACCTTCAACCACATAGTTGGGGATGGCAAGTCAATTCATCATTTCATGAAGTTCTGGGCCTCAGTTTCCAAAGCAAGAGGGGACTTGGCTTCTTCCCTTGTAGTATCTTTGTCTCTTCCTTCACACGAGAGGGACAAAGTCAAAGACCCAAAGGGGCTTAAGCTTCTCTACTTACAAGAACTTGAAGGTCTTGATTCTCAAAGCATGGAGATTGCAACCATCATGCCGGAGGTTTTCACTAACAAGGTTCGCTCTACTCTTGTATTGAGTCGTGAACAAGTCCAGAATTTGAAGAAATGGGTCTCTCTTAAATGTGCCAGCTATAATTCTGAGGAGTTACACATATCAACCTTTGTGGTGACGTGCTCCTTGGTTTGGTTTTGTATGATAAAATCAGAAGGAGAAAGCAAAGTCAATTGTGTTGCACAAGAGAGTGATGAAGTGTGCTACTTGGTGTTTCTTGCAGATTGTCGTGATACTCCTGAACCTGAACTTTCATTTTCTTCAACGTACTTCGGGAATTGTCTAACATCTTGTATTGTGGAAATCAAGAGGAGTGAGGTGGTGGGAGAAAATGGGATCGTTGAGGTGGCAAAAGCTATTGAAAGGAGGGTTAGAGATTTTAAGAATGATGCCTTGACAAAAGCTGAGACATTGATGTCAGATTATAGAGAGTTATGGAAACCAGGTAAATCTGCAGTAGTAATTGCAGGCTCACCGAAACTCGCTGTGTATGAGACTGATTTTGGATGGGGTAAGCCTAAGAAATCTGATGCAGTGCATATTGATGGAGCAGGGATTGTTTCTCTTTCAGATTGTAGAGACAAAGAAGGTGGAATTGATGTTGGATTAGCACTTGAAAAGATTCAAATGAATAGTTTCACTAACATCTTAGAAGAACAACTTAATATTATAGCTTGTGAATGAAGGAGTCACCCAGCTAGCTATATCATATGTACTTTTCGGATTCTGTTACGATGATTTTTTTCCCCCCACCGATGGCCCTAATCTAATTTTTGGTCCTAATTTTTTTCTTTTCTATATAATAAGTGTTAAACATTACTTACAATCCACTGCAGCATTTTCAATTGAATTCAAAGGTTAACTTGTTATAGTCACTCGTCCTAATTAACCTTTGTGTTCAAAAACACAAGTCATTGTGGAACAAAGTCAAAGGCAAAGATGGCGGCTTGATCATGGATGAGTCATCATTATCAACTTTTTGTTGGTTCTTCAGTCTTATGAATTGTATTTTTCTTCAAGAACTAATTTAATTTAATAGCAGAATAAATATTTCAAGTACATATATGATTAGAGGTGTGGAAACCTATTTTTATCCATCCTCTCTTATTTATTTATTTATTTTATTATTATTATTATTATTTTTAATGTTATTTTTGCATTATTATATAATTAATGGATAATGTTTGATAAACACCTAAATGTCAATCAATACTTTGAGAGATGAAAAAAAAAGTTATAGATTTATAAAAAGATATGATATGAGAAGAAAAGGAACAAGAAAATTCTATCGTAATCTTTGTTAATTATCACAAGTTCATAATGTTCACTTAGAAAATCTCTTACTCTTTGGTTAATTAATATCGAAACTTTTCATTTATTCATATAACTAGAATATAAAATAATTAAAGAAAAAATATTCATTGACATTCAATGTCATTATACATATAATGAAAGAGAGATAAAACAAAAAAAATATATATAATTATTATGATGTGACATATAGATAAAAAAAATTATAAATCAATATAAACAGCATTTTTAATCCAAATTAATTAAAGTCAGTGAGATGAACTCAATGATAAATATGAGGATATAGGATAACATGTCTAATTGTCCACCAAACTTATAATTTTTTTTCCATTCTGTACTAAAACACACCGTCCGTCAATCTATATCTCACTCCATTAAGTCCTGTTTAAGTACTTTTTCTCATATAAGTTTCAGTCTACTCCTACCTCTCTTTGTGTCTAACTCTTGACAAAAAACTTTTGTTCTTACGGGAACATCCAAGGGTTGTCTCATTACATATCCAACTCACCTCAATCTATGTTCCCTCATCTTTTCAATCACCAGTACTATTACTATCTTTCATCGAATATCTTCATTTCTTATCTTATCCATCTTCGTATAACCACACATTCACCTTAACATCTTTATTTATGCTATCCATATTTTATGTTCATGTTCATATGTGCTGGTCAACATTCAGTGCCATATAACATTGTCGGACTTACAGTTGTTCTATAACATTTTCCTTTTAGCTTAAGCTAAATTTTGCAGTCACACAACAACCCATATGCATTCCGCCATCTCATCCACTCTGTTACGATTTTATGATTTACATCCTCATCAATCTCTTCACATTTTTGCAAAAATGATCTCAATATCAAAAAACATGTTTCTTGGGTACCTCTTGACCAAGTAGATGCACTGTGTTTTTATCATCATCTCTTACCAGTAAAAACTCACATTTCATGTACTCAGTCTTGCTTCAACTTAACGATAGTCCTTTAGACTTTAAAGTGCTTCTCCACAATTCAAGTTTCATATTAACATCGTCTTTGGTCTCAGCAGTAAGACACAATATCATCTACAAAAAGCATACATCTCAGCACTTCCTCTTGAATATTTTTTGTTAGTTCATCCATAACTAAAAAAAAGAGATAAAGACTAAGAGCTAAACCTTAGTATACACCTACCGTGATAGAAAAATAACTTATTGTTCCATTACAAGCTTTCACATACATATCCTTAATTTCATTTACATACTTTAATAATATTTTTTTTTCTTAAGAGTTTATCATAAAACTTTTTATGGGACCCTATCATATAAAAAGAAATTATAAATATTGATTAGGTATTTAAAAAGTATATATATATATATATATATATATATATATATATATATATATATATATATATATATATATCATTACTCATATAATTGTAGTGGGACAAATCATTAGGAAACCTCTGCCTTCACATGAGAGGGACAAAGTTAAGGACTCAAATGGGCTAAGCTTCTCTACATTCGTGAACTTGGAATTCTTGACCCCGAATGCATGGACTTTGCGAGGCTCGTGCGAGATTTTTCTACTGACAAGGTTCGCTTCCCTGTTGTACTGGGTTGTGAACAAGTTGAGAAACTGAGGACGTTGCACATATCAACCTTTGTGGTCACGTTCTCCCCAATTTGGGGGTTTGTATGATTGGATCGAGGAGAGCAAAGTCAATTGTGTAGCACAAGACTGTGATGAAGTGTGCTACTTTCTGTTTCTAGCAGGTTGTCGTGATTATTTCCTGAATTTTCATTGCCTTCAATGTACTTTGGGAATTGTCTAGCCTTTTGTATAGTGGAAATGAAGGGGAGTGAGTAGTGGGAGAAAATGGAATCGTTGAAGGTAGCAAAAGCTATTGAAAGGAGAATTAGAGATTTCAAGAGTGGGTTTGGACCAAACATTAGTAAAATTGATTTTGAATTGATGGAATTTATGTTTAAATGTTTTATTATAAAATTAAATTAGGGATAAAAATTAATACCAAATTTTTGATTTAATGAAGAAACTACTCAAAATTGTTTTAGTACATAATTAATTATGAATTTTTCTATAAGATGAAATCAAACATATAGAAGTTTATCAAAAATCAATTTTAAATTCATAATCAATTCTCCCATATCAAATCAAAGAGGAGTGAGACTATGCTGTCAGAATATAGAGTTAGGAAACCGATTTTGGATGGGGTAAGCCTAAGAAATCTGACACAGTGCATATTGATGGATCAGGGATTGTTTCTGTTTCCGATTGTAGAGACAAAGATGGTGGCACTAGAGAAGATTCGAATGAATAACTTCACCAACATCTTAGAAGAACACCTTAATATTATAGCTTGTGAAGAATGAAGCAGTGAGCCAGCGACCTATGTCATATGTACTTTTCGGATTCTGCTACAATGTTTTTTTATTCTCCATCGATGATGGTCCTAATTTTTGGACAGTTGATTGCCGGATTTTCCCTGTTTTTAGTATTAAACATTACTTACAATATCCAACACAGCTTTTGCAATTAAATCCAGAGGTTCACTTGTATATAGTAACTTGTCCCAACCTGTGTTCCAAGTCATTGTCGAGAAAAATCAGTCATTATTGTTGGTTCTACAATCTTCTTAGAAATTATATTGTTCTTCATATAGGAGGAACGAGAGGGAGAGTGTTTAGTTCCGTTCGTTTTGGTAATGAAGCAGGATGTGCAAAAATATTGTTACTTTTCAAGAGGATCATTCTGCAACTTGAACATAACCTGCGGATCGAGTTAAGATAATATAAGCATCACATATATTTTTTTCTTATATATTATTGTATTTTCTTTTTCTTACACATCACTTAACATATATAACTTGTAACTTATTACTTTCTTTATTTTTATTTTCATTTATTTTCTCTCTTTTTCCATTATCATGCGTGACTCTACTTTATGAATAAATCAACGAATATTAATATATATTTGCACCGTAATGATCTAAAAGTTTGTGGTACCATTGAATTAAGCTCTTTGTCTCGTCCTTCACATGAGAGGGACAAAGTTAAAGACCCAAAGGGGCTTAAGCTCATTTACTTTCAAGAACTTGAACGTATGGAGTCTGAAACCACCAAGTTTGTTGGGGGAGTGCGAGATGTTTCCAATAATAATGTTCGCTTCACTGTTGTGTTGAGTCGTGAACAAGTTGAGAAACTGAAGAAATGGGTCTCTCTTAAATGTGCTGGGGCACTACATTTACACACATCAACTTTTGTGGCCACATGCTCCTTGATTTGGGTTTGCATGATTGGATCAGAGGAGAGCAAATTACAAGACTGTGATGATGAACTGTGCTACTTTGTGTTTCCAGCAGATTGTCGTGATCGTCCTGAATTTTCGTTACCTTCAACGTACTCTGGGAATTGTCTAGCCTCTTGCGTTGTGGGAATGAAGAGGAGTGAGATAGTGGGAGAAAATGGGATCTTTGGGATGGCAAATGCTATTGAAAAGCAATTCAAGGATGCTTTGAGAAAGGTTGAAATGTGGATATAGTGAAATAAAATTTTATATATAGGCTAATTACTAATCACTAATTTAACTACATCTCAAATAGTACTCCACAAGTTCAAAGGTGTTCACATTTCTAGCATGGAAAAGATTAATACAAGCCCATATCAAATCAAAGGAAAATTCAAAGAGAAATGTTAGAAATATATATCGGCTAAAAATGTCATGAAGAAAGCTTAACCATCATAAGGAAAGAAGCTGAAATCATCAAAAGCCACAAGGCAAAAGATTCACTAAGTACAAACTTTACCTCAAAGTTTAACAACATGATAGAAGCACAAATTAATGAAAATTCTTAGTCCATATTTGAACGAGGGTTGACAAAAATAATTTTGAATAAAATTAATTTTAAAGTGATATGATTTATATTTGGATATTTTTATTTTAAATTCAAATTATGAGTAAAATTCAATACAAATTTTTTGATTTAGATGCAAAAGCTATTTGAAATTATTTTAACTCAAAATTAATTCTTGACTTTTCCTAATGTAAAATTAAATATATTAAAATTGATCTAAAATTAATTAATTTTAAACTCAGAATTAATTTTTCAACGTTAAACAAACGTGTGAAAGTAATTTTAGCATTGAATAACTTCTTTTAACTTCGTTCAAAATTGTCTAAAATCCTCACAGCTCTGGGCCGCCCAGGTCATCACGCCTTCTGCCTAAGCCCAAGGCGTGGACATTGTAGGTGATGGACCATAATTTAACGAGTAGAAAAATATTCATAAGGGTCTCTCATCTGCTATTTCATCTTGACCCTATAACATATCAAGACTAGCCATGACGATGTAGGAAGTCTATTAAAAAATGAAAAAAAATATTATAGATAACTACATACTATACACAGAAATTACACAAAAATTCATTTGATTATTATATATGTAATACATTCGTATATTAGACTACAAGTGTAATGTCTCTATTACAATGACAAAAGTGAAAGCAACATATAGTTATTATTTTCGTTTGATATAATGGGAATTCAATCCTTTGTTTCGAGATAACTCCTGTTATCTTTTGTTTCACGTTTATGTTATTATAAACTTTCACTTAATTTTTAATTATTCATAGTCCATGCTAAAGTAATATTTATCGTCTACTTTAATTCGTTAGTTAGTATGACCCACTCTAGAAGTGAATTTTCTTATAGTGTCAACTTAGAGATTCAATTTTTAAGAGATCATTGAAAACTCGGCTAGATAAGAAAATTATAATAATTTATTATGAAACGGTCACATGGAAACAGCTGTTTAGAAAAATACACGGGGAAAACGAATTGCCTTTCTTTTCCTACAATAGCTTGAATACTGACGATTGTCTTGAAAATCATTATTAAAATTGTACTTAAGTGCGTTTGGATAAGTGTTTTAAAGATATTTTTATAATATATGTTTTCTGGAAAAAATTAAATTATTCTTTATGATCGATTGATTTATACACATGATAATAATGAATTTATTTTTAAGTTTTTATTTAAAATATTTAATAATGATAGAATTTAGAGGATAAAGACAAATGGATAGTTAATATTTGATAAGTCAATAACCATTAAAAGTTAAACTAACGATTAAAGTTTATATCACAATTGAAATTGTCATTTGTAAATCTTAGATATAATATTTTGTATATTAAAACTTATTTATTTATTAAGATTTTAAATTGTCATTGCAAATCTTAGATATAATATAGGTTTGTTTCCCATGGTGGGACATTTATCGAGGTCCTTCAACCTAGTTACCTTAGTTTTAAAATCTGGATTCGATGATTGACCTGATCATGGTATTGAGTTGTTGAGTTAATGATCAAATCAGTTTAAGTCACTAATTATTCTGTATGACAGTAATAAAAAAATATAAAAATTTTATAGTTATCTTAAAAACTTTCTTATGATACATTAAAATTCAAAAGTCTTTAAAACATAACTAAAATATTAAAAACACAAGTTAAAAAATGAGTATTATCTCTAAGATTTAACATCAAAGACATCAATGATAATATATATCAATATTCACACTAAAATTAAACATAACCGTATCATATCAACGTAGATTATAAAATATAAAAATCAATCTAATGTTTCAAACCACAGTTTTAAAAAATGATTCAGTATCACAATTTCACCTTCACCTTCAACTCAATCATAATTGTAACTACTTCTAAATCAATTTAAGTCAACAAAAAATGTAACTGTAACCAAAAAAAATATTCAATAATGAATGAAAACATCAATTTAACTCAAAATTACAAAAAAAAATCTGAAATAAAACAAAATGAAAAAAATTAAAATAAAATAAAATGAAAAAAAAAATATAAATGACTTAGTCCTGATCAACGAATCATTAATTCAATCACAAACCCGTTCAGATAGCTCAAAATCAAAAATATAATCAATGGAACTTATAATTCAACCCAATTCAACTACTACAGTTCAATCGGCCGAATCCATCCAGTTTTTAAAACTCTCTTAGTTACAACTTGCTTAGGGCTCGACCGATGGAAGGGAACCCTTTGTATGCTCCCGAGGGACTAGTAACCCACCATGCGCTGACTTGTTCAAAGACATCCCCCGATCGTAAAAAAAGTTGCACTTTCTGCTGTCTCGATTCCATAACTAAGAGTTGTAATTTTATTCTACAGGCTCGCCGACTAAGAAGATTAAAAACTTCAAAGTCAGAATCATTTTCCACAAAACTATATGTGGCTTATACGTTGCGACAAACTTCAAGTTTTGAATCCCACAACCACACCAGGAAGAGAGTACTATATTTATATCATTACCTCTCTGGTTCTCTTCATGCATATCGTTGAACAAAAATGGAAGAAGCTAGAGCACAAAAGCTTGTTGAGAAATCTGAGGTTTCACCAGCTACAAGCACCACAACTTCTCTTCCCCTCACTTTCCTTGACTTGTCTTTGGCAGGTCCTGTTTATGTCAGACGCCAATTCTTCTATCACTTTCCCCACCCCACAGAAATTTTCTATGAAACTACGCTCCCTTCTCTCAAACACTCTCTCTCTCTTACCCTTTAACATTTTTTCCCTCTTGCTGGAAATCTCCTTTGTCCACCACCACCTCACAAACCCTTCATTCGCTGCACCGATGATGACACTGTTACCTTAACCATCATCGTGTCCAAAGCGGATTTCAACCATCTCTCTTCCAACCACCCCAAAAATCTCAAAGATTTAGGTCACTTGGTTCCAAAGTTGACATGCACACACCATGCATGAAGAAGACACGTTCATTTTCCCAATTGTGGCCTTGCAAGTCACTGTTTTTCCCAACCATGGCCTTTGCATAGCTATCACTTATTGCCACGTGATGGATGATAGGTGTTGCAGTCATTTCATGAAGTCTTGGTCTTCCATTTGTCGAAGCGGTGGAGTTGACTTGACCCTTGTGGAGAAGTCACCACCGTGCTTTGATAGGAAAATATTGAAGGACCCTAAAGGATCACTCGAGGCTATTTTCTTGCGAGATTACTTTCAAGAGAGGTCAACCTGGAAGGACAAACTCATAGGTAAAACTCCTAAACACGTGTGTGATGGTGAGGACTTTGTTAAGGCGACTATTGCTTTTGGAAGAGATGATATTGAGAGCCTCAAAAGATATCTGCTGAATCATTGGAAAAAAAATGCTGAACTCAAAGCGCCGCAATATCTATTAAAATTTGTGGTGACGTGTGCTTTCTTGTGGGTTAGCTTGGTTAAAGCAAAATATAGAGATGATGATGAAGGGGAAGAGATGAAAGAGGAGTACTTTCGTTTTGCAGCTGATTGTAGAGATCGCTTGGAGTACCCTATACCAGAAACGTACTTCGGAAATTGCTTAACGAGATGTTATGCAGTGCTCAAGAGGAAGGAGCTCAAGGGAGAAGGTGGTTTTGTGAACGCAGTGAAGGCCATTGCAAGAGCAATAACTGATATGAAAACTGAACCTCTTAGAGGTGCTGAAAACTGGAGGGCATTGTTTAGGAAGATGTTTGTATTGGGAAGTACGGTGCTAGTTACAGGGTCACCTAAGTTCAGTGTTTATGAGACTGACTTTGGATTTGGAAGACCTACCAAAGTGGAGATGGTACATTCCCCTAAGACTTTGTTTGGGAGTTAGGAGGGGAAGGGAAGAAAAGAGATTCAAGGGGAAGGTGGGGGAAGAGAAGGGAGGAAAATGAAGGAATTTTCTTTCTCCTTGGTTGGGAGTTAAAAATATATTAAGAGAGGAAAATGAAGAGTTAATAAGATACTTTTACAATGTTGTCCTTATTTCAAAAAAGTTAAATTCAATTAAATAACACTGGCTTGAGTAGAATAGTAATTTTATTAACACTGGCTAGGATAGGATAGTAATTTTATTACTTTTCCTTCTAAAAACCTCCCAAATAGGAGGAGCAACAATTTTTAGACTTTGGAGGAATTCAAAAGAGTTTTAAAAATCCTCAAATTCTTTTCCTCAAAAATTAAAACTCCCAAATAAGGAGATGTTACTATCCAAACCTTTCCCTTCCCTTCCTTCCCCTTTAAAATCTCTCTCCCAAACATAACCTAAGTGTATGTCTGTTGTCGAAGGTGGAGACAAAGAAGAAGGATTAGAGCTTGGCTTGGTATTTAAAAGTCGGGAATTTGAGTATTTCATTTCTGTCATTGAGCAAGGATTTATAGCATTAAAATCCTAAATGTTTGTGCATTGTTTTTACTATTCAGTTGTTCAAAGCTTGTAATGTGCAATTTAATAAAGGACAACATGGTATATTGCTATTTTTTTTTGGTGTGGTTGTGATGGTAGTGAAAAATGTTGCAGTGTTGGGACTTGGAATAATAAAAAAATATTGTTGCATTTTACGTACTTTATCTTTTAGCTTTGGTTGACGGGGCTTATTTAAAGTTGTAGATCAAAGAGCGAAGTTGGGATGTGCTTATCCGGGATGTGCATGGTTGGGATGTGTGTAACCGGGATGTGCATAGCTGGGTTGTGCGTAGTTGGGATGTGCATAACCGGGTTGTGCTTAGCCGGAATGTGCATAGCTGGGATGTGCGTGGACAGGATGTGCATAGCCTGTAGCCGAAATGTGCGTAGTCGAGTTGTGCTTAGTTGGGTTGTGTATAGCCGGGATGGGTTTTCTATGTATTTCTGTTATTTTGTATTTGACCTTGATATTTCCACAAATGGGCCTAAACTTACGTTTTTAGATGCTTATTAGAGGCCTAGCCATATAAATACTCAGACTTTGCCATTTTTGGCTAACTTTTGATTAATAGAAATTGAGCATTTGCTTGAATTGAGAGCTTAGTCTCTTGTTAGTTCTTAATTGAAACCAAATTGATTCTTATCAAGGAAGCTTTCCTTTGTGGCGAATCCTCCTGCGACTTATCGTTCCATTTGTGGATCATGGCGTCATTCCTAATCATCCCTTAATCTTTCCCATTTTTCTATTTGAGTTTTAACCCACAATTCATGGAGTCTTGAAGCTTGCAATCCGGAAACGATCCAAACCAAACATTCATGTCTTGGAAGTCATCACTTGGTGCCTTCGAAAAGACTTTGGTCTTGCTTCAGTTACAATGCAAAATGGCACGAGCTTTGGAATGATAGTTTGGTGCGCTGTGGAGGCATTGGGTGGTTCTGATGGTGGTGTTTTGGTGGAGGTGGAGTGCGGTGATCATGGAGGTTTGAGAGAGAGATGGTTAGGGTTTTACTTGAAAGAAGAAAGGTAAAAAAAGGAATATTAGAAAATTTGAAGGTGCACCAAGCAAAAAAATGAAGTGCATTAAATTATTGCCTAGAAATGTTCATCGCCGGTTGGACAACACTATTTTTTAGCACTAATATTCCAACTTTTCATTCTAAAAAAAGTATGTAAATCTATAAATAAATAAAAATAAAAGTATGTAAAAGAGTAACGTGTTATATGTGTGACATTTGGAAAAAAAATACAAATCTTGATAATTGTTCAAGAAAAATATTATTAATCTATTATTTGACATTTTAGTGTAATTACATTTGACTTGTTAATAACAAGACATAACATGTTTAAGATTAAAAATCAAAATTATTATTTATTATTTTTAGAAAAATATCAATATATTATGACATTTTTAATATATTTTGTCATTATATTTAAGTTGAGTCTTGTTAATTAGTGTCCTTAAGACATTAGTTAATAAACAAAACCGAGAAAATATTTAGTATGAAAATCATAAAGGAACACAAAAGTGATAATAGATAATATAATTTTTCACTTTTCAATAAAAAAATATTTTTACTTTAAATTTATTTAACTAATGTCCCGGTTAACATTTGCTTTTAAAGTTTATGATGATACACTAATATAAATTTATTTTATACTGTTATTTTTTATACATAAAAAAATAAGTAAAACGAACATCAAATTAATTACAATGAGGGTGACCAATGCTCATGCGGTGAAGATTTTATAATGTCATTTAATAATCAATAAATGTTGATATGATTTTTAAAATAAATTTATAAAAAAGTAAATAAAACATAGTATTTTATGATTAAATGAGATAAGTGTATGCCTTTTCTCTTATATTTATGTAAAACTCACAAAATAAAAATAAAAATAGAAAATAAGACTCACTAACATGTATGTACGTGAGACTCACTTAAATTACAGTCTTAAAAAGTGTACTGCCAACGTTATTCTCAATGTAATAAAAGTTATTTCCATCAAATTCACTTTAATCTTTTGAATGTCTTACGCTTGCGTGTTTTGTTACGGAATTTAATATATTATTTTTAAATCTAAAATAATATAAATGCAATTTAATATTTATATATTAATTTATTTTATAAAAATAATAAAGTGAGGGGGGTTAAAATACTAGTTAAAAAATAAAAACTAACATACCTTAATTTGGAGCGCGATTTGACAGCAAGATGGAACAGGGTCATTTCCGATTCAGAAAGAACTATGGGGTTCCGCAATAAAAATTTAAAATCTAAAATCGAAGGGGCAAAGTAATTAAGATACATTTTATTTCATTATTAACAACATATACATATTTTTTTATGGTAAGTATTCCTGCAGTTGATAATTACCTAGAACCCAAACCTGAAAAGAGTCATCATCCTCATAAAAATTATAACATTCCAGATTTACTCTACATCTTGTCATTATAATTACACATAATGGCAAATTAGTCAGATTATACGTGATTTCAGTTTTAATTCCAATTCCTTTTTAATGAAGCAAGAAATACCGAAATTTCCATGATGATGTGAACATACCTACTACTTTGTGTCTTAGGGCTAATTACTTTGGTCCGTGGGATTAGTTAAGTCATGATAAGCTAAAACAATTAGGTAGGGTGAGACCAATTATTCACTTTATATGTTCATTCGTACTCCTTATTTTTTAATTTTATTTAACTTTCAGTTTTATTATTATTTATATTTTTAAAATAAAATTCAAAATCAAGATATTTCTCACATAAAATTTTATTATTATTATTATTATTAATTTTATTTATAAATATGTTATTATTTCATGTTTCCAAACAAAAGTTAAAACCGGCCATCGAACTTTACTTCCTTTTTTTTAAGAATAAATAATAATAAATGATAAAAAAATATTTTTTATTTGATAAAATAAAAGTGAAGTTTTTACACTCAATATAAAAGCAGCAACCTCTCCCTCCAAGCATAAAAAACATATGCATATATTAGCCCATATTATTTAAAGTTGGAGTTTTCACACTCAATATAATTTTTTTCTGTATCTATATATTAATTAATTACTTAAATACCACTTAGTAACTTATATTTCTTATCAAGTCATTTTTTTGTCAATTATATTTGACTACTTTTGTTTAATTTTTTTAGCATTTTCATTAAAAAAATTTAATCATGTGCTATTATTATGTAAATAAAAAAAAGAGATGACATGAATTATCCTTTTTCTTTCTCCTTATTTGTTTTTGTTCGCTGATTTTTTTTATTCTAAAATAAAATTAATGAATATTTATGAAAATTAAAACTATTTTAATTTTAAAAATTAAACTGATAAAAAATTATTTGTTGCCTGAATAGATGCACAGTTCACTGCCCACTGGTTTTCTTAGGTTTTGCATACCCTGCAAGGTATTTGAAACATGGATTGTAGAACCAGAGTCAATCCACCATGTGTTATGATTTATGTTAATCATATTAGATTCATAACAGACTAAAGAGGTAGGTATACCTTTCTTTTCAAACCATTGTTTGAACTTAGAACATTCTTTCTTCATGTGCCCTTTCTTTTTACAGAAAAAACACATGGATGATTCCTTCTTAATTCCAGTCTGGGGTGGTATTTTACCAGTTCCCTTGTTCTTATATTTTTTCTTCTTGTCATTTTTCTCAATTGTCAGCAGAGAACTTTCTCCTTCTTCTAATTGCAACCTTTCCTCTTCCTGAACATACATGGTCATGAGTTCACTAATAGACCATTTGTCCTTATGCGTGTTATAGGATCTTTTGAAGGGACCATATGGTGCTGGGAGAGTGTTCAATATAAAGTGGACAAGAAAAGTATCAGACATATCCCCCTCCAAAGTTTTCAATTGGGTTGCAATGTCCCTCATCTGCATAATGTGCTCAAGCACACCCCTTAAAGCAGTGAATTTCATTGATGAAAATCTCATGATTAGAGTACTGGCCAGTGCTTTTCCTGAAGTATCAAATTGCTCATCAATAGACTTCATGAGCACTTTGGCATTGTTATACTTTTCCACTGAGCCCCTAATACCAGCAGAGATCTTAGTCTTAATGAACATGACACACGGATGGTTGGATCTTTCCCATTTTTCAAAATGATCCACCTCATCTGGCTCACTGTTCTCAGTAATAGCTGGTGGTTCAGGTTTCCTAATAGCTACATCAATGTCCATATATCCCAAATTCAGGAGAATTCTCTCCTTCCAAATTGGGTAATTGTCCCCTCTCAATTCTGAAACTTCAATAGAACTAACAAGTTCTACAATTGCAAATATATGCTTATTATTAAAATTTGAGGCTAAAATAAATCATTATCATGCTTTACCAATGTAAAACATGCTTAAATAATTATGAATTTAGTGACATACAATTTGCCTGTAGGCCAAAATTTTAATTCAATAAAATTCATATGAACTTAATGATAAAACATATTAGTTATATTTCCTAATCCCTGTGGGCAAATCAAGAACATAACTTAATATTTTTATCCTAATTAATCATACAAAAACATGATGATAAACAATATTGTGAGATGATATTTATCATATGACATACGACTAATTACAATCAATGTTATTTTCCTTATGTGATCTAGAGGCTCTGAATTTATAATTTAAATAACTAAGGGTGCTATGGCCAAACCTTAATTAATTAAATTATAAAGATCACTAAACATTTATTTATTCATTATACATACTTTATGATAAAACTATCAAATTATATTTTCCATTCCTATGGGTAACTTAATAATATAATTTAATATTTTATCTTAATTAATCATATAAAATATAACAAAAATTCCTGTAGGATAAGATTTATTATATCATATATAATCAATTACAATTAATATCAATTATGTGTTGTCCTTTACAAATTAATCAACATGTGCTTTGCCAAAAAAAAATTTGATAACCTTGCAAACATATATGAAGGAAATCGAGTTTTTCACTTTTGATGCTATTCTGTCATTTTGTGTCAATTTTATAATGCTTTGTTGTATCACATACATAAGTGATAAATTTGCATATCACAAGCATCTTCCTCGGTCAAAACAAGTATAGTGACCAAGCAAAATTTTAATATGAATTTATAAAGCATAAGATGACAAAATAACATTTCTTGCAGCATAAAAGCATTGAAAACAAGAACTTGCTTTTACTTGTCAGAGTAAAGGTACAAGAACATGCAAGTTATCTTGATAATGTTAAAATAAAAAGAATTGTCGTTTTGAAACTTTAATAAAAGGACACACACTTAAGTTGTCTTCAACCTTAAGCAAAGAGATATAGAAGCACGCAAAATTGTCGTTTTGAAACTTAATAAAACGACACACACTTCAAACTTTATTTTTTAAGACTTTAAATCAAATATCTAGTAAAACCCAAAAAACTCAAAACGTAAAAACAAGGCAGAGGTTGAACTGTGCTCTGATACCAAATGTTAGAATTTTATATACTTAATGATCTAATCATTTTCACAAATAATATTAGATCAATGCGGAATAAGTTGGAATATAAATACCTCCCACCATTGCTTCTTGAATTGGGTTGTAATACTGCAATGTGAATTGATTTCTTGAGTCTTCCAAACTCTTCTCTCAATTTGCACTAGATGGTGTATATGCACTTATATGTGAGTGAGTTCAGGGACCCTAGAAACTGAAGATACACACCTATATATAGACCTTTTCCATCAAAGGTGGTTTTGTGTG
This sequence comes from Glycine latifolia, assembly GCA_013407115.1. Classification (NCBI taxonomy): domain Eukaryota; kingdom Viridiplantae; phylum Streptophyta; class Magnoliopsida; order Fabales; family Fabaceae; genus Glycine; species Glycine latifolia. Next base: position 28,015,056 of record CM023952.1, on the reverse strand, counting down.
TATGGTTATGATGAGAAGTTAACAGCGGTTAACACCGGTTGTGATAAGGGTAGTTAACCATAGGAATAGTTATGACTACTCATAGAAATAGTTATGACTACTCATAGGAATAGTTAACCAATTAAGGTTGGTTACAAAATAAAACCAACAATTGTTGCAGCTGCAAATGCCATTGAAAGGAAGATTAGAGATTTCAAGAGTGATGCTTTGAGATGGGCTGAAACAACGATGCCAGTAAAGCCTTAGGGTAATATGGCCAATCTCTTATTGTGATTGTTGGCTCGCCGAAACTTACTGCGTACAACACTGACTTTGGATCGGGGAAGCCCATAAAGTCTGAAGTAGTGAATCTTGATTCTGTGCGAACAGTTTCTCTCATTGATTGTAGAGACCAAGAAGGTCAAATTCAGGTTGGAATAATACTCGAGAGGATTCAAATGAACAATTTCACTAATATCTTGGAAGAACACCTTAGTCATATTGCAGTTCTTGACTAATTAAATCATCCACGTATTAGTCATAACATGTATCTTTCTCGGCATGTGTTTGTTTATTATACACTAATGATTTTAATTACTATGTACTTGTTGGGTAATGTCGGCGCAACGATCGTACCCTCAAAAATTCAAAGATGGGTTATCGTCAACCCTTAATCAAATTTGCGGAAACGTAATCAAACACAAAGGGGGAGAGAGAGACAATCACACAAACAATCTGTTTTACGTGAGAAAACCTTCCCTGCATCCGGAAATGAAAAACTCACGGGACACTGGTTCAGATCAAATACCCACTATAACTGAGAATGATTATAATAAATCCAACACACTAAGTTGGTGCTACACTCAACCTCTCCAACAATAGTGATAATCAACTCTCAAAGTGTTTCACTCTGATCACTCAAATATGCAGGCACGCAGACTTGCTCAACAATGACACTCAAGAATGTCACTTGAGGCTCTCAAAATGCGGAGTCACTCTCACGCTCATATCTTTCTCAATGTCTGTGTCGTTTCAACTCTAAGTCTTCGTCTGACTTAATTTTACCCTCAACTAATATATTTATAATAGTAAATTAGATCTGAGATATTAAATCTCTTAAATGGACTTAGATCAACACTAAAAGAATAAGGTCTAACAATACTAAATAGTAAGAGTATGGTTACAGTTATTGGAAAATAGATGATTGTTATTTGGTAAGAAAATTCAGCTTCAAACTTTTCGTCAAAGACCGTATATAAACAAAATTAGAAAAAGTCAGCGGAAATCATCTCAAAGTTCTTCGAACAAAATATTTGTTTATTAAAATTTGTACCAAACATCATTATTCTAAGGGTAGAAGGAAAATTTGCTACGTAATGTATGTCTTTAATTTAATTGTTAACATAATTTACACGCAATACTAGCCTGCAACTTTTGCTAATATTTCCTACTATGACAATATTATGATGGTCTTGGTGGAATGAAGGATTACAATATCAATAAATTAATATTTTATCTAAAATTGAAAAAATACATAATAGACATGAGCAGATTAAGACACTCAATAATACTAGATAATATCATTAGAAAATAAAAAATGAAAAATAAAGATAAATAAAAATTGAAGAAAAAAATGAAATACTAAATCCTGTAAATACATTAATATTAAGAGTATGTTTGGATGTAGTATTTTAAAATTTCAGGAAATTTAAATACAGGGAAATTAAAATGTATCAATTAAAATTATTTTATTTTCAAAATTCTGTATTTGGATAAAGAAATTAAATTTCTTCATTTTCAAAATTTTGTGTTTGAATAAAAAAATTGAATTTCTTCATTTTTTAAAATTTTGAACCTCATGCACGGATGTGAGTGTCGTGGAAGTAGCGGAGGTCGGAGTACTCATCGGCGATGGAGATGAAACAAATAATGATGCAGTTAGAGCTTCTATAGAAGAAGAGAATTTCAATTTCCCACCTTTTAGAAGGAAATTCAAATTCCACATTTTTAGTTGTTTAAAATTCTGTTTTAAAATTCTAAAAATTTAAATTCTTCATATAAATATATCCAAATAATGAATTTTCAATTAAAGAATTTTAAATTCCCTTATAATTTACTTTCCCCAATTAAAATTCTCTATCCAAACACACTCTAAAAGTTAAAAAATACTTTATTAAGAAAATCTTATTTATAGCATCTAGGTTATTAAAACTTGAAATGATTGCATTAGGCTATTAAATAAATTTGATAAAAGAATGTGTTACTCCAATTAATTATATCAATTTAATCCATCATGAAAGTATATGGGATAGTGATTATATATATATGGGAATCGAATACTAAATTTATAATATTTATATATTTTATTCAATTAATTGAGTTGGATTCGGGTGACATTGTGGTTAAGTACAAAACACTATAAATTTTGGTGCTTTAATGCGAATTAAATAGTAGTGACTATGCCTTGGTACTGAAGGATTGAGTTTTGGTTCAATTTTCATTTTGTGGTGCTTTGACAATACATGTTTTGTTTTAATACATGGGCCGGTGGTCCTATGAATGCATTTTCCTCATATAAGAAAATTAATAAGTGGGAATATAATTAATTTTTTAAATGATAAATATTTTAAGACAGATTAAAATAAATGAAGTTATAAATAACGTGAGACGAAGAAAATTCGAAAGAGACCCCAACACTAGCATACAAATAAGATGACTTGGACTGAGTCATGTATTCATAGTATCTTCCCAGCTCCCACCGCTTTGCGTGTAACATGTATTCAAGAAAATCTATCATCTTGTAGCTTTCGTAAAAATCTGTGCGTATCGTTAGGTTATAGTAGAGACATGTGTTTCCAACTTTCCACGTTGTGTTTGAGAGCGAATGGGTCATGAAAAAATAAACTGATCAGGAAAAAAAAAAGTATTTAGGAAAAAATGCCAAGTAAAATTGCCTTTCCTTCCATAGGAATCCAAAAGTCTATACTAGCTTAAAATTTCTTTAGAAAAGAGTTGTGAAAATTCCAATATGCATTTTTCAATCTCACACTGTAGACTAGCTCTTGGAAAAACAAATCTGGTTAAGGAAAGATAACTTCATACCGGTCAATGACAAATAAACATACAAAACATGGAGGAATCAACGGTTGAATAAGCAGCTTCTAGACTATACATTTTGAAATTTGTTGGCGTTTGTGATAATTTTTTAAAACAACTATATAGTTAATTATTCAAAGACAAAATAAAGTTATTCAAATTAATTCTTCATTATTGAAGACTGTTCAAGATGAAATGATTATAAACCTTCCATATAATAAATTAAGATTTAGAATATAAGTGTAGGATTGGTAAAAAAAAAAGACTATAAGTTTAGGTAACATTTGCATTTTGCTGCCTCAATTTTCTAAATTTAAAATCATAATTCTATTTTATGAGTCCATCGAAAACAAAATTGAAAAGTAGAGCAGCAGGGAAAATAATTAATTAAGTAGGATTTTTTATTTATTTTAGTCCTTTAATTTATCATTTGTAAAATTTCATTTTTTATTTATTTTATTTACAACGTCAATTGATTTCGTTAAATGTTAACGTGATTAATAATAATTTTATCATTGTGTCACATTAACAAATGATGATATCTTAACAAAATATTCGGTCAGCAAATGATAACATAATTAGGGATTGAAAAAGTGACATATTTTTATGGATTAAAATAAGTAAAAAATAAAATGTCATATTTTAAGGACTAAACAAAAAAATCAAAATATTTGTAAGGATAAAAACAAAAAAATGGTATAAAAATTAAAGCAAATGGTGATATATTTTTAAAAAATTAACATTAAACTAATACTTAATTGATAACTAACAGATGATTGATATACAACAACTAAAATTTGACAATTATTAACCAACAATTGATAAATAAAAGCCGATAAAGTAATATTGATTTTGGAATCAGAAAAAAAAAAACATTTTGATACTAGGATTAAGGATAGAAATGCAAGAATTTGTAACGATCTAGATTATAAGTTGTTAATCTGGATGCTTGATGTGTGTATTATATTAATTATATTACATGTGTTATGGTGATTGACTAATTGTTTTATTATAACTTGTTGTTTGAATATTTTTGTCTTGGTATGCGTGCTTGATAGGTATTGGACGTAAGTCAACTCTGTTGTGCTGTAGTTGCTGGTTGTGCACGTTAAGTGGACGAACTGTGTCAACCGTGTTTATAAAGCAGCAGACTAGCACAACAACAAGTTCACTCTTCCTTCTTCTACCCTTGCATTTCCTCTGTTTTCTCTCAAAAACTCACCCAAAAACCTCTTGTCATCGACCCCTCCTTTGTTATCTCCAAACCTACGAGAGCCACCGTAGCTGCTACAAAAATCCCGACGCTGAAAGGAACTTCGTGGTTAGAACTGAAGCTTAGGACAAACACACCGTAAAGCTCGTGAACGAACTCCTGGTTAGGTAAGGGGAGCTTATCAGGTTTCTTAACAGCCTTAGGTACCACGGTTTGGGGGCCAGAGAGTCCAACTGTGATGATAACTGCATGTCCCTGGTGTGTGTAATGTTTTTCCCAGAAAAGTTACGTCTATTATGAATGAGATGTGGTATGCCTTATATCTGTTGAATGTTGTTTGGTGATTGATGTCTGGTGTTCCTGTGAAGGAGTAGATGTTTTAAGAACTCCCCTTGCATGTGTGAAGTTAGCATTTTTGATGTTGAAAGGCTTCTAAGACACTTGCGGAAGTGTTCGTGAAGGTGATGAGTACCGGGATGGGTTGGCTGTGTTGCATATAGACATCGACCCTTGTGTTTTGATGTCGGCTACAGGGATGGATAGGCCGAGATGAGCGGATTACGTGACATGCACGAATACATGCAGGACGTAACCTAGTCCTTGTTGGCGAACGTCAGTAATCCGGGTTCCCTACCGGGGGTCGTTCCCTTAAAGTCGTTAAGACTCACTTCCCTTTCTATAAGGTATACCGGGTTACTTACCCGGGTGATACGTTAGAGCTGTTGAGCTCAAGTTACCTCACCATAGAGAGAGATACCAGGTTGCTAACTTGGATGAGCTCGTGTCCTCTCGGCAAAAGAGCCATCGAGTTCCCCTACTCGGTTGAGTTGGTGTTCCTTCTTCTAGAACGACTGGGTTCCATACACGTGTCGTCTCTAGAAGCTTATCCTTCCATTTCCTTAGAGAGACCGGGTTCCTTACCCGGGGTGGACGGTTTCCTTTAGAATTGCTAAGTTCAAATCCCTTTTCTTGAGAACTGTCGGATCCCTTACTCGGCAGAGCTTGTCTGCTCTTGGGAAATGAGCTACCGGGTTCCCTTACACCCTTGTGTGGGTTGGTGAAATACAAACTCGGGGTCTTACAAGCACTACCTGTTGTAATCGATTACGACGCTTATGCAATTGATTACATAGTGCAGAACCCGTCCGTAGGACTTTATAAGGAATCTAAGGACTTCTTGACCGCCTTTGGCAAAACCTTACCAAATCCAACCGATCTCGACAGAGTTCCTCCAACCTCGCCCGTTTTACTACCCTTGTTTTTCCCTCGTCCAAACGTTACCCCTCTGACCGACCCATACCGACCTTGTCTGAGTTCTACCGGCCTTGACCGACCTTGTTCGCCTTTGTCCGACCTTGCTCGGATTCTTACCTTGAGATAGTATATCTAAGTGTCAACCCAGATACCTCGTACTTCACGTCAGTTCACTTGTTTGTATGTGTTTATGAGTGACACATATGATTATATTGGTGGCATTTGAACTCGGCCTATGTGATGGCTTGAGATGCGGAATGCGTTGGAATATACATAAATACCCACGGGGGTGTATGGCATTATCCTAGCCAGGTCGAGTTGTACCTGGTTCCGGGTCATACATTGATGGTGCCGTGGTGATATTCTATGTATAGTCGTGAGATGCTGGGACTGGATGGTGGTGAACCTTGCGAGGATCATGGTCAGTGCATCATTGGGCCCTTGTGTGGGCGGTATGTTACATAGGGGGTGTATGACGGGTTACCCTTGCGAGGAAGGATTGTGTTCCTATCTGGGTCATACATTGATGGCGCCTACGTAACATATGACATTTTCATGACGGAAATAGAATGGTTGACTGCATAGTACGAGAAGTACTGGGGGGCCACGTCTGTAGGGAGATCCTTATGACGCCCATTTTGGCTGATCACCATGAGGGGGTAAGTCATGTGTACAACAGAGTGACCCTGACATATTACAGTAATCATTCGTGCCATGGATTTTGGCCTATTTCTGGGATGGTACCACATTGCATAATGAGAATTTAGTCAGGAGCATGCATCATGCTAGATATTACAGGTCGATTTATGAGATGTTTGATGGATGCTTGGAATGTTTGTATTGATATGTTGATGACCGTGTTGCTTCTTGACTGGGTTGTGTCCCTTTTCTGCTGTATTTATTGTTGTTATTTAATATGATGAACTCACATCTGTTTTGTTGTACCTTGTGGTTTGGTATCTATGATGATCTCGAACCACGTTCGTGTGAGCAGATAGGCAGTAGTAGGTGCTTTTGGGAAAGGACCAGGTTGTTGGAGCCGTCGTGTTTTGCCGGGATGTCCATGGACATGATCCCAGGCAGGAGTTGCACTTTGCTAGATGCGGTCCTTGTTTTGCTAAGTACACCCATGTCTTTTATTTCTCATTCTATTTGTAAAACACTTGATGTATATCTTGAGACATAATCTTTTGTACTTGTAATTAAATTATGTCTGGTAGGTGCATACATATTTTCAAAATGTCTTATGAGTACCTTTAATTATGTTTACGGTTATTTTCTATGAGGATGGTCGTTATACGCTCGCGAAAATTTTATCATCGTTTTCACAATCAACTAAAGGGGTGTTCCTTTTCTTAAAAAAAATGAATTTATATCATGGTCATGAGTTAGTAATACAGTAGCAACGTGGTGGCTCGTTACAGAATTAGTTATTGATTTAACCATTTTCTAGATAATTGATTGGGTCTAATACAAATAGACTTAAAGTGACCTACAACCAAGATCAATTTAAAAGAAGTCAAAACAAGAAACAAAACCTGATCATGAGATGCACTTCAAAGTAAATTTTCAAGTAGATTATCAGGGTCATGGTCCCCTAAAAAGGACTGTAGTATAAGAAAAATTAAATAATCTAATCATGCTTATACACGGATAACATAAATAATTAGATTAAGTGCGAAAAATTAAGATCATAAATATCTCCCGTCATTGCTATTATTGTTTAATCTGTAGATGAATTGCAGTTATTCGTGAGTCAAGTAATCTGTGAGTATTTTGTAAGTCTTTCAGGCTCTAGCTCTAATGCACAGATGATGTATTGCATATATTTGATTTTATCCTCAGTTACCAAAACTACCAAAAAATAAATGCATGTTCACGTTGCACGTTACATTCTCCCACTTGGTCCACATATCCCTTCATATACTATAGTGAGAAATAAAATACATGAATCATGAAGATAGTTCCTCTAATATGTACGAGTATTATCTTCCATGTATTACATTGCATTATATTTCTCAAGCCCATACAACTTAATGAAGAAACCCAATGTTTATTCTAGGTCTAAACTTAATTGATGTTTCTTAAAATAAATAACCGTGGATGCTCATAAACTAAATGAAAAACATCACAATAGAGTTTCTTAATATCATCGTTACAATGGAAATCATATATGGGAACCAAGTCTCATCCTTTCTACATGATCCTTAAATTTAAATGGTGGCATGCCCTTAGTTAAAGGATTGACAATTATTAATTCAGTGCTAATGTGCTCAATAACCACTGTATTATCTTTAACACATTCTCTTATGGCTAGATACTTAATGTCGATGTCTTTGCTTCGACTACAACTTTTGTTATTCTTAGCCATAAAAACAACATTTGAATTATCACTGTATAACTTCAATGGCCTAGAAATGGAATCTATAACTCTAAGCCCATAAATGAAACTCCTCATCCATACACCATGTGAGGTAGCCTCAAAACAAGAAACGAACTCAGCCTCCATAGTGGAAGTAGCAGTCAATGTCTGCTTGACACTTCCCCAAGACACAACTCCATTGGCTAGCATAAAAATATACCCCAAAATCGATTTTCTCGAATCAACGCAGCCAGCATAATCTGAATTTGAGTAGCCAATCACTTCCAAGTTGTCAGTTCGTCTGTACATAAGCATGTAGTCCTTAGTTTCCTAAAGGTATCTCATCACTTTCTTTTCAACTTTCCAATGGTCTAAACGTGGGTTACTTTGATATCTTCTTAACACTCAAACTGCAAAAGCAATATCAGGTCTTGTGTAGACCTAAGTATCCATAAGGCTTCCAACAGCTGAAGCATGAGGAATGTTCTTCATTTGTTCCATCTCAAGATCATTTTTCGGGCATTAGCTTAAATTAAACCTGTCACCCTTCACAATGGGAGCTACACTTGGTGAACAATCATTCATTCTAAATCTTTCCAAAACTTTGTTAATATAGGTCTCTTGAGACAAACCAAGAACACATCTTACTCTGTCTTTATGTATCTTGATACCAATAATGTAAGAGGCATCACTCATATCCTTCATATCAAAGTTCTTAGAGAGATATTGTTTCATCTCATATAGAAAATCCTTGTCATTGATTGCAAGTAAAATATCATCCACATATAAAATAAGGAAACAAATTTTGCTCCCACTGACCTTCTGGTAAATACGGTGATCCATGAAATTTTCTACGAAACCAAATGACGAAATAACGTCATGAAATTTTAAGTACCATTGATGAGAGGCTTGTTTCATATATAGATTTCTTAAGCTTCCATACCAATTGCTCACCCTTAGTAGAGGAGAATCCTTCAGGTTGTTTTATATAAACCTCTTGCTCTATGTCTCCATTGAAAAAAGTCGTTTTAACATCCATTTATTACAACTCTAAGCCAAAATGTGCAACCAATGCCAGAATGATGCGAAGAGAGTCTTACTTATATACAGAAGAGAATGTCTCCTTGTAGTCAATTCCTTCCTTTTGATTAAATCCCTTGGCTATAAGCCTTGCTTTATATCTCTCAATATTGCCTATTGAGTCTTTCTTAGTTTTGAAGACTCATTTGCATCCAATGGCTTTTGCACCATCAAGCAACTGAACAAGATCCCAGACCCCATTCGATGCCATAGAATTCATCTTATCTTTCATAGCATTATACCACAAGTTTTATTTTTTAGAACTCATGACTTGTGAAAACGTTTCAAGATAATTTTCAGCTCCAATAGTATAGTCAGATTCCTATAGAGATACAAAACAAAATTACTCGATATCATTGATTTCTTTATTCTGTTAAATCTCTTTAATGTTGTTTCATTATCTTCTCGAGGATTATCAGCAGGTTGTGGATCTTGAATGATAGGTTGCACAACACCTAGTTGAGCTAGAAGGGTATTGTTAATAACAACCAATCTAAGATTTGAAGTGGATGGTTGAGTAATTGAATGATATTTCTCAGAAACAAAATCTCTAGATTGATCGCTCCCACTAATCAAGTCATTCTCAAGAAATTTAGCATTTCTTGACTTCACAATCCTTGTACTGTGAAATGGACAGTAAAATCTGTATCCCTTAGACCTTTCAACATACCCAATGAAGTATCCACTAATGGTCCTTGGGCCAAGATTTTTTTCTTGTGGGTTATAGATTCTCACTTCAAACGGGCATCCCTAAACGCGCACATGTCACAAACTCGATTTCCAACTTTTAAATAACTCAAATGGTGTCTTTGGGACAACCTTAGTTGGAAATCAATTCAATATGTACATTGTCGTCTTTAGTGCTTCAGTCCACAATGACTTAGGAAGCTTAGAGCTACTAAGCATACTTTGCACCATTTCCATTAAGGTTTGATTTCTTCTTTTTGCCACACCATTCTGATTCGGAGAACCAGACATAGTGTACTAGGCAACAATCACATGTTCTTGAAGAAACTTCGCAAACAGACCAGGTGCTTGTCCATTTTCCGTGTATCTACCATAGTATTCACCACATTTATCGGATTTCACGATCTTAATTTGCTTTCCACATTGTTTTTCCACTTCAACCTTAAAAACTTTAAAGGCATCTAAAGTTTCATCTTTAGAATGAAGTAAGTAGAGATACATATATCGTGAAAAATCGTCTATGAAGGTGATAAAGTATTTTAGACTACTTGCATCCATGTCTGGACAAGAAATATCTGTTTGTATGATTTCTAATAGATTTGAGCTCTTATTTGCAACCTTCTTAGACTTGTTAGTTTGCTTACCCTTAATGCAATCTATACAAGTATCAAAATTAGCAAAATCCAAAGTACTAAGTACCCATTGATTTACCAATCTCTTAATTCTCTCGATAGATATGTGTCCTAATCTTAAGTGTCACAACATAGAGGAATCCTCATTCATAACACATCGTTTCATGCCAACATTAACATGCATAGCAACATAAGTGGTATCATTTTACAAATATATATAGAAAATACCATTTTGCAAATCAATCCATCATGTGTTATGATTATTATAAATCATGTCAGATTCATAACAAACTAAAGAGGTAGACATACCTTTCTTTTCCAAACCATAGCTTGAACTTAGGACAATCTTTCTTCATGTGCCCTTTCTTTTTATAGAAGAAACACCTGGATTCTTTCTTAATTCCAGCTTGAGGTGGTATTTTACCACTTCCCTTGTTCTTATGGTCTTTTTCATTAACCTTCCTTTCAGCCATCATAAGAGAACTCTCTCCTTGTTCCAACTACAACATCCCCTCTTCTTGAACACACATGGTCATGAGTTCATTAATAGACCATTTGTCTTTATGTGTGTTGTCAGATATTTTAAAAGGGACCATATGATGATGAAAGAGTATTCAGAATAAAATGCACCGAAAAGGAGTCAGACATGTCCACCTCTAGAGTTTTTTAAGTTGAGCTGCAATGTCTCTCATCTGAATGATGTGCTCACGCACACCCCTTAGAGTATTGAGCTTCATGGAAGAAAATCTCATTATTAAGGTACTAGTCAGTGTCTTCCCTGAAGTCTCAAATTGTTCATCAATATAGTTCAGGAGCACTCTCACATTGTCATCATATTCAACTGAGCCCTTAATACCAACAAATGTTTTAGTCTTAATGAATATACATAGAGTTGGTTGAATCTTTCCCATTTCTTGTACAGATCCATCTCCTCTGGTTCAATGTTATCTGTAATTGCTAGTGGCTCAGCTTACCTGATAGCATAATCAATGCCCATATACACTAACGTTAGCAGAATCATTTCCTTCCAGATAGAAAAATAATATTCTCTCAATTCCAGGACATCAATTGTATTAATAGGTTGTATAGTTGCAAAATAATTCAACATATATGCTTATCATTAAAATTTGAGACAAAAATAATGTATCATGTTTTACTAATGTAAGTTATCCTTATAAAATTATGAATTTAGCGACATAAAATTTGTCTGTGGGCTAAAATTTTTATTTAATTAAATTCACATAAACATTGTGATAAAACTATCAAGTTATATTTCTTGATCCCTATGAGTAAATCAAAAAAATATAATTTAATATTTTATCCTAATTAATCATACAAAATTATAATAGAAATTCTTGTGGGGTAATATCTATTATATTATATATTATTAATTACAAATATCATCTACCTTATGTGATCTAAAGGCTCTTAATATATAACATAAATAATTAAAGTTGTTGTGGCTAAGCTTTAATTAATTAAGTTACATAGATCACTAACATTATCTTTATATTATTGCATCAAGCTCTAAGCAATAATGTCAAATAATTAAATATCATGAAATAGTAACTTGAAAAATGTAACAATTAATTACAATATTATACCCAATTCCTTATATGATCTTTAAACAACTTAATATATAATTTTAATCAAATTATAGATATTGTGACTAATCCATAATTAATTAAAACTATAAAGATCACTTAGACATAAAACTTAATCATATGAGAATAAATCATATTATGCACTTCAAGATCAAGATATAATATAATGATGAATAAAATTCTTATATGCAATTGCATAATTGAAACATAATATTATGCATTTGATTTAATATATATATATATATATATATATATATGCATAAAATAACTTTTCCATAATATATTCATGCATAAAACAAATCAAAACTCTACAAATTCCAAAATTAACAAGAACGCATAAGCATATAAGAGATAGAAAAACAAGTAACTATCAATTAATCTTAAATAACTTAGTGGTTTGTGTGAGTTTTACTAAAGGATGGACTTGGGTTCGAAGCCTAGTTAATGCAAAACATCCGATTTATTTATTTATTATTGTTCATCGTCTTCAACCTTAAGCCAGGTCACTTTGACCCGATTACGACCCACGGATCCGAATTAAAAACTTGATGGTTTTTCAACCATTTTCGACACTGAAATTCATGTTTTGATTAATAGAAAACTTAGAAACTCAATTTTTGTATGATTCCAAGACTCCTTAATAATTAAAACGTTCAAATAAAATACCTATATTTTAATAAAATAACATTTCAAAATATGAGTGTCAAACAAAAGTAAGGAAGAGGCAAACGGGCTCTAATACCAAAGTAAAAAAAACTAAATAATATAATGCTTATAGCAATTAGATCAAGTGCGAAAAATTAAGATCATAAATACCTCCTGTCATTATTCGTGAGTCAAGTAATCCGTGAGTGTTTTGCAAGTCTTCCAACCTCTAGCTCTAATGCACAGATGGTGTATTGCATATATTTCAGAGTGAGCTCAGAGAACCCAAAAATACATGTCTTTTATTAGTGGTGTGCAAAAAATATGAGTTGTTGAAATTTGTTCTGTTGCTGAAATAATGTAGACCATATATTTAATTTTATCCTTAATCATTTACCAAAACAACCCAAAAAATAAATGCACGTTCACGTTGTACGTTACATGTAGTGGATAATTATTATATGAAAAATGATTGATGTAGATTATGTTGTATAATTACATATAAAAAACATGATGTAATTGAAGGTTTCTAATTAAATTAATCAAATTTATCTTTTCTTATATTACTAATTATCTTTATTTATCCATCAAATTTAACTTAATATTAATTTTTTTTGCAAATATATTATTTTTAATTATTTTTTTAGTTCTTGTTATTATATTATTTTTTGTTTTTAGTCCCTAAAGATATGTTAGTTTTTATTTTAGTCCATGATGATGACATTATTTGTTGATTTAACTTTTTATATGATGACATTATCGTTAGTAACCTCAAAGCGGTTAATGAAATTCATTAATAATAGAGACTAAAATAAATATAAATAAAATTTTATTATAAAAAACTAAATTAAAAAGAATTTTAAAATTTTAAAATTTTTAAAAAAAAAACTTCCTATTTTATAGGGACCAATAAGTTATCTAAGCCTTTATTTTATCCTTTGACTAAATATTATACTATTATTTTAGCGGTAGTTAGTGGTGACTACACCTTTATTAATCAAACCCTGATACATTACATGTAAAATTCACGGAATTATATTTACTTTTAAAAAATTTACACTCTTCTTAAATTATTTTCAATATTTAAATAAAAAGTCTGCACTTTAACACATGGTTTCTCAAACTTTCTTTTAGTTCTTTCTACACGAACAAGTCAAATAATATAATGTAAGATAATTTTCATTAGAATTATTTGTCAGAGGCGTGGCATATACGTTCGAACAAGTTTCAACTTTGAATCCTTCAACCACGCAAAGAAGAGATAAACTTAAATAAGCGTTCAATTTTGATGTATTATTAGTGTGCGTGTCTATATATATATATATATCATTAATAATTTTAATTATGTAACAATCGATGGATATTTAACTATGCATTTTAAATATTAATTATATTCACAGAATATATACCATTATTATGCTTGCTGTTCTACTTGCACGGGCAACGCAATTGCTATGATATGTAGGTTATAAATTGTTGATTTCCTTTTATAATTAATGTGATACATCTCTTTTTTTGTTCTTTTGGAAAGTTATATTTAGAAACTCGTTAAAATGTGATATCTTGATATAGATAGAAAGGGATCGAAGACAAATAATTGGTATGATTAATAATATGATGTACCAAAAAGAAATAATTGAGAGAAATAGAATATTAAAAAAAGAGAATATAAATAATTAATATAATTAATAATATGATGTATAAAAAAAGATAAGAGAGAGAAATTGAGCATCTCAATAAGTTATCAGTATTATTAAGATGTCTAAATATATCATAATTTTGTTTACTATATATTTTATCTAATATCTAATATTATAATAAGTTGCACCAATATTACATTTTATCTGCATATAAAATAAATTATTTCATTAAGTTATATATAAAATCATAGAATGAGAGTAACTTAGATAAAATGATGAAGTGTATTTAGGTTGTTTTGTGATCGTAAAATTTTTTTAAGTTAAAAGAAAAATTTTATAGAATAATTATAAGACATGCAATATTATATAAACTGAATGTTGATCATCACATAGACAGTATGAACATAAATTATGAATAGTAGAAATGAGTACTTTAAAGTTAATGTATGGTTATATGAAGCTAAATAAAATAAGAAATGAAGATTCGATGAATAGTAATAGTAATACTGGTGAGTGAAAAGATGGAAGAACATAAATTAAAATGTTAAAATGATTGGACATGTAATGAGATGACCTTTGGATAAAAGTTTGTTACCAAGAGCTTAACACAAAGAAAGATAGAGATAGACCCAACCTTTTATGGAAAAAAGTAGTAAACAAAACTTAACAAAATGAGATATAAATTAACAAATGATATATCTTAGGATAAAATAGAGAAAAATTATAACATTGACTAAAAATTAGACTCGTTATTATTTTTATATTCTAGATAATCATTTTTTAGTCATTTTTTTCTTTATATCTTCTCTTGTTTTTTCCATTTTTTTAATCTCCTAATATTTATTATTGTGTTCATCTGCCATCAATTTCAATTAACTTGGTTAAAATTGATGATGTATTCTACATTCTTATTTTTTAATATTTAACCTTTATAATCTCTTTTCTTCTGCAGCTAGCTATAAGTATGCTGTTACTAACATGTATGTCATCATCAATTAATCCATCTCCGGAATAGGTCTTCTTCAGAATTTCTCAAACAAATGGCAGTACCAAGAGCACACAAGCTTGTTGAGAAATCTGAGGTTGCTCCAGCAACAACAAGAACAACCTCGTCTCTTCCCCTCTCATTCCTTGACTTGCCTCTAGCAGGTCCTATTTATGTGAGACGCCAATTCTTCTATCACTTTGCACACCCCACACACCATTTCATTGAAACCACACTCCCCACTCTCAAACACTCTCTCTCTCTCACTCTCTCCCACTTTTTTTCCTCTCGCTGGCAACCTCCTCTGCCCTCCACCACCCCACAAACCCTTCATTCGCATCACCGATGATGACACTGTCAGCTTAACAGTCATTGAATCCGATGCTGATTTCAAGCTCCTCTCATCCAACCACCCTAAGAGTCTCAAAGAATTAGATCACTTGGTTCCAGAGTTGAGTTTCTCATTCTCAACCATGCATGATGACACGTTCATTTTCCCTATAGTGGCATTGCAAGCCACGGCTTTCCCAAACCATGGCCTTTGCATCGCCATCACGTACTGTCATGTGATCGATGGTAAGTGTTGCAGTCATTTCATGAAGTCTTGGTCTTCCATTTGTCGAAGTGGTGGAGTTGACTTTTCTCTTTTGGAAAAGTCACCACCTTGCTTTGATAGGGAAGTGTTGAAGGACCTCAGAGGACTCGAGGCCGTTTTCTTAAGACAGTATTTTGAAGAGAGAACAACTTGGAAGGACAAACTCAGTGGAAGAAAAGATGATACCGATGAGGACTTTGTTAAGGCGACGATTGTTTTTGGAAAAGATGATACTGAGGGCTTAAAAAGATGGGTACTGACTCAGTGGAAGAAAAACAACGAGTTCAACTCGCCGCAAAATCTGTCAAAGTTTGTGGTGACGTGTGCTTTTGTGTGGGCTAGTTTGGTTAAAACAAGATGCAGAAACGATGATGATGAAAAAGAAGAAGATGTCAAAGAGTACTTTCGTTTCGCTGCTGATTGCAGAGATCGCCTTGGGTACCCTATACCAGAAACATACTTTGGAAACTGCTTAGCGCTATGTTATGCATTACTTAAGAGAAAAGACCTCAAGGGAGAAAGTGGTTTTGTGAATGCGGTCAAGGTAATTGAAAAGGCAGTGAGTGATATGAAAATTGAACCTTTTAAAGATGCGGAACATTGGAGGGAGTCGTTTGTGAAGATGTTTGTGTTGGGAAGTGCACTGCTAGTTATAGGGTCACCCAAGCTCACTGTTTACGAGACTGATTTTGGATTTGGAAGGCCTACCAAAGTGGAAATGGTACATCCCTTCAATTGTATATCTCTGACTGAAAGAAAAGATGAGGAAGGAGGACTCGAGGTTGGCTTGGTGTGTAGAAGTACAGAGTTTGAAGATTTAAATTCTGTCATTGAACAAGGACTTAAAGCTTCAAAATCCTAAATCTATTAGTGTGATATTTAAATAAAAATCAAAGCATGGACATCTAAAAGTTAATTTTGTGTTAATAAGTCATCATGGTTGATTTTAACTTTCCTCGACTTTACTAAGGATGTTTGGATTTATGTTTAGTAACTTGGTTATCTAGTTTCATTTCTAATGGATGATTTTTTTAAGGCGGTTTTATGAGGTGATCAATGTACTGTTTGCATTCACCTAAAAAAAATGTACTGTTTGGTCAGAAAATTAGGTTCCATAAACATAATGTTATTATATTATAGCCCTCCCACTCGATTGCTTATTTGTGTTTAGAATTAAAAGTTGAATACATCGATCTCAAGTTGGGGGAAAAAATGTGTTTAAAGTGGTTGGCTTCTCTTATATGCTAAAGTGGGGTGAGAGGGAAAACACTTAAAAAGCACGATAAGACAACTATTTTATCATTCTAATTCATGAAATTAGCTAGTCAATGACTCCCTATAAATTTCTAGGACATCCAGAAATAATATTGAGTGGTTCAGAGCAACTTTCCTCAACTTCTAAAAATTTTCAAACCAGTGCGCTAGGGTACTGGACTAAAATCTAGTCATCTTAATCATTGGTATCCAACCAACAACACAGCTTCCATAGAATTTAGATCATGATTAAAAAATGACTAGCCATAATTAAATTCACAAGCTATTGACGGGGTAGATACTCCCAGCATTCAATGACTAACCCTATTAGGTCCCCCTGCATTCAATTTTTGTTATTAACGTGATATATATGCGTGATTTGAAATATCACCAAAAATAAAGAAAATAAGATTCGAATCATGGACTGTATGATCATCGGATATTTACCAGATCAGAAAAGTGTTTTATTTGGAAGATTATTCAAGATGGAATCTTTGCCAATGTATTCAGGAAGCAAAGTGCCTGTCTATGTCAGATAATGCTCTTTGTCTTCCTTTGTGTCACCAGTTTGAGGAAACCGAGAATAAAATTGTGGCTGTAGCTTCCTTGTTACTTGACTTGGAATTTCTTCTCAGATACTCATATTCTTTGGCTGGAGATATAATGTACATGATAAAAATGTGACGTGGGAGGGAATATTTATTTGGCAGACAAGGAATCACGTGGTGTTTGATGGAAGAAAGTGGCTTCCATGTGGCATCAGTTATATATTCGGGTTGCATATATAGACCATATATTTTGCTGCTGATACTGCACATGCTAGGATATATAGCTCTTCCTTGATAATTGAGGTGAGTGAGTACCTACCAACCGTTTCAGGTGCAGGAGCTTCAGTGGAACCCTCCATCTCTAGGAATAGACCAAAGGGAACAAGGATGGATCAGTGAAGTGTTCGGGCTAGCAGGTGTCTTGTGCTGGGAGTTTCAGTGAAGAACTAATTAAGAGGCAATGATGATGGGTAGTATACGATCATTTGTGCAATCAAGACAAAACAAAAAAGGCACATGCAATTGTAGGAGTTGAAGACTATTTACAAGCCAAAGAGACAGTTGTTGAAAAACAAGAGTTATAAGTAATAAGCAATTGCTTTTATTAAAAAAAGTAATATGCAATTTTATTATTGTAACTAGTACACTACTCATGTGAACACACGAATAGTAAGTTATAAAATCAAATGTATAATATATATATATATATATATATATATATATATTTAATTATAACGGTTAAATATATAATATAATTGTGATAAAATGAACGTACAAAAAATATAAGAGAAAGAAGAAGTAAAGTTCAATAATGATTTTTTCTTCTTGTGGTAATATACTTGTCTTGAAATCAGGTTTTAAGTAATTGATCCACTGAAGATTTCATCTTTTGTCACACTTGTACAAAAACTAATAATTAAACTTAACCAATTGATGTGAGAACTAACAACATTGAAAAATAGTGATAATAACTAACAATGGGTGTTTAGTTAGTTCATAAAGCTTTTAACTTCTAAAACAAAACAAAAAAACTTCAATATAACAAAAGATGAAGGACCCAAATGAGAAGATTATGGAAATCATAACATAAAATAAAAAAAATCACTGCACTTACTCGTTACTACTTACTATTGTTAAAATTAAAAACATCAAGAAACTACATTAGAATCACAAAAGTGAAAATGAAAAGGAAAAAAAATGGATAAGAATCCACACATTATTATCAATATTTTTTTACCATTTTTTGATGATGCACTGAAGCCATATCTCACAAGTAAAATATTTGAACACACATAACTCTTAAAAAGGTAACTAAGACAACATACCATCTAGAGTGGAAATATATTTAAAAAACTGCAAAATGTAACATAGTTTATTAATGACAAAATGAATGTGCAGCAAAACTAAGAGAAAGAAAGAAGTGAAGTTCAATAATAATTTTTTTTTCTTGTGATAATATATCTCTGTTGAAATCAGTCCTTAAGCAATTGATCTACTTAAGGCTCAATCTCCTGTCACGCCTGTGCAAACCTGCCAATAATTAGACTCAATCAATTGAGGTGAGAACCAGCAACATTAAGAAATGTGAAAGACCCAAAGGAGGAGATAAGGAAATCATAACATAAAATGAAAGGAAATAACTACACCAGTGGTTTGGAGTCTCTCCGAAAGAAAAGATGAAAATAATATTAGAATTTTGTATTTTTGTAATTGGTTAGTATGATATCTTGCATACATAGATTATACTGTTGCCTATGTGTTAAAGAGATAACGTGTGAGAGAGATGAAGAAAATGTATAATGAGTATTTAAGATTTAAAAGGAAAGATTGGAGTGCACTTATTAAAAAGATGTGCAGTTAGCAAGTTTTTATATGAAAATATTAGAGTGAACTTATTAGAAAGGGGTGTAATTAGCAAGTTTCAAGTTTTAATGAGGGGGTGACAAGTGGCAAAAGCCATTATATATAGATAGATTTAAGAGCAATTATGTGAACCTCCATAACATATGTTCCGGTATAGCTAGGTTTATCTAAAGCATGCAAGTGTTTCATATGTTTGTTCCTAGCGTTTATTAGTTATTCAATACAATGTATGATAAGATTTGATTATATTTTATCTTCATGATTTATGGGAATAAGATATGCTTATATAAGATGATTAAATTAGATATGATTAAACATGGTAATATATGAACGTATAAGTAATAATCAGATGAGAGCGGATATTATATTAATCTAAATAAGGTGTCAAGATGTCTATCATCCGTATAGATCGGGTCGATTGGGATCCAACCTGCTTTAGTGGATATTGGATTCAATCCAATGACGGTCGAAATCTACACAATCCCTTAAGCTAAACATTAAGATATAAAAAACAAAACAAACTAAATAAAATAATTGTTTTATTGGTCATTGGGCTCCACCAATGAATACAAACCCCTCAGACTCTATACACAACCCCTCGACTACACCATAGGCTTATCACATCTCGGTGTGATGACAACTAACTAAGGGACTGTACCATTGGTTTGTCTCATCGCGTGATTGCATTCCCCGATGAAGTGCCACGTGGAAGATCATGATCCACAGGTTTTTATCACCTAAGACGCGATTATTTTTGGGAACTAATACTTCTGAGACGTGATAATTTCTGAGGCATTCCAAGACGTAATATTCCAAGACATCTAAGTAAATTCAAGGCTCTTTGCTCCTGTAATTAGTCTATTCAACAACACACGTTGTTGTTTAGAGAAAAACTTGTAATGTAGCATTTTCTCTGTCTCTAATTTTATGATATTTGATTTTTTTAAATAAATCTTATACAATTTTATAATTAAATAAAATTTAAATTTAAAATATTTAATTTGATATTTTATTTTGATCTAATGATTAAAAGAATCATTTTTATCTCATAGAAAATAGTTGTTATTATATATAATATAATATGTCATCTCTCTCTTTTTACATATATGAACTATTCCCAAGTTATTAATATCAAATTTGTAAAGTTTGAACTTAATTCATTTAAATCATCAAGTTTAATCTTAAGTTTAAGTTTATTTATGTAATTAAATAAATGAGCTTGATTAAATATTTAATAAGTCAAATTTGAGTAATTCACAAATAAATTGATTCATTTATATCCCTAATCAGGAGATAATATTGTTCCTTAAGTATGTGATATTGATTTCTAGTTATATTATATATATATATATATATATATATATATATATATATTAAGAAATATCAAATTCTTAAATAAATCTAATTATTTCAATGGATTAATCTTTGACTCTTGACCAAGTAATATTTTAGTTAAAAAAACTTAATAATCATTAAACTCTTTTAAAATCTCTTAAAAATAATCACTAAATTATTTTATAACGGAATCGCTCCTTTTTTTAATCTGACTACCCTTTACTAGTTTCCTACGATCTAGCCGTAGCTAGTGGAGCATAGAAATAAGAACGAGATCTCCAAATTAGAAGACAAACAATATGACTTCGACTTAGCCATTCTGTAATAAAAAAAATTCCTAGTTTCTTCCCACCACTTGCGTAGAATTAGAATTGAAGAAAACCTAACATCATTATATCAATTGATTTTACATGTAAAAATCTGTGCATATTTTAGATAATAATAAAGACCAATATGCTTTCGTGCTAATCGGTCAGTCATATGAAAACAACTGATTTACAAATAAAGGGGCCTTAATTCTCGTTCTAGAAAAGAGTCCAAGAGCCTAATGCTTAATTAGCGTTGTAAAAGCTACAATGACACTTTCCATGCTTACATTAACAGGCTTTTGGAAAATGAAGTTATGTAACTTCTTATCACCGACAATAAATATACAAAATAGGGACAAATCAGCAGTTGAAACGCAATTTAATTTTCACATGGTCAAATTGTAATTGGAAGTTTCTCCGTATTTGTGGTATTAATGTAAAACACTTTTTAATTTTTTTAGAGGCAATTGTTTTTTTTTTATTTATGAAGTGGAGTTTACTCAAATCCAAACATATAAAGATTGTTAGTGATCATAAAAATTACCATCAAGCTTTTGTATATATAGTGCAGTAATAAATTAAAAATTGGAATGTAAAGTCTAGGCAATCAAGAATGATAATTGGGTTTGAGTTTTAATTGTAAGTACTCAAAATCTTATTTCTAACGAGAATATTTTTATTTTTAATATTGTTTCTCTTAATTTAAACCTCTCTCTCAACATTATATTGATCCGAGTAAATTAAATACAAATTTCTCAAAGTCTCAAGTCAGATTCAAATTTTGTGAATGAATAATATAATTAAAAAAAGAAAAATTTTATTAAAATGATCATTCAAATTTTCTAAGAAAAATATTGTTATCAACAAGGTCAATATGAATTCTTTGTAGTTATAATATATTAGTTTAATGAATAGATTAAAATTGTATGTATTAACTATTTTTTATTAAATAAAAATTCTATCAATGAAGGCAATTCTAGCGAACAATATTTTTTATTTGTCCAGTCCAATAAAAATAATATTATTTCTTTTTTGTAGTTATTACATGTATAGTTTTAAAATAATTAACTTTTATATTGTATACAAATTCATCTAGAGTTACAATTTATTTCTAACAAGTCTAATCATTATATTATTTGTATTGAGTCATGATATTGCTAATAATATATTTACACTGATCTCAAATTATTTTTTAAAAGATATAAATAAAATCCCTTATTTCTATACATATTTTGTCAAACTTTTTTCCCCCTCAAAAGTCAAATAAAAATATGATGTAGAATATGCATCAGAAATTCAGAATTGTTAATTGTCATATAGGCATGGAATATATGCGTTTCTATTTTGAATCCTTCAAAGACGAAGAGATGACAGAACATATATATAGATACGTACACTGCATCTCTTAACCATGCTAGCTTCAACACATAATAAGTTCCTTTCATATTCTTCAGAAATTCCATCCATGAAAATGGTGGTTCTTAGAGAACACAAGCTTGTTGGAAAAATTCAGGTTGTTCCAGCAGTGAGAACAATCACCACTCTTCCCCTCACATTCCTTGATTTGCCTTTGGCAGGTCCTATTTATGTGAGACGCCAATTCTTCTATCACTTCCCCCATTCCACACTCCATTTCTCTGAAACCACCCTTCCTTCTCTCAAAACCTCTCTCTCTCAAACCCTTCAACACTTCTTTCCTCTCGCTGGAAACCTTATTTGTCCTCCACCGCCCCACAAACCCTTCATTCGCTGCACCGATGATGACTCAGTCACCTTAACCATCATCGAGTCCCAAGCAGATTTCAAAAATCTATCATCAAACCACCCCAAAAGCCTCAAAGACTTGGATCACTTGGTTCCCAAGTTAACATGCGCAAATACACACGATGACACGTTCATTTTCCCATTGATGGCATTGCAAGCCACGGTTTTTCCCAACCATGGCCTTTGCATCGCCATCACGTATTGCCACGTGATGGATGGTAGCTGTTGCAGCCATTTCATGAAGTCTTGGTCTTCCATTTGTCGAAGTGGTGGAGTTGACTTGACTCTTGTTGAGAAGTCAACCCCTTGCTTTGATAGGGAAGTGTTGAAGGACCCCAAAGGACTCGAAGCTATCTTATTAAGAGATTATTTTGAAGAGAGGTCAAGTTGGAAGGTTGGTAAAACTTCTGAGGTTTCCAATGGAAATAGTGAAGATTATGTCAAAGCAACGATTGTTTTTGGAAAAGAAGACATTGAGGGGCTGAGAAGATGGGTGCTGAATCAGTGGAAGAAGAGCGAGGAATTCAACACGCCACAATATATGTCAAAATTTGTGGTGGCATGTGCTTTTGTGTGGGCTAGTTTGGATAAAACAAGATGCAGAAATGATGAAAAAGATGTGAAAGAGAAGTACTTTGGTTTCACTGCTGATTGTAGGGATCGCCTTGGGTATCCTATACCAGAAACATACTTTGGAAACTGCTTAACTCTATGTTATGCAATGCTCAAGAGAAATGACCTAAAGGGAGAGAATGGTTTTGTAAATGCAGCCAAGGTCATTGAAAGAGCTGTGGCTGATATGAAAATTGAACCCTTGAAAGATGTAGAACACTGGAGGGAGTCGTTGATGAAGATGTTCGTGTTGGAAAGTACCTTGATGGTTACAGGGTCACCCAAGTTCACTGTTTATGAGACTGATTTTGGATTTGGAAGGCCTACCAAAGTGGAAATGGTACATCTCTTCAAGTGTATTTCTCTAGCTGAAAGTGGAGATGAGGAAGGAGGACTTGAGGTTGGTTTGGTGTGTAGAAGTACTGAGTTTGAAGATTTATTTTCTGTCATTGAACAAGGACTAAAAGCTTCAAAATCCTAAATCTATTATAGCGTGATGATATATATTTAAATAAAAATCAAAACATAGGTCTATCCAAAAGTTAACTTTGTGTTAATAAGTTATCATGGTTGATTTTAATTAACTTCTTCGACTTTAATAAGGATGTTTGGATTTATGTTTAGTTACTTGGATATCTTGTTTCCTTAATTTCTAATGCACGATTTTTATGAAGGTTTTATGAGGTGATCAATGTACTGTTTGCATTCATCTAAAAAACAATATTGTACTGTTTGGTCACTTAATTATTTTCCATAAACATAAGTTATTATATCATACCCCTCCCACTCGATTGCTTATTTGTGTTTATAATTAAAAGTTGAATACATCTCAAAATGGGGGTAGGGGGGAATGACGGTGTTTAGGTGCTTGGCTTCTCTTATAAGCTAAAGCGGGGGAGAGAGGGGAAACACTTAATAAGCATAATATTAATAAGCAACTATTTTATCCTTCTAATTCATGAAATTAGCTGGTCAATGTCTCACTAGAAACTTTTTGGACATCTAGCTAGGAATTATTTAGAGTGGCTCAGAGCAATTTTCCTCATCTTTAAATTTTTTTCAAGTCGGTGCACTAAGATCAACATCAACAGTACCTTTAACCCAATTTAATTGGAGTCGGTGGTAGATGAACTCAATGATAACTCAAAAATAAGACAAAAGAGAAAAAAAATAAGTTAAAATAAAAGAATGGTGAAAGGAAAAAGGGAGAAAAGAAGTTGAAAACAACTAAAACAAGGGAATGACTGGAACATAGAACTTCTAATGAGTTTAACCATCCACCAAGCTTATAGTTTTTCTCCACTCCATCCTAAGACATACCGTCTGTCAATTTATATCTCACTCAATTAGGTCTTGTTTCACTACCTTTCCCTAGGTAAGTTTCGGTCGACCTCTACCTCTCTTTGTGTCGAGCTCTTGGTAACAAATTCTTGTTCTTACCGGAACATCCAGTGACCGTCTCATAACGTGTCCAAACAACCTCAATTTATGCTCCCTCATCTTTTCACATACCAGTACCACTGATACCTTTCGTCGAATATCCTCATTTCTTATTATTCATCTTTGTATATCCACACATCCATCTTAACATCCTCATTTCTGCAACCCCTATTTTATGCTCATGTTGCCTCTGTATTGGCCAACATTCTGCTCCATATAGCATTGCCGGTCTTACAGCTGTTTGATAGAATTTTCCTTTTAGCTTAAGGGGAATTTTGTGGTCACACAAAAATCCCAATGCACTCCGTCATTTCATCCACCCTATTCTAATTTTATGATTTACATCCTCATCAATCTCACCACCTTTTTGCAACATGGATCCCAAGTATCTAAAAACATTTTTATTGGGTACCTCTTGACCAAGTAGATACACTGTGTCTTGATCACTATCTCTTACCCGCGAAAACTCACATTTCATATACTCCGTCTTACTATTGTTTATCGTGAATCCTTTAGACTCCAAAGTGTTTCTCTACAATTCCAATTTACTATTAACACCATCATTGGTCTCATCAATAAGCACGATATCATTTGCAAAAAACATATACCATGATACTTCCTCTTGAATATCTTTCGTTAATTCATCCATCACTAAGGCAAAGAGATAAGGACTGAGAGCTAAACCTTGGTGGGCACCTACAGTGATAGGAAAATACCATGATGTTTCATTACAGGCTTTCACACATGTGGTAGCCCCATCATACATATCCTTGATAGCATTAACATACTTTAATACTACATTTTTCTTCTTAAGAGTCCACCATAAGACTTCTCTTAGGACTCTATTATATGTTTTCTCAAGATCTATGAACACCATATGTGAGTCTTTCTTCTTTTTCCTATACATTTCCATTAATTATTTCATCAAGAAAATAGATTTCATGGTACATCTTCTTGACATAAATTCAAATTGATTTACGGACACCTTGATCTCCCTCCCCGGTGCACTAGGGTATTAGATTAAAATCCAGTCATCTTAATCATCAGTGGTCAAATAACAACACAACTTCCAGAAAATTAAGATTATGATTAAAATCACTGACCCTAATTAAATTCACAAGCTCTTGATTGTTTGTTCACCTTAACATTATAATCTTATACTGTCAATTCAAAACAGGATCTTGGTTTTGGTAAGATTTATATTGAAACTCATACACGATTATCTATAATGGTTTACATTATTTAAACTTAATGATCTCTTGTGATTAGCTCAAATGACCTTCAAACATGAGTAAAGAAAGAATTTGGTGTTATAATGATAATTTAGTTGAGGTTGAGTTGAAATTAATTTAACCAAAGGTAAGGGAAATATGTTTTGGATCAAGGTCAAACAAAAGATACTTTTGTAAAGTTAATATGAAGTTACTATATATAGTTGAAGTTGAGTTAAATATACGTTGGGCTTAATAAAGATACTTTAGTCGAGATCAAAGTGATAATAAATATATTCTGACAAAAAATTAAAGATACTTTTGATTAAAGGCGAAGGTAAAAATATTTTAATTAAGAATGAGCACAAATTACTTTAAAATAGAGGATTACTTAAATATTCTTTGACAATGCAAGTTAAAATTTCTGTAAAGTAAAATTAAAAATATTTGCTCTAGTAATTATAATTTGTGGCGTAACCACCCTTAAGTCGCCCCAACCTCCTGACTAAGTGGTTATGTGGATTGGGGTTTTTAAGCTCCCTCATTAGATGAACTAAAATTCTTAGGGCCATTATAATATGCCAAATGGGTTGACAATGAGACACAGAGTCAAAATTACACCTTTATCCACAATAGCTTCGCTTCTCTCCATTGAATGTTTATTTGGTCTGCCTGCATTTAATTTGTTTGGTTAACATGAGCAAAATACTTATTTCATGTCCAAATCACACAAGTATACAAAATAAATACAATAGAATAATCAATTTTGTTGCTTATATTATTACTTAAGAGACTAAAAACGATGTACCATGCATGTAAACCATCTTTACATTGATAATTAAGTTTCATGATTTTTTCAAATCAGATAACATCATTTTAATTGAATAAAAAATAATTTAAAAAACTAGGTCTGTTGTTGCGAGTTTTTAGTTTTTGATTTGTGGTGACATGTGCTTTTGTGGGCTAATTTGGTTAAAACAAGATGCAGAAATGATGATGAAGAAGATGTCAAAGAGGAGTTCTTTCGTTTTGCTGCAGATGGCAGAGATCGCCTTGAACATTCTGTGCCAGAAACATACTTTGGAAACTGCTTAATTCTATGTTATGCAACGCTTAAGAGAAAAGACCTCGAGGGAGAAAGTGGTTTTGTGAATGCGGTCAAGGTCATTGAAAGGGCAGTGACTGATAAGAAAAGTGAACTCTTCAAAGATGCAGAAAATTGGAGGGAACCTTTTACAAAGATGTTTATGTTGGAAAGTACCTTGATGGTTACAGGATCACAAAAGTTCACTGTTTATGAGACTGATTTTGGATTTGGAAGGCCTACCAAACTTGAAATGATACATTCCTTCAAGGGTATGTCTCTGGCTGAAAGTGGGGATAAAGAAGGAGGACTTGAGATTGGCTTGGTGAACTGAAGTACAGAATTTGAATATTTAAGGTCTGCCATTGAACAAGGACTTCAAGTTTCAAAATTCTAATTTTATTCGTGCGATCAAAATAAAAACTGAAGCTAAGGTCTATAAAAGTAATTGAGTCAATGACTCGGTTGATTTTAGCTTCCCCAACTGTAGTAAGGATCTTCTGATTATTATAACTTGGTGATTTATCTTGTTTAAGAAATTTAGTCTGCTGAGAATGATAATTTTTGGATAGTTAATTAAAAAAAAATTATAGGCAAATAGAATAACATTAATAAAAGCGCACAAGAAGTGCTATTACATGCAGAGGTAAGGTTCCATATCTAAGAAGGAATACAGGCACCAAAAGCCCTTTAAATAAGCCTACCAACAAGGATATGTCCACCAAGTAGCAAACGTATCAGTAAAACCAAAACCCTGTATCCAGGAAACTTAAGATATGCAGAAAAATTGAGAGCATGTAAGATTCCATGGTCACACTGACACTAAGGGTTGGGTGCCTTTGTTTGCAAAGAAAAGATAGTAAAAAAAAGAGAAAAATGAACAGTAAAACAATATCAAACTTATATTTTTGCATTTTATTTTAATTTAAAATTTTCATTTTTTTTTCACTCCATTAAACGAACTCTAAGTGAGCACAATCAATACAATGCCCCACGTCCTACATCATAATTATACCGTTATTTTAAAAGCTTAGCAATTAGCATGGAGCATGATAACCGCTTTGATAGAATGCATTTATGTTATACATTATAAAATAATTTATACCATTATTTATGAATAAATAATTATCATATAAGTTAACTTTATTTATATTTTAATAATTTTTTTAATTATAAATTTGAATCCAAAAATAACCTATTTACATATATAAGGATAAGTATCCGGATATTGTGTGGTATTTAATTTTTTTATAATATTATTTTAAAAATTAGAATAAATTGATTGATAATGTAATAGTTTAAAACTCATAATATATAGATATTTTGATTGCAGTATAATATATTAATATTAAACTCATATTATTCATTAATAATCATAAACAATGCTAACGTATTCTGACTCTATTCGTACTGACATATGAATAAGAAAATTTGGCCTAGGAAAATCTTTTTTGCCAGGGTGTAGGCCCAATCTTTATGGCCCATTACAAGGGGCATTGTCAAGAAGCAACGCCACTTTGTAGTTTGTATGGGGCTGGAAATGAATTTAATGAGGCTCATAATTGGATTCAATTTGTTAATATTTAATTTAGTCTGTAGTTTGATTCAAGTTTGATATTAATGTTTTTTTCAATTTGAACTCAATTTTATTTAAGTTCAAACAGTTCGGTTTAATTTGTTAGTTCTAATTACATGAACTAAGAATCAAATTTTTTAAATCTTATATATTTTTAATTTATTAGTAGAGTTTAAATAAAATGGTTATTTAAAAAAGGAAAAACAAAACTTATTTTATTGGTTTTTTTGGTCCACAAAATATAACCAAAAAAACATAATTATAATCAAAGACGGTATAAATAAAAATTACTTCACCCTACATATATATAAAAGAATATAAAATCTAAGCAATTATATATATATATATATATATATATATATATATATATATAAAGGCATAGAAAATCTAAGCAATTATACATATATATAGTCAATTCATAAATCAAATAAGTTAAACTATATATAATTCAAATAAGGTTCATTTATTTAATGAGATCAATTTTTAATTCAAATTTAAATTATTTGATTCATAAATAAAATTTAATAAACTGATTATCTAATTAAATTTCAAATTAATTCAGTTATTGCCACTCCATTCAAATACACATATGGCACTGCAAAACAGTGTCATTGGCCCACGGGCTTACTCATTGCATCATTGGCCCAAGATAGTATCGTTAGCTTGAATTTAGCACTGGTTAGCAAACATACCGTAACCAAACAAAATGATAGAAAATTTAGGAAGTTTTCTTTTTCATCCATAAGAATAACGGGGAGTTGGAAGTTTATAAGAACTTAAACTTCCTACTTAATCAACTTAGGTTGACTTCATCGGCAACATATTTTTGGAAGTCTAGTCATTTAAAAATCGAGTATACACATTTCTTAGTAAAAACAACAAAACCAAAGATGATTAAATATTAGGTGTATTGTTCATCTCTAAAAAGGTCAAAATAAAACAAGACTTAATTGGCTAAAAAAAAAAGATTTAATTGCATTTTTATTTTCTTTAATTTGAATTGTGTATCATTTTGGTCTTCCAAAGTTTTTTTTTAAACTAATTATGTCTCCGTTTTTAACATTCAATAAATTCCATCTCCTTGGATTTTCTTTTACCCAAACTCTCATCTCATTTTTATTCTTCAAAATTTTCACAAACTAATTTACTTAATTATATATTTTTCTATTTAATAAAAACATACCAACCAAAATATAATATTCATATATATATATATATATATATGGCTTCTTCAAACCCTTATTTCTCATTGTATTAAATCCTTCAAATTTTACCAATTTTTCACTATTATTTTTAACTTATAAACTTTCAAAATCGTTTCTTATCTTAAATTCATCATAAACTTCAAGGAACTTAGGCAATGATAATACGTGTTTATTACGTGAAGCGCCAAAACTTCAGTTTTTGTCAATTAATTAAGTTTCGTGTGATTCCCACTTGATAAACATAAGCACGTCCCCATGTAATCTTGCAAGCTTTTCCACCAAAAACAAAGATGGCAATCTTGAAGCTCTTGAGACCAGCGTGACCCTCTACGTGTAGCTCTTCATGTACCGCGAACCCCACCAACACTATACCAAATTTTTTTTAACGAAACAATTAAGACCATGCAAGATTCAAAGTTTGTTGGAGTTTTGAAAACCACACAACTAACATAACAAAATTCCCATTGTAAACTCATATATGTTATTCAATTAATTAAGAGGTGTTAGATTACTGTTTAAGGCAAGGCAGTCGTCACCCACCTTTCATTTGCGCAAAGTAATTACCAAAAACAGGTCATATGCAATCATCTATGTGGCTATGTCTATGATATGTTAAGTAAATAAAATACAATCCTCAGCCTTTTGACTAAGATTAGGTGTGATATGGTACTTAAAATAAATAAATTAAAACCGTATATTAAAAATGTATATAAAGATATGGTGACGCATGATTGTTATCCAGCTATCCCACAACACTGATCATGTAGTATAGATCTAGGCACGAGATCGATGAACATTTTTGAAACGCAAAGGAAAACCATGCATGTACAATTCGCTTTCGAAACGCATTACTTTCACATATTTTAATTTTTGTTGATAACTTTCATATTTAATTTATTGTTTAGAGAATGCAACTCTAACTATATCTGCTGTTTCTTATTTTTGTTTAGTGCAACTGACTACAAATTAAAATAGGTATGTCTCCTAAACACCAAACAAGGAGGCAACAACTTTTATCAACTTTATACTAAAAAAAAATTGGAAGTAAAAAACAAACACTATTGGCATGGAGTTTTTTTTTCTCCCTTTTTTCATATAGGATAATGAATATTATTAAAGCATTGAGTTACGTAAAAGCAATATTCAATACCATAATTCGATCCACAAATGAATTGACATAGAGGTTTAACTAAAGGGGGGCGAGTATGGTTCGATTCTTTCCTCTCTTACCAATTTTTATACATTATCTGATGCATCTCTTTAGCTATGCTTTTTCATTAACTTCTGTTATGTATATTCTTAGTGTATTTAGACACATTAATTTCTTTAGTAATTTGTATAATTTTGTCTTCTTAGTTTCTATTATTGTTGTTTGGTTTATTAAATTTTTATGTGAAAAGGGGGGAAATTAATCCTTAAAAAAGATGAAAGTTAACTGAAATCTAATAAAGAAAGGAAATAATATGTCAATTATAACTACATCTTGTTGTAGAGTTCACAAATATAGTTAGTGGTAAAACTACACTTGCATTGTTGTGTAGAAATATAATCTAGTCTAAATGAATTGATCATCCTTGTGCGTTTGTTGGTTTGAATTGGATCTCTTTGATGCATTGTAAGTTAAATCCTAACAGCTTGTTTAGGGTTGTCTATTATTGGGAAATTAATCAACAAAATCCTCTTGGTTATTAAAAATGTAAGAAAGGATTGATTATTAGAACTTGTTAACAACTATAATCAATTTGTCAGAAAAATTGCAATCTTAAAAAGTGAAACTAAGATTTATACATTGAGTTAGAGTTTTCTCATAATTGATTTTTAATTTTGTATTTGTCTTGCTTATTGTTTTAACTACTAGTATTTCTCTTGTTTTAATTTTCTATTCAAACTCTATTTTTCTTTACTTTTTTCTTATAATTTTATAAAGGAAATAAACTTTTTCAGTTTTCTTATATTCGACTGACTCACGTAAGGATAATAGAGAGACGAAGCAAACCCAAATAATATGCCTTCATTACTTATTCTATTGACTGAAAATTTGTCTCATGTCGGCCTCATATGCACGCAAGTATTCGTTAAGTAGATACTTGTGAATATTATCAATAATTATATATGAATATCCATGGATATTTATTAAAAATAAAAAATAATCAACAGTTACACCAATTAACAATTCATAATAGAGAAAAAAGTGGTTTTATATTGTTATTCAATTACAATTAATTATATTTGGTACATTATTAATGTAAAACTATTTATAATTGGTTTTAATGGTTATTTATAATTGAATGATAATATAAAATTATTTTATGCTGTACAACTATTAAACTTTTATGCATATAAGCAAGTAATGACATACCAAACTTTGATACGAGTAATATAAAGGACATTTTCTCTTACATTCTCTTAAAAACTCTATATGATTGGTTAATTTTTAAAAAAATTATAAATTTTGGTAAATTTTGTTTCTCATTTTAATATAAATTAAGAAAATGAATCATTCAATAATAAGCAAAACCTGAAAAAATGGTAATTTCTAATATATTCTAACAAATCATAAAGAAGATCATAAAAAGAAAGTGTTAGATAGAATGTGATTATTATTTCTCACCTTGATATATGTCCCGCATTGTCAATAAATAGATAGAGAAAAGACCAATTTAAATTACAGGAAGATATTCATTTAAGTATCCAAATTGAATTTGTTGTAGATTTTATTTGCGGATATTCGAGAATATGAATATTTTTATCATCTCTAGACTCACTCTTTTGTATTAACTATTTTTAAAAAGTGAAAAATAAAAATTTGCTAGATTCACAATCATCATTACCTGTTTAAAAGAAAAGATTAATATTAATTATTATCTTAGATTAGCGCCATTCTTCAACTCCATAAAATGGCCATGGGCAATAACAAATATTGAGTCTTCTAGATCATTTTCTCTGCAAGTACCGAATAATGGACCACCATGTCTACAATGAAGTACAAGGAGATCAGAATTAGCAAGCAACAACAAAAGTGACATCACTATGAAGCTTTTCTCCTTCTGCTGGTTGTAACTTAAGAAAACAGGAACCACAATCGTGTGAGATCTCCGAGAGATGTATAATAATAATGTTTTCTTGGTAGAAAAAGTAAAAAACTAAGAGGAAAGAATGAACTAAAATAACATTTGACTTGTAAATCCCACGCTGTTAGATGGAAGGTTGATGAATTTTAGCACCTGATTTTCCATGGCTTTTGAATATATGGGCACGGATCCTAAAATAGATGAAGCAACATACTGCAAATCACAAATGTCAAGAGCCTATGGCATCATTGACTTCACTCTTGGAACAAAATGGACAACTGTCATATACGATCGTTAAAAAACTCCCTGCCACAAAAATTTGGCCACACATAAGCAGACATGTGTCCAAGAATTTGGGGTTGACGTCTTGTTATTATTATTATAACTTAAAAGGTAAGAGATTAGGTTGACATCATCAAAGCCAATCAGTTTGGTATAAGTTTATATTTTAGAAAACAATTTTAAACAATAAACACTAATTTTATTAGGCTTAACAGAACAACCAAACACAAAATAATCAATTATTATATTCTATGTGAATTTGTATAACCTTTGGTATAAAAAATTACATAAAAAAAGAAATTTATATGGCCCAAAAATAAAAAATGTATGTATATTTTATACATCATAAATCTCACACCGTCCCATTATAATTTAAAAAATATTTTAAAATAATTATCATTTTACTTTTATAATATAACATTAATTATTTTTTTCTATTTATATTTCTTATAATATTAATCATGAATAATAAAATATATAAATAAATTAATAAAAATATAAAATTATTATACTATAACGGATACTCAATTTCAAGTGAATAAATAAAATTCTATACTAGGTATAATAGATAAATACATATAGAATTCTGTAAATAAAATAACCTAAAACAGAGATCTATTTTACGACGGAAAGAGTAAATATTACTGGCTCGCACATTTTAATGGTGTTGCACCTGTAAAAAAAAATCTCTTGTAATGAGTGCATCAATTCATCAAGGTGTTTAAGTTTGATCTTGGACAGAAATAACCAAAAAGTCAAACTTAGACTACGTAATTTCAATGAAAAAATAAAAAATAAAATTTTAAAATTATATATTAAGGTGTATAGTGTATACATTAAGTCAAGTATATTTTCGTTCGGATTTTGATAAATTAGGCTCTGTTTGTATTGGTGTTTAGTACATTAAATGCCAAATATCAATAAAATTGTATTCAACATGTATTGGAATGCGAAAAATTCTTAAACCAAACAGACACTTAATTCAGCACCATCCCAAGACAGGAAATATTTGAAGTGGAATTTGGAATCTCTGATGATCTTTGGGTCAAGCTTGGAATGGATTTTGATACTCTCTAACAGTATTCACAGGAGAAAATGAAATGTAGTATAAAATTCGAAAGTTATTTATGTGAGGCTTGTAAAATTAAACTTAGTATTTCAGTATTCCTTACGTAACTAGATGTGGTATAAACGCTTCTGAGGTCGATTTCGTGATTTAGATATATTAAACGAATTGTGTTTATGATCTCGTACTTTAATTTGTACGTTCATTAGTCTTAGTTGGTAGGAGGAAGATTCTCAAGCTGGGTGAAACGTTGGTTGTGGTCATTATTAGACCACATAGTTTTAAATAGGTTAAATAACTTATTTAGTTTTTTTTTTTGTTTTTTAGTTTGATATTTTATAGTTTAAAAAGTTGAATTTCATTTTATATTTTTTTTAGTTTAGTCTTTTATATTTTTTAAAAATTTATTTGATATTTTATCTTATTTTTTAATTCAATTTTATTGTTATTTTTTTTAGTTTAATTTTTCACTCTATTTAAGATTTACGTCATAAGTTATTTAAAAATGATTTTTTTTAATTTTTCCTCATTTTCCTCCACTTCATTCTTAACAAACAAAAAATCATTCTTAAATAATTAATGACATCAATCTTAAATGGATTAAAGATTTAAACTAAAGAAAAAAAAAGATAAATGACTAAAATAAAAGGATTGAAAAAAATAAGATAAATTAAATTGAATATTTTAAAAGATAAAAGATCAAATTGAACTTAAAAACAAGATAAATAATCAAATAGATTATTTGACTTTTTAAATAAATTTAATTAAAAATGCATTTATTACTTACTTTAAACGTAAATTTATTCTAAAATATTCTTATATAGAATTAGGGGTGCTCACGAGTACGAGTCACCCACAAATTCGAATTGACTCAAACCGATTCGGACAGCTTGAATTGGGTCATTTATGTATTTGGGTCAAAATCGAACCGAATCAATTAAAATTATTCATGTACGGGTTGAGTCACGAGTTTAGATCTATAGATCAGATCAAAATCGAACTGAATTGATCAGAACAGATCAAAAATTTTAGAGTTTTTGGTTTGGTTTTAAATATTATTAATATTAGACTCCAAGTGTTAGAACTACAAATATTTATAATATTAACTGACCATATTTTGTTCATTTGTTTTAGCAAATCTGGTTGCACCAAAGTTTATTGTAAGAAATTAGTTTGTAGGAAATAATTGTGATTCAAACTATTATAGTAAATCTTGTTAAAGAATATTTTGCTTTAATTTGTATTAGTCTA
This sequence comes from Glycine latifolia, assembly GCA_013407115.1. Classification (NCBI taxonomy): domain Eukaryota; kingdom Viridiplantae; phylum Streptophyta; class Magnoliopsida; order Fabales; family Fabaceae; genus Glycine; species Glycine latifolia. The sequence continues at coordinate 27,979,414 of CM023952.1, read as the reverse complement.
TTTTAGAGTATTATGTTAATGATATTAAATAAATCAATTTTACTACTTTCAGACATTTAATAATATTGTGTTAGTGTAAATAGCCAATTTCATCTCTGAATGTGTAGAGCACTGAAAAATTCGTACTTGAAAGATGAAAATTCAAATTTTAGTTTTCAAATGTGAAAAAAGTGCAACAAATTTATTCATCTATTACCATTAATGAAAGAGTCTATGTGACACAGAGGGACGAAAAATGACACAAAAATGATTACCAACATGGCTACATAATATATTGGACCAAATTGTTAGTAAGTTTTAATTAGACCAAAATGTCGATAAGTTTCCATTGGACAAAACATTTGTTTGTCTTCTCAAATCATTGACACATTATTGAAAAATAATAGGATATTTTTGTCCAATGGAAACTTACTGATGTTTTTGTCAAATGTAAATTTATTGACATTTTGATCCAATTTATTTTGCAACCATGTTAACAATCATTTTTTTGACATTTTCATCCTTATGTGTCACGTAGGCTCTTTCATTAACGGTAACGGACGAAAGTTAACAGACGAATAAATTTGTCGCACTTTTTTCACTTTCGAGGACTAAAATTTGAATTTTTATCTTTCGGTGATAAATTTGTCAGGTCTCTACACATTCAGTGATAAAATGACTATTTATCCTACGGTATTAATTATATTGGATATTTTGATGAATTATGCTATAAAATAATAGTTGTGAGAAAAAATCAAATTTAAATGGATAGCCTGTTGGCCCGAACTGAACCAAATCATTCATAAACTGGTTGGGTTAGGTTTTAAAAAATTTTCTAAAAACTGAACCAATCAAATTTGATTGGGTTGAATCCTAAATTTGGCTAAAATCGATCCGAATCGATCCAGAAACACCCCTATCTAGAATTCACCTCACAACTAGGGATACTTAAATCCAAACTAATCTAAAATAAAAATAAAAAATTGCTAAAAAAATTGAAAATCAAACCAAACCAATTCTTTTTTGATTTGTTTGGATTTTTTTTCTCAAACGGATCGATTTGATTTGGTTTGTGATTTATGTTTTTTAAACTAAATTAAACTGTAACACTTATATTATTAGTGTTATGTATTTTATATGTATATTACTTAAGTTTCATAATTTTTTGTAGTATTATGTATATGAATGTCTACAATATATATAACTTTCTTTTTCAAACTATTTTTTAAAGAAATATTTGATTTAAAATTGATGAAAATTTGAAAGATTTTTATTATATAAATTTTAACGTATTAATAAGTTTGATAGATTGTTATTAACAATTTTTGTAATGTAATTTAATTTAAAGAAATAATATTTAATAAAAATCACAAATATTAAATTAAACTAAACCGCAAAATATTAATTTAGTTTGTTCAGTTTTTTTTAAATAAAAACTAAATTGTGTGTATTTTAAAATTTGATTCTAATAATTTTTTTTATAAAAAATGAAACCAAATCAAATAAAAAACATCCCTAGTCAAGCTCGGAAACGAAGGGAGACAGCCAAGTAAAGTAATACGACGAAAGAGTAGAATAAAATTTCTCCAAATGTTGATAAGGAAACTGAACAAACTTACCGTCCGATCATTCCCCATAATACACCTAAAGCTAATAAGGTCAAACTCAAATTCAATGTTCATTTTCTCACAGTTATCCCAACACACAGTTTTACAATGAAAAAAGAAAAAGGTCCTCCCCGCCCCTCCATGTGTCTTTTCTATAGACCTCTCCTTCTATAAACAACTGAGGCATGCCTTAGTTATTGAAGAGAAACTACTATATGTTTTTAACTTAATTAGGTAAATGTGACATTGAAAAAACGTGGCGTGTAAACTAATCATTTTTCTTCAACCTAATCTTACGTGTTATGATTCATATATGGGTATCAGTGCCCCAATCTACTTAAATATGTATGTATGTACATATACGCAGTGGTCGATATAAAAAAATTTTATTGGGAGAAAAAAATAATTCAAATATTTTAATAGAAATAAAATATTATAAGTTTTTTCAAACTATATAATGTTATGAAAAAAATAAATGATAAATACTTAAGCTTTTATATATTATAATTTCCTCCTACATATTTTCAAATATTTTAAAAATGTTGAATGATAAATTTCTATATTAATTAATTTTAAAAAAATGCCCCATGGAACAACACTATTTTTTTGTGAGGAAAAAAGTTAAATTATTAAATATATTTTAAGTATAATTTTTTTATTGTGGGGCAATTAGCTATATATGTATGTGGATCTGCCACTGAGTATACATTCAACTAAACAAAAACCGGAAATTCCATTTCTTCGTGTATTAATTCTTAATTAAAAATTTTGAGAATTTATTTGTAGGCTGTGTGGACTAAGAGCATCCAATCTGAATTAGTCTCTTAATATATAATAATTTTTTTAATCATATTATTAGGACAAAATATTTATTATTTTAACTAACTTTTGTTAAAAAATTAGTTAGTTACCTTTTGTAAAATTTCTCCTCTCAACAATTTTTTTTCATCCAAAATATTTAAACCATAACACAAAATCTTACTTAAGAGGTGGATCAATAATGTTGGTCTCTAAATATATTTGTTCATAGTCTTTGATCACTTAAACGTAACTTTTGTAATTTTAAAAATTGTAATATTATATATCATTCAAGATATTAAAAAGAAGTATAATTTTATAAATTCATTTTGGTTTGATATAATTGTAAAAATGTTTTTCAGATTAATTATCATCCAATAATTAATTAAAAATGCTCAACTTTTCTTAAGTTAATGGTTATGATGATGTTCCAACACAAATAAAATTGTAATGAAAAACCTTCGGAAAGTTGAGGATTAATTCCCAAAAAAATGAAAATTTTAGCCCCTCAACTCCTTTTATTAAGAAATTAGTCCCTACGGATACAGTTTGTATAATTATGTGAATATGTGGCTAATGCCTAATATATGACTAACGTGAGTAGACGTGGCCGTGGCTGCAATTTCAGCTGATTCATCGTTTTCTTTCCCCTTGGAAACGTCTGACATAGGTGCATGTGTTCTTTGAATATGCTCGTGTCGATTCTCCATGTTAAAGTTCTGTTTGAAAGTTACAAATCATTGAAAGTTCACATTCACAGGTAATAAGAGCTATATTTTTCTTCAATGCAAAATAAATCAATAATCTAACCTAAATTTAAACTTCAAATAAGAATTAAAATGTAAGTGAGCACAAAAACTTATAATTCTTTATGTCAAATACGTTTATTATATATATATATATATATATATATATATATATATATATATATATCGTTTTAAATCAGTTGGTACAGTTAGAATTTAGAAAATCAAACACCCTGTTACTCAATTTGTTTATTTTCTTTTTAAGTTTTGATAACTATTTTAGATTGGCAAAGAATTTATACTTAAGTAAACTACAATTTTTCATAAAAAGTAATCAATGATCAAAACTTGATTTTATATTTTAATATTCGAAATTAAACCATTTAAAAAATATTAAGATTAATTTATTTCATTAAAAAATAAAATTAGATTCTTGTCTTCAAAATTATTCCAATATTTTGTATTTAAAAAGTTAGACACCAACATTACATAGTTCAAGTAAAACTAAGTTCGAAAGTCTTAAATAACAAGATATCAAATTCAAGACCCGTGGTTTTAAAAAAATATCTAGGAAGAAAAACTTTATTAGTAAAAGTGAACAGTCTGTTTTTCCAAAAAAAAAAAATTATCAAAAAAATCAATAGATCTTATAATCTTTCAATATTAAATAAAAAATTTTCTGTTATTAAATATCAAAAAAATATTAAATATCAAAAAAATAAATTCTTAAAACAAGGTAACAAAAATTATTAAAATAATATAATTCTATTAAAAAAATACTCCTATTGACGTAAAAAGTGAAGGAATTAAAACCAATATTTTTAATATTTCAATACTTTAGATTATGTCAAATTAAATAAATTATTAATACATAAATAAAGAAACATGTTAAATTGATTTAAAAAATATCTTCTAAATTGTGTAATTTTGTAATTATTTGTAAAAAAAATATTAAGTATTATTGATAATGAGAACATATCTTTTTTTTCTGTGTACAAAAGTTACAACAAATTTAGATCTTATAATCTCACTTATATTACCCAAACTCTTCACCACTAAGTTGATCCTAGTAGGTGTTTATCATATCTTATGCTACCAGTTATTTTATATTATAATAAAAATCATTTTGTCTATAAAAATGTATATTAATTCTTAAGTGATTTTATATTAAAAAGTATTATTATAATAGTTGAAAATAACTACCAAATAAAGTCATTTTAAGAAAATTAAAAAAAAATCATAAAAGAATGAAAATTGATAAACAAAAATAGTAATATATCATGCACCCTAAGTTTAAACAAAATTTTATAACTCCAATAACACACAAGTTGTTTTAGTTATTAGTTATGTTTAGATTAATATAGGAATAGCAAATTTTCTGTTTCTTTTATATTTACATAGAAGTGAAAAATATTTATAAAAATGTTAATAAATGTGTTTTTAATTATTAATACTACGTTGGTATAAGTGAAGACGAGTTTGAATTTCTTAAGTAAAATCTTGCTTTTGAGATTTGTAAAAAAAAAATTATAAATGATAAAGTTTTTCCTTTGAGTGTAATGACTTTACCTATATAGGATTTAAATTTGAAATTACTAGTTAATTAAATATTGGAACATTCCACCTGCTTATGTTTATATATACACATATAATCTTTATATTTTTTAATTTGATATGATGCTTCAAATTTTAGAATTTAACATTGAATTTACAATTGAGAGATCTAAATTTTTGTAATAGCAGTAATAGAAATATAAAATAATTTATGCAAAATAATCATGTAATTTAATGAAAAGAAATAGATTAAAAGAAATGATCATAACAGAGATCGAAAAATCGATTTTATAACATAATAATTGGGAAGTAAAAATAATTACAATAGATAGTATATATTATTCACACAAAAATGGTTATGAAAATAATATCGTTCTCTTGAAACTTTGTCAGATAAACGTGTATTGCATGTATATTTTAATAAAATTTCTTCATTTGATCTGTCTCTTTTTGACCATACATTTACCTCACTTTATTTATATAATAACATGATATCATATATTTGTCCTGATTTTTAAGCAGTGTATGTTGTATGCACGTATTGCGTACGTATTAAATGCGTATAATTATACTTACAGTGCAATCATGTGTATACATCTGTTGATAGATACATAGCAGAAGGACGGCACCAAATCCTTTTGACTTCAAACGAAGATCCCCACTTTCTTTTGCTATAAAGCCAGGGGTAGTCCTCGCTTTGCATTAGACCCAACAAACGTTTACTTTCCCTGAGTTTCAGTTTCAGCACAACCCTTTCTTTCTTTCTTCTCTTTCGTGTTTGAGTGCACTTTGCGGCTGCCCTTTTAGAAATCATTATATTCACCCTATTATATACTTTTTACTATTCATCTGTTTCAATTCCAAAATGGGAAGAGCACCTTGTTGTGACAAGAATGACCTCAAAAAGGGTCCATGGACTCCTGAGGAGGATCTCTTGCTCACCAACTACATTCAGACTCATGGACCAGGAAATTGGCGAACCCTCCCCAAGAATGCTGGTACCTAGCTATACCATTTTGATTGTTCTAATTCTAATTTTTATTATAAGTTTTTTTTTTGTGTGTGTGTTATCTAATTATTGAATATTAACATATATTGAACTATTTGTTGATTAATCATAGGTCTACAAAGATGTGGCAAGAGTTGTCGTCTTAGATGGGCTAATTACCTTAGACCCGATATCAAGAGAGGGAGGTTCTCATTTGAAGAAGAAGAGGCCATCATTCAGCTTCACAGTGTCTTGGGAAACAAGTACGTCTTTGATTTTCCTTAATCTTCTAAAAAAATTTTTTTTTTTTTTTTAAGAATGTTGTTGTTCTTATGTGTTTAATTTATGTGTTCATATTTAGGTGGTCGGCTATAGCAGCTAAGTTACCGGGGAGAACCGACAACGAAATAAAGAACTATTGGAACACGAACATTAGGAAGAGGTTACTTCGAATGGGAATTGACCCAGTTACACACGCTCCACGCGTTGATCTTCTTGACATGTCCTCGATTCTAAGTTCAGCAATAGGAGCCGTTAACCCATCGTTTCTGAATCTGCAAGGCCTATTGGGTGCCCAAGCGTTGATGAACCCAGAGTTTTTGAAGCTCGCTGCCACTGCCACACTTTTATCTTTGAAGAATCATGAGAACGCATCAAACTTAGTTTCACAAGTGCAACAACAATTCAATAATAATGCTGGGAATGGTCAAGTACAAAACCAAGTTGCTGCTCCAAATCAGTTTCAGACACCAACTATAAGCAACAACAACGTGAACAATGGCTTATCATCAAGTTCCCCAGAGAATTCATCAATTCCTTCTTATCTTGGGGAGAATAATTACCAGCTGAATGCTCAACAAATTAACCAAGTTGATTTGCTTCTGGACCCTGAATTGGAACATTACTTAAACAGTATAAACCAAAACATAGGCCATGAATCAGTTACACCTTTGTCGACTCCAACCCCATTGAATTCATCATCCACGTATGTGAATAGCTGCGCGGAGGAAGAGAGGGACACCTATTGCAGCGATGTATTCAAGTTAGAAATTCCAGAGAGTCTTGACATTAGCGATTTCTTGTAAATATGTGTCAGTGTGAATATTGCGTTTAATTTGCACACTGCTGTTTAATTAGTTTGCATTTATATATTATATTATTCTTGTTATTTAAATATGTGGGACACGCAGAATTTTGTAGTCGGGTTGGTTTCTTTAAATCTTTGTTCATTTTTGCTTTGCAGTTATCAATGACACCAAGTCTTTGTAATTTTTATCAGTGTCTTTCTTTTGACTGCTTTCTGTACGTAGTTACATTTTTGTGTGGTGGAGTATAATTCATTACACTCTCTAAACGTTAATTAGAAAACAAAATATACCGTCTTAGGAACTACAAAATTCCTTGGGTCATGAAGGTAGTAATGAACTGAAAACAAAACATTTGATACAGCATTAATCAAATAAAATTAACCAGGAAATTCAATTGTAATTAATTTAATTCGCTTAACAGGTTGATTACTTTTTCTTACAAGAGAGTGAACTCAGTAATGAAGTTAAAAAGTTTAGTAGCGGGCTATTAATTGCTGAAAAAGAGTTTGGATAATTTACGAAACATCATTAACAGTATAAGCTGCCATAGTATCAGAGAATATGAAACTTTTTCTTAGAATAGGCATTTTTACCAAAATAATACTTTTTTACTTAGTTGTCAAGATTGAACTTAATTTATATTTTAAATTAGATGAAGGATTAACATGATTTTATAATTATTTTAAAGTGCCTTCTTATCTAAAAGATAAGTAAGAAAATTTTGTACTATAATCTAGTTCCAACGATAAAAATTAATTGTGATATCAATTCCACGAGTAACTTTCCTCTCTCTCTTTCATATTATTATTTTATTTGTAATATGAAATCATAAATCAATCGGAAATGTATCCTTTAAGGTTTGTTATGTGTAATACATAACTTATTTTATTTTTAACAAATAATAATGTTTGTTTAAGAAAATATTTTAAAGTAGGGTAGAAAAATGCAAGTACATAGATTAGAATCAATTATTGATTTTTTAAATTATTTTAATTATACTTTATTCATTTTATTCAAAAGAGTTAAATGCAAGTACATAGATTAGAAATTTTCATTTTTCCTTTTAAAAGAGCAATATAAAAGCTGAAAACTTGTTGGAAAATTTAAGGAAGAGAGCTAACAGTGTTTGAGACATTACCAATGAACTAAAAGCTTGTATATATAGGAGATTTTATAATATTTTGGAATTCAACCATCTAATAAATTTAATTTTCTCATCTAATAAAATTAATATTCTAATAAATTAACATGATAAAAATTATATATATAATAGTTTTGATGTTTTGTTAACATAAAAAGGAAGCCGGCCGTTAACGTTGATGTTTTAACATAGTTGAAAACAACTCTTTTGAAATGAGTTTTTTTATTTTTATTTTTAAATTTCAATAGGTTAGATCAACAATAAATATACCTTCACTTATCTACTCTAAAGACAATTATTGAAAGAACTTCCCCAAAACAAATATCTATTTGACCTCTGATAAATCAAAAAGGATATTGCTAATAAATGTCATAAAGTCTCTTGTTGAAAATAAAAAATAAAAAATAAGGATTATTAAATAAAAAATATAATATTGAACATAATAAACATTCAAACAAATATTCTGCTAAGTCATATCTATAAAAATATTTTCCGTATTCCAAAACTTTAACATGTAAAAAAAAAAAAAAGCACATGTATTGGTAATGGGTTCGTGCAAAACCCTTTCATACCATTTATTGCATGGTTTCTTCGAAAAACATGGTAAATATAATTGGACAAACTAATTACAGCATACATGAATTCCCTCGTGTTTTAATCCATCTATTCTCGGGACCGCTATTGATCATCTTTCGGCTTATCAAATTCTATTCTCTCTTCCACAAAGTGTTTGAACTTTGAACAATGGAACCGCTATAGCCACGTTTATCACCATTTACCATGCCAAAACACTGTGGAAATCATATCATTTGAATGTCGATCTTTTTGACGTTATTCGGCGATCAAAAAAGTGTGCCTTTGTCCTTACGTGCTCTTTTCTGTGAAAGATAACCACATAAAAATTGTTTCCTCATTAAGTGGGAAACGAACCTCTATGCCGCATTAATTCAACTCCTTTTAGATATGATAGACATTGTTGCGGCACATTTGTGTCCATAACTCCGTATTTACAACCCATATTACATTGTACTATACGGTATACAAATTGAGTTATTACTTTCATATTTTGATGAGACATAGAGGTGGATTTGTTCCTTACGCACAACAGAAACTTCATCTTTACAGAGTTGAAATTAAAAACTTTACAACTACAAGTACTTAATTTTCTCTGAAATTGCGCTGTTGGAGAGATTTCAAACACGGAAAGCATCTTCCACAAAAGCGGAGGCAAAAATCGTGTCATGCATGAAACAATTATTAGCGCTTTGAAGCAAAATCGATCAGTTAGCCCTTTGTGAATTAATTTTTCTAGAAAAGAAGGGACACGTCATACATGACACTCTGAGAGAGTTAATCTGTACATTGACTTATCCTTTTGTGTGTGCGTTCTCCCCAAGTCCTAAAGCAAACTTTTATTTTGACAATAAGAAAAAGAAGCAAAAATGGAACCACATATGAGATGGTGACATTAAAGTGCATGCAGATTGGTGAATTTCCAAGCACATTTTTCTCAAGGAACAATGACTTTCCAGAAATGCTTTCTATGCAATTAAAATAGGACACTTATCCCTTTTAATTTGGATCAACCTATTTTAAAATGTCTTTAAATGGAAAGTTGAAAAATAAATAAGCAATAAAATAATTATTTATAATGTTATACCATGTCAATTATTTGATGTTTAAATAATAAAAAAAGAGTAAATATCCTATGCATTAGCCGTAAAAAAAATTTATACAAATATTTAATAATCACAAGTTAATATATATGATAAACTAATTGATTTTTACTTTAAAAATCATACTACTATAATTTCTTATTAATTAATAATGTAAATATTTTTAGCCTCAAAGAGTGTATAGAAACTAAATTAAATCCATAAAATTATTGGACTCTACAAGACCAGCCGGTAGCGTGGCATTTGAATACAGATCATAGTCTGCACCGTTTTTTTGACATGTCTGATGTCTTGATGTAACGTGTCTTTTTTGGACTTGGAAGGAAAATTGGGCCACTATGTTTTGCGGTACCTTATGATTCATGACGCACAAAATACGGTAGAATTGCATCACTTTATTTTGGATTTTGAATTGCAATTTGGAATAAAGCCCAAGTTTCGATCCAATTCTGTTGGTATCCGACCCGTTCAAAAGAGTAGTCTTCTCTTTCCCTTGTGAACATTTTTTTACTCTCCATAAGAACTTGGAGTTTTAAACCTACCATAACCAAGGTATTTGTGGTAGATATAGCTAGCTAGTTAAGGCTTAATTAGAGATGGTATTATAATTCAATATATGGTTTAGACTTGTTATGGAGAAGAGGAAGATGTTTACTTTCCACTCAAAGTTGACATTCTTTTTTCAAAGGACACCAACTTAGGAACAACTGTTACAAGAATTTCAACGTTGATATCAAGATGAAATTCATACAACTAATAACACAATACAAAATCAACACACAACTGACATAGAATATGAAGTCAACATGTGATATAACTTAAATTGTGAGGAATCCAACATAAATAAAAGACACTGACACAACTAATTTTACCGCCAAAAGCTTCTCGATAGTTATCCATAAATATTGTAATTATGTATTGACACAGACAACTCTTAACTAATGAATGAGAACCCAAACTCTCTATGATTTCCCTCTGTCTGTCTCTTTGGATTCTATTTTATGTATTCTTGTGGTTAACAACGTAATAAGACTTAATATGATTTAGAATCTTTTTATTTCTATTCTTTAATAAATAAATTAAATTTCATGAGCTTTTCCTTGTTGGTTTGAGAAAGTATTCATATATTTTTCTTCTGTCTTTCTTATCTTTCTGGTCCTTCTACCGCCCACGCAAAAGACTTGAGCTGTTTGAATTTTGAAAGCTCATGCGTTCACGCAATTAAGAGCACAAAAGTGCACCTTTGTCCTTACTCCTGACCCATGGTCACGCCTCTTCTCTTTGCTTTATAATCACAAACTCTACTACAACGAATTAGCTAGAGAACCATAAAAACTATATTCTAGATGATTTTCTTCTGCAAGGTGTGAAAGAAAGCTTCACCACGTTATAGCCACATCGTCTTTCAAAAGCAGACAAGAAGTTGTTGACCCTTGTTTACATTTATGCAGTTTTGTTTGGGCGTAATTGAATGGCAACGTTTACTTTGAGTACAAATTGCTTTACTCTCTTTGTTTTTTCTCCATATTATACAAAAACTATTAATACTAGTTATGATTTTTATTAAAAGCTTATATATAATCCATTGCAATAATGTGAGTTGTTCTATTGGCACTTTCTTGATAAGATGTGCAACATGCAATGACAGATAAGTTTTTTCATTTTTCAACAAAAGCATTGAGTCATTGACTTCATTCTGTTTTCAGTAGGAAATTAGAAGCGCTGAGGAATTTTAAACAAGAAAAAAAAAACTTGAGGACAAGAATTGTGTTAATGGATCGTGAAATTATTAAACAAAAAAAAGCATTTTTATACATGAAAATTTTTATATGGAAATAAAACCGAACTCAGTATTATTATTGAAAGGAGACTCATTGTTACCTGGATTAACATGTGTTGACGATAAACACTTATTTAATTTTAATACAACTAAGTAAAATAAGAAAACATCATCGTCAGGCACTTCACTAATTTTATTTTTATTTTTTTGAAAGGCTAATAGACAGTATTATTAAATAACGTCCCTGATTTGAAAGAAAAAACACACACACACCATAGTACGAAGGACATTTCCTCAAAAAGAAAACGTTCTTCACACATGGTGCCTTCAACAACAAATCATCTTTTTTAATTGGTTTGACAAGAATAATGTTTTACTATTATAGAATCAATAATTTGAATGAGAGGCTAACTTCACTTTAATGTTAGTTTCAAGGAGATTGTTTATGAGTTTATTAGTCCATTTAAAGAGAAGTTATATTATTATAAAAAAATTTAATATAAAATATAATTTTAAATAGACTAATAAATTAAGTGAGAATTTCAAATAAATTAGATCAAATCTAAAAATAAAGTCCGTAATTAACCCAACTCCCTTATAATTCCAAATGGTTTACAAACACTTAACAATTGTTAGGCTTGAGGGAAGTTCGAGCCACAACAACGAAAGTGGAAAAGGAAAAGTGGGTCATGAGCCAATGAAGTTGATGAATTAATTATTTCCATAGAAATATTCAAGTTAGTATAAAGTCCAAATGATCATGTTGATATATTTTTTTAATTTGATACTTTATCAATTAAAAAATCTATTTTGATCCTTTATTTTATTTAAGAACTTCAACCCAATTCTTTGTCTTTTAAAATATTTATTTTAATATTCCATTTTATTTTAATTGTTCAAAAAAATTCTTCAAATATTCAAATATATTCATAATGATATTTTATCTTAATGTTATTCGAATGATATAATTGAATATATTAAAAAAGTTGAAAGATCATTTTAAATCTTTTAAATAAGATAAGGTATCAAAATGAAATTTTAGAAAGATAAAAGACTATTTTGAATTTAAAAAAATATCAAAATGATTTTTTTAAATAAAATATGATTTTAAACAAAATAAATAAAATAAAAGACCAATGAAATACAATTCATAATTTTCTGGCGATTCCTTTGGTGCATGTTCTGATTAAGGGTATTGAAACCCCCTCCCTCTGACGTGGACCAATCATTATGTGTCAATTGTGCAATCATTCAGGTCATAACCAGCAGCTTGTACTGGGGGTTTTTTGTATTTATTCAAGGGATTTTGAGTCACTTTATCATTTTACAATGTATTATTTTGTTATATTTATATTTATATCTATTTTTTCTTTTGTAATTTACAAAATGTTAGTCTAATGACGCTGCTTCACCTTTCGACTACAGGCTCGCCCCTTTGTCTGTCCTCTCGTCCCCCTTTCACCATAGTCACATCCTTCCATCAATCTCAGAGCCACTTCAGACCAAGTTTTATCTATCACAGTTAGATCCACGAAACCACCGTAGTTATGATTGTACTTACATGGAGGATTTTTTAACCTCTTTGTTTGTAATGACTTGGTTGTTTTTATGATTGACAAAAAATTAGTAATTTATGCTTGGTGCTTAAGATTTTGATAAATTGGTTAGAATACAAAAATAAAAAAAGCTCAATATAAATGTACAAAGGAGTGCTTTTTAAGATCGTACAGTTGATGGCAGCGGCAACTGCCTCGCATAGGGACTCATGCGATGGTGGTGGATGCATTAAAAAATAAAATTAAAAGAAGATGAGTTGTGTTTTGGAGCAATGAAGGAATGAGAATGTGGTGCTTGATTTTGAACAAGGTGGAAAGCCAAAGTAGTGATGAAGAAGGAAGAAGAGAGAAACCATGGTCAATTAGGGATTTTAGAATGAAATAAGAAATTAAAACAAAATTCAAATGTATTGTTAAAATATAATAAAAAATAATGTTTTTTTAAATTATAAAGTGACCTCATAATCTTTTAAAAATACTAAATAATCTAGAGCCAAAGCTACTCATTATACCATGGCATGATCGCACACATGGTGCATTACAATTGGTCCACATTAGAGGGGTTTCAATACCCCTAGTCAGAACAATGCACCAGAGAAATCACCTAATTTTTTTTAATAAATATTAGTTTTGGAACTAACTTAACAATATGTTTGATTCTAGGGGATTAAAATAATTATTTATTCAATTATTCTCGTGATTAATTTTGGCAAAGAAATTAATGCTAGTGAAATGGGTCAAACCTAACTCATCAGACTTAGTAGGGCGAAAATAATGTGACAAAAAAAAAATTGTGTCAATATAGCCATGATCGATGGGTTAATCGGGCCAAGTCGAATAAAAAAAATTATAGACTTGAATTTAACTAAGGCTATTTTGATTCGTAATTATTTTAGTTATTAATTTAAAAAATATATATAAATTTGGACAAGTAAAACAAGCCAATTTGACCCATTCGATGGGCCACAAAAATACAACTGATAAAAAACTATAGTTAGAGTTAGTCCAATGCATTTTTCATCATTGACTCGAAGGATGAGTTGGGATGAACACTCTATTTGGTCAACTCTAAAAAGAAGCACAGTATAATTTTATATAACTTTAATCCTTAATATGCACAATGTTAAAAATATACTAATACAAAAGTAAGTTTTAATTGCTGTCAAAAATTAAAAATAAGTTTTAGGCTTTCAAAATGAGTAAACCATGTTAAAAAGGTACAGGAACCATTCTATTAATGACTCAAGACTAACGTTATTCTTACAATAAGAATTTTATCACCTCTCTTATTTTATCTCAGAATTATCTTTCATTTCTTTCTGTCTTTTCTTTGATATAAAAAAATTTAAACAACGTTAATCTTTCTTATTCAGTTCCTTCTTTTTGCTCGCATAAACCCTTTCTTTCCACTTCCCAGAACAACGTTCCCACTTTCTCCGACACCAAAACAAACCACCACACTCGACTTCCAATTACCAACCAGTGTCCACAGTTCAACACAAAAGCGAAAATGCAATCATTCACTTCCTTTATAGCGTACCTCGTTTTCCTCGCGTCCATATCACACACTGTTCCACAAACTCTGAACTCCAACACCGTCCCCGCATACCCGACCCAAACCCAGTCCCAAATCTGCCGCCTCGACCTCTCCAACGAGCTCTTCGGCGGTGTCAACGCCGCCTGCGGTGGCGGCCCCACCCTAGACCGCAGCCGCTGCTGCCCCGTCCTCGCCGCCTGGCTCTTTGCCGCCCACGCCCGCACCGCTCTTGAAGTGTCCGCCGCGCCGCCACCTCCCCCCTCCGGCGACCTCCCCATGATGCCCGCCGACGACTCCCAAAAATGCGTCAACTCCCTCCAAGACTCGCTCCGCAACCGCAGCATCCGAATCCCACAGCCCAACGCCACCTGCGACGCCATTCTCTGCTTCTGCGGCATCAGGCTCCACCACATAACCTCCCTCACCTGCCCCAACGCCTTCAACTTCACCACCGTCGTTCGCAACGCCTCCTCCGGCAGCACCCACAACGCCACCCCCACCGCCGTCGTTCGCAACTTGGAAAATAATTGCCGCAACGCTTCCTACGCTGGCTGCACCCAATGCCTCATCGCCCTAAAAAAGGTTACATGTTTCTCATCTCCTCACGTTATACAATAAAACCACACCACCTTTCGACGATGTGGGCCTTATCTTCATAACACAGCGTTGAATAGTTTCTGTACTTGAATTCCAATGTCGTCCTAATTAATTTCGTATTGACCTGCGAAAATGATACTACCATGTGCTTCTCCAATGTACAGCCATAGCATTAAGTGTAGCCAATGTTTCTTTTTTTCATAAAATTTTTCCTAAGTTTGGTTCTTTTTTATGCAGATAAAAGGGAATAAGAAGGAGAGTGAGAGTGATAGGGCGAAGAAGATGTTTAACCGGGACTGCCAACTGATGGCGCTGACGTGGCTGCTAGGGAGGAACAAAACGGCGTACATACCCACCGTTTCGGCGGTGTTGCGGGCTGTGATGTACAGTGCGCATCCACACGAATCCACGTGTAGTCCGGACCAGGAGAACATGCCCTTGGCCGTTGATTCGCTGCGATATGA
This sequence comes from Glycine latifolia, assembly GCA_013407115.1. Lineage (NCBI taxonomy): Eukaryota > Viridiplantae > Streptophyta > Magnoliopsida > Fabales > Fabaceae > Glycine > Glycine latifolia. The sequence goes on along the minus strand of CM023952.1, from coordinate 27,963,903 downwards.
AACGAGTAAGGGTTCATCGTCGCCGTTGAGGTTGTTTTGGATTGTGCTCGTGATCGTTCTCGTTTTATTCTGCATGTGATTGAAGGGTCCACTTGTTGATTGCGATTTGCGAGGGACGTTTCTTTGATGCGTGCATGCCCGGTTTGTTTCTAATGTGTATTTGGGGGTGTCACGTGAAGCTATTAGACAAAAACATGCAACCAGCAACCTAGTCTCTGTCTTTTCTCACTGTAAATTTTTTACTCCATTGATTCACCTATTAATTTTTTTTTACATCTTTGTTCTTTTGTAAGTCTCTTTTTCCGCTTTTTATTTTATTTTTTATTCCATTATTCATTATATTTTTTATTAGTTAATTTTTTTATATAGTTCTTTTAGAAATAAAAAGTAGTACGATGTGTTTAAAAAGAAAGTGACTGATTAAAATAATATCAAGATAAAAAAAGGGAATATAATATTATAGTTATTTATTCCAATGTCACCAGGACTGTAATGCGATTTTTCAATTGTCCTTTTTGCGCTCTTATAGTTTTGTTTTGCTCGTTATTCTTTTTTTTTTTTTAAAAGTATAATATTTTTATTACATTTGTTTTAGATTAGTAATTAAAAAGTAGGATGGTGAGATTAAAAAGAAAGTGAGAGAATAAAAGAATATCAAGAAAAAAAAGGAATGTATGATGAAGACATATAACTGTATAAGATTGTCACCTTTTATTTTCTATTTTTTCCTTTTATAATATTGATGTAAAGTATTTGTAAATCTTTCCTAGTATTTTATTTATTTATAATGTTCAAACTAAAACTTTATTTAAAAGATTCAAAATTTAAGTATTATTCGGGCCAATTACATATTAGTCTTTTTTCTATTTATTTCCATATAATCTTATTCCTTTTTTTATTCACTTATCACATTAATAACAGAACTCAATATAGATTTATAATATTTTGGAATTTTAACCGTACGCAACTATGCCTGGTTGGCATTGGGCTAGCTGTAATAATTAACTTGATCAAGGTCCCCCC
>CM023952.1:27920037-27962780 GCA_013407115.1 Glycine latifolia | reverse complement strand
ATTTTTATTTTTTTGGATTTTTAACCCGCCCCCTCTTGCCCGGTGGGGCTTTTGGGGCCATCTAAAAAAAAAATTTACAAGGGGCCCCCCCCCCCCCCCCCCCCCCCCCCCGGACCCCCCATTTTGGGTTCAATGTAGTACTGTTTGAAAATCACAGGGAAGCAACATAAGGCCCAAGCATACGTTCAAATAAGGACATTTGAATCTTGCTTTCATATGTATCTTGCACCTCCCATAAATATTTGAAAAGACTAAAATACCCTAATACTTCCCTAAGACTAATCACAACCCTAACACTCACACCAACACCTCCCTCACAAGCATACTTGCGTCCTGATGACTCCTCCTTCACTTGTGATGGCAACAACCTTGTCGTCCACATCATGCAACCTCCTTCATCCTCCCCCGACGTTGGCGACCTCATCCTCCACCAAGCCAACCACTGCACCCTCCTCATGATGCCACACCATCACCTTCCCCATCCTTTCTTTGCGTGTCGGGTTTCTGGTGTGGGGAGGGGCATCTGTTGTGGAACAATAATTAAGAATGATCATTTCGAAACAGTCATTATGGAAGTGAATTTTTGGGTTATAAAAAGATCATTTTCAGAATAGTTTTGGAACACTTATTTATATCTAGAAGGTAAAAATTACCTTCCAAAATGAACATTTCAAAATAATCTTAGAGCACTTATTTCTATTCTAGAATAATTATTTTGGAAGTTAAAAATTACTTTATGGAATAACTTTGTATCTCCCTATTCCAGAATGGTCATCCTGAAAGGTAATTTTTACCTTTAAGAATAGTGGTTGCAAAATCAGTTTTGGAAGACTTATTTCTATTCCAAAAGGTAAAAATTACCTTCCAAATGTCTATTTTAGAATAGCTTTGGAGCAATTATTTATATTCTAAAATAGTTATTCCTAAAGGTAAAAATTACCTTCCATAATAGTTTGTATAAGCCTATTCTAGAAGGTAATTTGTACCTTATGAAATAGTTTTTTCATAATGGTTTTGGAGCACTTGTTTCTATTATGGAATGATCATTTTAGAAGGTAAAAATTACCTTATAGAATAATCATTCCAAAATAAAAATAAGTGCTCCAAAACTATTGTGAAAGGTAGAAGTTACCTTTTGAAATGACCATTTGAGAATAAGAGTTACAGGTGAAAGGACAATTTTTATGTACACACATAAAATGAGAGGTGCAAAATACAAGTTGGGAGGTGCAAGATTCAAATGACCCTCAAATAAGATTTAGTATCAATAATCACTTTTTTAGGCCTTATTGGTGAAACCAATTGGCTCTTGCTATTTATACCTCCATTTTCTAAGTATACCCCTTTTTACATATCAATTACCCATTATACCATTTTTCTTAAAGAAGTACACCATTTTTGCTTTCTGGAAATGTATTTTTGGAATTATATATATCTATTCTGGAAATGTATTTTCAAAATTATGATTTATAGTTTCAGAAAGATACTTATGGAATAGGTATATATTGTTTAATGAATATCACTTAAGAATTAAGATAATTGATGAGAAATTAAAAAAATGATAAATGCTTATCATATACCCATGTTTATTAGTCTTATTATGATCCTATCATTAATGTTCTCAAAAATCTTATTTTCATCTTATATTTATTATTCTTTAAACATTAATTTTAAACTATCTTCACCATATATTGCTTATATAATACTAATTATGCAATATTTTGTGTTTTCCTTCACGTGATACTGCGTTTCAAGGTATGTTCATTACTAACTTTGTATATTAGACACCTTAATTACAAAGTAAAGCTTTTGACGATGATTTCTTTTCTTTAAGTGTGTTCACTCATTTTCTAATCTAAGTCCACGTCAATGATTCAGTGCCACATGAAGTTAGTGATGAACGTATCTTGAAACGCATTGCCACATGAAAGAAAACAGAAAATATTGTATAATAATGATGAAAATGCAATATTATATAATGAATATATAATGAAGATAATTTAAAATTAATGTTTAAAGAATTATAAATATAAGATGAAAATAAGATTTTAGATAGAATTTAAAGAACACTAATGATAGAATGAAAATAAGACTAACAAATATGGGTATAAGATAAACATTTATCATTTTTTTTTATTTCTCATCATCCATTTTAATTCTAAATCATAGTTCAAAAGTAATATTTTATTAAAATATATATATTTATTTCAAAAATATATCTCCAGAATTATGTATGGCCATTTATTTCTAGAATAAATATATGTAATTCCAGAATTACATTTCTGAAAAGCAAAAGAGATGTACTTCTTTAAGAAAAAGGGTATAAAGGGAGTATGGGGGTGTACTTAGTGAAAACAGTAGTGTTAATCAATTGGATCAGACCGAAACTGAAGTTGTTCAATTGGGCTTGGATTTAGAGGTTTTGTACTACCGAATTGGATGACGTGTCTTTATAACATTACTGCATTTTGCAAATATAGGCATTGAGTTGAAAATTTCGGAGTCCTTGATCATTCACAAATGATTCAATGTGACTGCTTACGTTGAAATTACTTTCTTCCTGGTCTAATAATAAAACCTCATCACTCATACGTGAGAGGGAGAGAGCGAACTGAAATGATCTTTAAGCAATGACAAAAGAACAACGGAATAACTCTTGCAAAGAGAATGTCATTTTATTAGATGTTGAATCTCCTGAGCTCTCACTTAGTCACTTGTAAATATCAAATGTTACATTAAGAGTTTATGACGAACGAAACAGAGAAATTAACAAATTCGTTAGCTTATAAGTAGCAAAAGAACAGGCTATAAACTATAAACACTTATCAATTTTTTTACAAGGAATGAACCTCTAATTAATGAGAGATCTCGCCACCCTTTACCTATTAACCACAGCCAGTCAAGTGTCACTCCTGCAAAAATACCTCCAAGAAGAAACAACACCAGTAAGTTTCCCAAGGCATTTTGTTCTGGACCCTACAAAAAAGTCAAATCATAGAAAATTAGCGTCTCTACTTAACCCTAAACCACTAAAGTCTTAATTACAAGGGTGTCCAAGCACCACCTGTCCATTATCCAAACAATCTTTATATGACATTGACATGTCACATGTATTCAATTTTTTTTATTTTATGAAAGAATTAATAACACTCTATCATGTGTCATGTAAAGATTACTTGAGATCATAATAGTCTAAGATCACCTAATAATTATTTGTATTTAACACTTATCACTTACCTTGTAACCTTTGGGTGCAGATGTTAGAACACAGACAGTTAGGTAACCGTTGGATAGCCCCAAGAAAGACGTTAACATTATCATCCACCCTTGGTCAGCATACTTTGCAGTGAAATAAAATGCTGGAACAAGTAAGAAACGGCTAAGAATTGCTATTGTGATCAACTTTCGGGACTCCAACTTCAAGCATTTCAAGAGTGGAATGTATCTTCCAATCAGATCCCACACATTATACGTAGCAATTAAAACGAGAGCATACCTGAAACAATATCAGAAATATCAACTTTTACATTCAGTGGTATGGTACATATAATCACAAAATACATTATCTTGGCCTATTGTTTTGTGTCTAGTCATAAAGGAACAAAAGAGCTTTTGCATGTAGAGAAACTAAAACAAGAAGTGCGTGCGCATTGAGAAATTGATTCTGAATTTAAAATTAATTTTAGATACATTTTCACGCATTGGAAAAGAATTTAGAATTAATTTTGGGTTGAAACAACTTTGAATAACTTCTACATTGAATTCAAACTTTTGTAATAAATTTTACTTTTAACTTAATTTTATAATAAAACATCCAAACATTAACTACATTACTTCAAAATCAATTTTATCAATGTCTATCCAAATACACACAAAAACTGGCTATCTTGTACTGAACAACATACCACGAGCCTAAACTATGTGATCCAGTATCTTCTGAGAGGAATCCAGGGAAAATAGACAGTGTTAGCATATAGATTAGGAACATATCAAGTGCATAATCAATGTTTTCCAATAACAATTGCATGTTTCCCTTCCGCTCTGGATCATTTGTATATTCTGTGTCCTGATAAAAAAGTCCTCATTGCATAAGTTGAATCTTGAACAATGAAAAAGTTTTGGGACTCATTGGAATGAAAAAAGGTTAAAAGCATTACTGTTCCAGGTAATGTCCGGATGCCACCAGCGGCAAGGTCTGCTGAAACAGTTTTTTAGATCCTTCTGATGCTGCCTTTGAACGGTAGTACTTCACAATTGGTATTTTAGGGAAAATAAATGCATAGAGAACAACACAAAGAAGCTCAAAGAATGTTGATATGGCAAAGAACAGAACTGCATGGACAGTATAACACGACAAGTGATCAGTAACTTAATACAGAGTGAGGACTGAGGACAATGATCATAATTATTTATGTTCAATCATTCAATGACAATAAACAAGAAATGGAACCCCGATTACTGAATTTCAATGAACTCAAAGAAATTGACATTGCCGGTCTAATAAACAAAGTAACTTCAACTTCATAAAGTGCATTGTATTGTGATAACATGATACTTCAAATTCATGCGACAATTATTAGGAAACATGGTAAAACTAAAGAGAAAAGAGTGAACAATCAATAAAATGTAATTAATTGAGAATGAGACGATGGTGATTGCATCAAGCCATCTACTTGGTTTATATATAAAGTGACTAGAGAGAAGTAACTAACTTGTAACTAATTAACTGTATTATCTCTAATAACAATCTCATTTAAAAGCAATTAAAGAGGACCGGATAGCAAGGGAACTATTGACTTATTAAAACAAGGAATTATTCTGCTATTTCATTCATGTTGCAAATAAAACAACTATAATTTTCAATAAACCACATAAGCATAAATGTGTTCATGGAATGAAATGTTAGAATAAAGAACCAATTTCCAGACTTACTCTTAAAAAAATTGAAAACACACAACAAAATTGATATAAGTACACAAGTTAGTCCTAATCAATTTGGAAAGAAGAAAACAAACAAGAAACAATTGATTTCTGAGGTACTGGAGAGTTGAACTTACTGGCTCCTTTGCGGAGACCGTCCTTAGAATTCTCAAATGCTGCTTTTGTAATCAACCTCAAAGCAGAGGTTAATGCACCGGATGCTGCCAAACCAGCAAGGAAAGACTATAACAATAAAACCATGTTAAATAAATTTCATAAGCTGAAGATATCTTCAATAACTACATAATAATTATATCACTGATGCTCACTTGAATGAATTCCGGTTTCATGTAGGATAGGTCTCCCACCATTCCACCTTGAACATGAGCATCTGCAACTCCAAAAGCACCACTAAGTGCGCATATACCAATGAAAGTTCCAAGACCTCCTTTACCAGATGTTGCCGAATTCAACTATAGCAAATTGGTAGGAAAAATAGAATAAAAAACCATCCTAAGGAACTGATTAATCCTAGTGCACCAACAAATGAATAGACTTACAATTAACACCAACAAAGTGCTTATGAAAAAAAGTATATATCCAAATAGATTCCTTAGTCATGTATCGAGTTTGGCCTCATTATACGTCAGTATCGCAAGTGTTCCAACTGCAAATGGCTGATATACAAGAGTAAGCACCCTAGAGGGGTGGTATTTCTGCACAAGGAGAAAAACAAAACTAAATTCTGTTATAAAACAATCACAACATCTAAAAATAACATAATAGATTGAGAAAAAAAAAGGGTCTCTAAGACAATTAAGCAATGCTATACTGCACCATTTGAATGAGAAGTCAGATAATTAAGCAGAAAAGTGCATGAAAATTATAATCACTTATTGGAAACAAGTAAATGTAGTAATCTTCTATAGTCAGCATACTGTTCATTGAGAAAAGACATCCATTGCCAAGAAGCCAACATACCACAATTGCAGCATATTTTCCCTATTCAATGCCGTAATTAAAACATAATTCACTTCCTGTTTATAAGCTAAAGTAGTGATAGATAGATCTAGGTACAAACCTCAAGACGTGTAGAAACCTCACTGTTGACCATTCCTGCTGTGGATGCTTCTTTTCAATCAAGTTGGACTAGAAAGTAGATTCATTACCTCAAGACTTCAATGTGTATATATAATCTATTTGACGTATTGAAGATAACTATATATACGAAGCTACCCCAGGTACCACGTATGATTGTTTTAAAATAAAACTAGACGAATTTAATATATCAAGTTTTTTAAACCAATAATAAAATCTTATTCATTACAGCTATTGTCAATAAATAAACAGCTAAATACTACTTGACAACACCCTTATAATAAATAACATCTACGTATTGTATTTGATTAAGTCAAAACATGTGTATTTCTTTTATGATAATCATGATGAACACTCCGCGACACTCATAATATTCGCCATTATATAATAGTTCCAGCGCAGCGCAAGCATTGCAAGTTTGCAACTAATAGTGAGGCATTAAAATTTGGCAATTTGCAGCCACTGCTTTAGTTTCAACTTCCAAATGATGAGTTATGAACTAGCTTTTAGCTAGGCTGCCTAAGCAATATGCAGGGAGGAAGAGGGACCACATGTTTGGATAAAATATGGGAACATGTTTTTGGAACTTCAATACACATTCCTGAATTTCAAGACACAAAATAAATAAAGAAGGAAAAAATTGTTGTTTTGAGAGTAAAAATACTCTTCAGTTCTCCCATCTTGTATCTTAATATTTCAACCATATATACAAAAATATTATTATCTTGCCCTTAATAGAAAACCTATTGAGGAAATAAATTAAGCATCAATTGTGTAAAAGGCCAAACATAAATGGCCAATTCCGGGGTCACTTTCTTCATTTATGACACACAAGATAGTAGAGAATATAGGGAAAAACATAAACCAAGGGTAGCAGCATAGCATCTGCACTACCTGTAGTGGAAAAAATCATAAGAAAATATTGAAGATAGGAAGAGCTTAGTATCTTGGTAGATTACTACAAGGTACTAGTACCCCAGAACTAGAAGCGCTGATCTTAAGGAAGGAAATAGAAAGAGAAGTGGCTGAAAGGAAGCTGGTGAAGCACAATCTTAAATATATTAATTATTCAATCGCGTGGTGGAATCTGGACACAGCTATAAGTCAAAGGTGGAAACTTGAGTTCTTTAATTATTTTATAATTTTTGTTTTTTTTTTGAAGTCATAAATATATAGTTACGATTTCTTGACTTTTTTTCTTTTATTTTTTTTACAACTTAGAAGTTACAAGTATATTTATGATTTCTAATTTTTTTTTACTTTCTTTTTTGCTTTTTTTGTTTGCTTTTTTTATTTGTTTACGACTTCTAAGTTGTATGAATTTTTTTTATTAAAATTTTGTACTTCATTTGTTTTTTTAATTTATTATTTCTTCATTCTTTTTTTTTTAAAATTTTGTTTAAGCTTTTTTAAAAATTACAAAAATTAGTTTAATTTAATTATTTAAAAATGTAAGTAATTTTAATTTTTGTAACTTCATTTAATATTTTGTATGCATTTTTATATCATTTTATTTAATATTTTAGTAATTTATGTTACAAATAAATAATTTATTTATTTAATTTTTTATATTTTTTTTAGTAATGTTAAATTTATATTTCACAAGACTTATTTTTAGATGAAAATATTTTGTTATTAATATTAACTTATAATGTATCAAATTCATATTTTTTTTATGTTTTTGTTAATTATTTTTAATAATTATGATTATCTTGATCAAGCATTTGTCAATGTAATATTAATTAATTTTTTAACAATTATTTTAGTATTAACAATAGATTTTCTTTAAGTAATAAAATTAGTTAACATGTCTTTCATTAAAAATGTAATAAATATGAAATGAACATTACAAAGTAAATAAAAGTAGAAATAATATTAGTTGTTATTTTTTTTGTATGGACAATTACGATAATTATGTTCTTCAATTCTACACATTTTTATGCCTAAAAAACATAGAAAATTAAATAAATAAATAATTATAAAATAATTGTTTATAACATAAATTACTAAAATATTAAATAAAGTGATATAAAAAATACATACAAAATAATAAATGAAATTATAAAAATTTAAATTATTTACATTTTTAAGTAATTAAATTATTACTTAAAAAAAGCAACAAAAAAAAGCAGAAGTTGTAGGAAAAAAAAACAAAAAAGCAAAAGATTCAAAAGTCGTAAAAAAAAAAAAGAAAAACAAGTCAAAAGTCATAAATATACTTATGACTTCATTAAAAAAACGAAAAAAAAATAGAAGTTGTAACAGGTGTTACAACTTCTGAATTAGAAGTCGTACCACCTATTACGGTTTATCATCATTTGATAATTTTTTAAGAAATTACCCACAAATGGTAATTAAATTTTTTTTTGTCCTTATTTGATCAAAAAGCCCTTCAATTGACTTGGCATCCTTTCAGTACTCTTGGTGTCTACCTAAGTCCCTTGAGGGATACGAGGGAAATTTCAGCCTTTGGACCGAGCCTCACACTTAGTCACTTTATACTTACATACTCGAGACTCAGGGACTATGTATGCCTTCGATCCTTTTGATCGAATTTCAACATGTCTCACACTTAGTCACTTTATACTTATATACTCGAGACACTGGGACTATGTATGTCTTCGATCCTTTTGATCGAATTTCAACATGCCTTACACTTAGTCACTTTATACTTACATACTCGAGATTGTGGAACTATGTATCCTTTCGATCAAATTTCAATTGTGCTTCACACTTACTCACTCTGTCCTTACGCACTTGAGATTGTATGTTTGTGTACCCTTTCAACCGTATGTCAAACGAGCCACATGCTTTGTCACTTTGTGCTTACGTACTCAAGACTAAAGGGCAGTGTATCCCTTCGATCCTTTTGGTCGGATTTCGATGTTGATTCCATTCAAAGATCCTTTGACTCGTGCCTTCAACCACTGACCGAAGAGTTCCTCTTGATTGACAGTTGGGCATCCTACTTTGTAAGCTGTGATTGGCCATTAAGCGACCTTAATTAATCGCGGTACGTGAATGGGGATCTCAGGACAAACAAATAAAATCACTTATAATTTAAATGAATTCTTTCAAATCACTTATAACATTTTCATTAAATACATTCATTTGCACATGTTAAAAATGGTTGTTGTAAAACCTAACAAACATAAGGTTAAACTTATCCATTGAATTCAATTTACTTTTTACCAGACTAATTATTGATTTGGAGGTTGTAGCATTGCACACTAATTTGTACAAAACACAGCCTGAATTGGATGATGTATCTTTACAACAATGTTGTAGTAACTGTATCTTTACGGTGTCTTAATCTATAGAACAACTTGATCTTCCACTACAATAGAGTTATAAAATGTTAGTTACAGATTAGTTTGATTAGTTGTTCTCATTGACTATTTAAGTTTCAATGTACTTATAAAATTATCTCTTATTTCTATATATTTCTATTTTCAATTATGTACGTTTTCTATAATTTTCTCTTCTCTCTTAGGTTGAACCATTACTCACATGGTATTTACCAAGGATCATATTCTGCTACATCTTTCTTTCCATGTTCTTCTATTTTCTTTGTTCTATTACAAATATTATCATCTTGTAGACGATCTTTCTCCCTTCGTCTTATCAAAGAAATTGAATTCATAGATAGCGTTTCAAGTTTTTTCCTTCTTCCTCTATCAGATACATCATTTCTTTGTTTTTTCAAGTTTTTTGTTCTGATATTTCAAGAATCCTCAGACCTTTTCCGTATGTGCAGAGATCTTCAGTTTCAATCTCATTTTTTCCACTTTTCCCCCTATCTCTGTCATTCTCACTCCAAATCCATCTCTGCTTCTTCTTGTTTCTTCAAATTCAGGAAAGACTTACCTTTTTTTTTTAGTTTTGTCAACACTTCAGCAAATTTATTCTGCTTCTAGTAAGGTTGCTACTCTTATTATTTGCCACAGATGTCAACTTAACTAATAATGTAATGTAATTGTTATCATAATTACATAAAATCAAAGTGTTTTGTTGTGGAAATTAATCAAATTTAAGTATCGCATTCAATACCTGAACATTGGTTTTAACTTTTAAATCACAAGACCACATATTGGCAGCTAAAAATAAACCATCAGCGTTATAAAAAGGCCTAGCCATTAGCAAGGATTCTAAAGGTTCAATATTTGGCAGCACTAAGCTATGTATTGCATTAAATGGATAAAATAAAAGGGATAAAAAGCCCACGGGAGAGGTGATGGTGAAAAATTACAGGGAAAAAAGTGACCCGTGCAGGTTCCTTTCCATCTTAGCTTCAGTTCACAAAATATCAATTTGATTACAATATATATTTATGCATTAATACAAAACAGAATGTTTGAATTTCATGTTTATATATATATGACAACAGAGGAACGGCTTTAAGGAGTCTAAGCCCACCATGGAGCATCACCTGTTCTGAAATCTGTTTCAACCCAAGGAACAAACACGACCTTCCCATCATCTATATCACAATGTGCTAATGCCAGAGACTGTCCAAGAAGAACAACAAAAGTATACATCACTGTTCTAGTAATAGACAAGTGTAGCAGAGATTGAAAAATAAAATTGGGGTTGTAAAGAAAACTAATCATAACGAATTCTGGATACTTCTAAAACTCTAAATACCACAATTTCTCAAAAGACATGATTTTCCAATTGAATAATTATAAACCCTCCTACTAATCATTCTAAGGTAAAACACCAGCAGATCCACAAAAGTACATAGTACTGTCACATCAGTCCACAAAAGTACGAAAATTCAAAAGAAATCCCTAAGGATGCAATCTGTCAATCACTTGAGTCCAAAATTCAAAAAGTCGTATGACTTAAGGTGATAATATTGACATATGTTTAGGGACTAAAGTAACAATAAATAGTAAGTTTAGGGACTTATTTGACATTTAGCAACTTATTTTGAATTTTCTTAGTTTCAGAGACTAATGCCATAACTCTTTTACACTTTTAGGAATCAAAAATAGTTTTTTACCCAATAATTCTACTTTCTTGTATGATAAGTATTCAATGCATTTTATGTTTTCAAAACATTAAATGATTTACTTTTTCATTTCTTTTATTCTTTTATAAGGTAATAGAACTCTTTCCAATTTACTTACCAAGGGAGCAGGTCCTCTCACAACTCTTCCTTGGTCATTGTACTGAGATCCATGGCAAGGGCAGATGAACTTCTTCTCTGCTTGATTCCATGGCACGACACATCCAAGGTGAGTGCACACGGCATTAATTGCATAAGTTGCAAGGGTTCTGTCTTTCTCCACAACAAGATAGGTAGGATCTCCCTGTAAATAAAAGGGAGTGGATTCAAATTGTAGAATTATGAAAATAGTGATTATGGTTGGAAGGTGAGAAGGAAATCATTTCCACTTCTACAAAGCCAAACCTTTAGTTTTTGTAACTAGAACTACAATTTAAATTTCTCTAACACTGTCACTGGATAAAATTGGCAGAGTGTAGCAAGATAAATTTGTTGAGGAAAGAGAAGAGGTCTAATAATTGAAGGAAAGAAGCAATGAGAAATGACGCCAAAGCAGTCTAGGGAAGCTATTGCTTTCAATATTACATGTAAAGCATCTGCAACCTGTTGAAGATCTACGAGTACACTAACGAAACAGCGGTTCACTTACCTTCAATCCTTGTGTAAGGGTTCGGTCACCAGGTCCATGTGCCTTGAGCCATTTCTCTGCAATTACATCATTTCCAACGGCATCCTTGGCGACAGTACCACCAGCTGAAGAACCTGAACTGTAATTTTTTCCCCAGTCGGGTTAATGATTTGTATAGATGAAGAAACTGGGATTGAATAATAAAAAGCAACACATTGGAAGGTTAGGAGTTAATTATCAAACTTTTGGGTGCTAAATGCAACAAGTAATGAGCAATATGATAGATTTTCTTCCCTTTCAGTGCAACTTTATATGTTCCTCTTCGAATCCACTGATAGTTTAAGTTCAGAAGATAGCTTTTAAACTAATGTGACAATAATGCAAAACTAAAGAATTAAGGCAAAATTCCAAACATTAAGAAATAATCAATTCAGTAATCCTCCCCCAATGTTAGGAATGTGCAAATTTTTAACTTCCATCGTTTCTTTCCCTCCCACTACAAAAATCATTACAATGATGATAATAATACCAAAAGTAAATATCTATGAATTAGCTTCAAGTAATAGTACAACTACTGAAAAAGAGGCTGCACATCTAGCAAAGCAGAAGGTAATGATTCAATGTTTAAGAGAAAAGCTTCTAATGGAAGCACCATCAAATTAAAGAATCCCCTAAAGCTGATCCTATTAGTACATGAGCACTATCAACACCTGTTATATTATGTTTTGGAGAATTCATGCTACTGGAGTAATTATTTCTCCAAAGTTACACACGACACAACATTAGCCCTTCTTAAATTTTAGTCAGTATATTAGTTCCTTAGTGACTTAAAATGCTGCCATGTTAGTTTTTAAAAACTTCTGTCACCAAATTTGTCACCTATAGATCTCAAATGTCACCACGTTCATCCTTAAGGAAGTGATGACACAAAATAAAGAGTTTAATTTCTATATAATGTCAACCTACAAAAAATCATTGTTGGTATTACAATTAAGGTTGTTTTTGTAAAAATCAACAAAATTATCATACATAGTTATTTGTGATTAAATTATAGTGTGTACAATGGTGCATAAATTATGTACTCCAAAATAAAATCGAAGAGCAAGTTTGATGACAAATTAAACCTATAACGAAGTAATCTGCTGACAAAATCTTTCAAGGACAAAGGTAATGACATTTTGCATCTCTTAAGGACTAATTTGACAACCAAAATTTGTGAAGATGTAAGAACTAATTAATGTGATTATAAATATAATTGTGTAGGAAAACAAAAACCTACCCTGGAGGGACAAGAAAGTAGGTGTAGGGAATAAGCATTCCAGCAGTGGGAAGTGAAATGGCACCAAGAAGAAGCAGATTCATGAGCTTTCTTTTGCCCATGTCAGGGACTCTATCAGCAGAAATGCTGGTGGCTTGGCATGCAATTCTCATTCCCTTGCTCTTCCCCATCATCTGCCTCTTCACTGGCTTCACACGAAGTGCCTGTGAGGGACTGAAAATCCCACTCTTTCCTGAGCATAGCTGAAATCACAAAACATAATAGTCCCTTTTGTTAACTCAAAAAGCACCAAGCCTATGCTACACATTATAGAGAAAAAAGAATAAAAAGAATCATTTTTTTTAGTACCTGAGAAGGGGTTGTAGGGGATAGAGTGGTGGATGCCATGGTTACAGAAACACTTGATGGTGATGAAGATTGAGAAGATAGAGAGATGTGAAGTGAAGATTTCAGGTTAAAAATCTTAAACGACCACCACAACTGTCAACACAACAGTTGCTGGATAAGGCGCTAAGGCCACGTAGGTGCCACATAGCCACATGTTCTTCAGCCAGTCAACAACAACCAAATAAACAACCTTGTTATTTTTTATGTTGGTCCTCATGGTCCAACACAGCAATTTAAGTTTTTTTTGTCATGGAATTTAGCTTGTTAAGGATTAAGGCTTTTTTCCCTTCCGTTCTAAGATGGGCTTATTCCCTGTGGAGGGTTTCTGGGCTTAACCCAAGCACATGAAGTTGATTGTCATGGCTATAATTTGAACATAAGAATAGTGATTGTTATTCTCATATGTTTTTCTGTAGTTTCACACCCCAAGTTTTTTTTTCAATTTTTTTACAAAAATATTGTTGATGAAAATATGTTTCTGTCATATATAACACATAACGGAAACTTATTTTTGTGGTATTATAATTGGAAATAAGAGTGTGAAAAATTTCCTTTGCGTTATTTTTTAAACAAAATAAGAACATGTTTTCATTTTCATTGTATATTCATATACTCAAACATAATAAAAACCAGTTTCCATCGAATCAACAAGAAGTAAAAGAAAAAAAGAAACAAAAAGGCATAATGAGGGTGGGATAAGAATGGAAGAGGCAGAGGAAAGAGAGTGTCTTGTGAAAAAGGAGAGTGGGGGAACAGAAAAGGGTTGAAAGAGAAGGAGAGAGGTGAAGAAAGGGGTAGAATATGAAATTCAAGGAAAACAACAAACTAGGAGTGAGAAGAGGAAAAAGACCAACTAAGAATAACAAAGCCCCATGACCATACCAGACGGGCCCAAAAGATTTTTAGGCCTTAGTCCCATTTGCACTTTGTAAGGAACTTAATACCCGTCAGAAAATGGGCTCGTTTGATGTCTAAATACACTCTAAATATCAGACAATGAATTGATTTTAAGACGTGTTTAACTGTTAACTTATCCGCCGGTTAAATGTCCCTTTTAATTTATTATGTTTTAGTATTATTTTATTTTGGTACATTATTTTAAAAAATTTATTTTGATTTTTTATATTTTCGAAAGTTTTATTTTTATTTTTTATATTTTTAAAAGTTTTATTTTGGTATATTAAATTTTAAAAGTTTTATTTTAATCATTTCTTTTAATTTTTATTAGTAAACGTTAATATATCATTAACTTTAAATTTTGAAATAAATTAATTTAAAATTATGGTGTCTAAAAACCTCACTATCTTTTTAAAATACATTTAACCACCTATTTTTTTTTAACTTTTGTCACTTCTTCTGCAAACTTCATAATTATAATAACATAAATAATATAATTATTATCCACCCATATCTACAACTTTTTCATACACTACAACCATCGTCAACAAACAAATCAGATATGCAATCTATATCCACCAAACAAGGTCATCGCTTCACCCCATTGCCATACTACAACCCAACACCAACATAGATAAAAAAACATTGAGTCTCGACAGAGATGAGAAACTTCAGATTTGATGTCACAATGATGATTTTGAATTTTACTTCGATTTTTTGCCTTACTATTTTAAATTGATTATTTAAAAATTAACAAAACACATCTTACGTTTGTTAACAAAAATCAAAAGAAAATACTAAAATGAAAATTTTAAAAACATAAATGATCAAAATAAAAAATTTAAAAACATAAATAAATAAATGGAACTTTTAAAACTTAATGTATGAAAATAAAATTTTTGAAAACATAAAAATCAAATAAAACTTTTAAAACTTAATGTATCACAGTAAAAAAAATACTTAAACGTAAGGATAAAAAATATCATTTATTCTTATCCTTTTATAAACTTCAAATTTCATACTAAAATATGAGACCTAGTATCAAATGTGGAACTAATTTTTCATTTTTATGTATCAGAGACTCAGATTTTAAATCTCACTACATGTGTAACAAAATCAAAATCCCACCACATTACCATCAAATTAAATTAAGCTGACATGATGTATAAATACTTTAATCCTTTAAGCTTCTTTGCATATGTGGCAAGGTTCAAATGAAGAAAGGCTTATGATGGATACCTAGGCATTCAGAGACAAGGAATGACGTAGTAAGCGACAAAATGTTTGAGGAGTTGAAAATAAACATAGATCCGGAGATTCCTGATATAGGTCAACTTTTCGAATTGCTGCTAAATCCACAAGCAGGCAAGAGACAACCTGGTGGACTGAAACATTTGAATTCATGACCAACAAATCACAAAGACACAACTTTACCGCTATGTCAGGATTCACTCTCATTTGATTTGTAATTATATGTATGAAAAATGTTTTATTCAATGCGATAAAACTTCCATTTGTGATCTTAACTGGAAGATACTATTGGTATAAAAAAAATTCTAAATCAAAAGTAGAAATTTCATTTAATAAAATTTAGTGTCATAATATTAAAATTATTAATAATTTACAATAATAAAAATAAGCAACTAAAAAACAGTAAATAACTATATATATATATATATATATATATATATATATATATATATATATCAGTTAAAACTTTAATTTACTCTTTAATTAATACATCAACAACAATTTACTTAATTAGCTTCACTTCAGATAATATCTAGATAAGATAAGCCTCACCTCTCCTCTCGAGTAGTCGTGGGCAATGCACACCAAAAGTAAGACTCGGTTTCTACTTCATCTTGACGTTGAAGGGAGGCATGAAGAATGCAAAACTACTGCAACTTGCATAACTTTTGGCTACAGTCTTGGGTGAAAAATGGTAAAAAGAAAAAAATGATCAAACCTATGGCTACATATTCTTTCTCTCCTACATAAATAATTGATGTGTGTTTTTTAGTTTGCATGTCCCAAGTAGCTAGTTAATGGTCCACTTCCTTGTCTACGCCCTCTATGGCAAAAATAAAGTATAGAATGATGCTGTTATCTGCATGGGAAGTATGGCGTGCCACATGCACTCATCAAATCATCATGTGCTTCTCCATCTCTCTATGTACCCTTTTGTGTGTGTTTATATTATTTGCTTCTTTTGGTTAATAAAGTATTTTGGTTGTAAGCGTGCAATGGATATACATGCATACTTAGAGTAAAATAGTTTTACATTATCAATTTTTAAAAAATAAGTGTTAATATGATTTTTAAAATAATTATTATAAAAAAAATAACAAATGTTACCACACGTATATATATATATATATATATATATTACTTTTTAGTTTTTATAATATAAGGTGGTTTTAGTTTTAATGCTCTTACAATTTTCATGTTTTTATTAAAAAATAATTTTGTCTTAGAATCAAAATATGAAAAAAAATTAAGGGGATTAAAATAAATAAAAATTAAGAGGACTAAAATGAAAGCAAGCTTACGTTATAAAGACTTTAAATCATTGTGTGTGTAAAAAGGATATCAAGTGAGATATAAGAGCGCGCATGAGAGAAGTAAATATAACCGTATGATTAAAATTAGAATTAATTAAAATAATCATAACTATTTGAATATAATTATATAATCCAAATTAACCCTTTCAATCTCTAATAATTGCCACATATTATATGACAACTTTTGAGAGAACTTCAAATTCTTTGAAACAAGAAATTGAATACAACTATCACAAAGAAACACTCACAAGTAGCCAAGTACAAAATCTGAAACCTTGCATCTAAGATCTCTAAGCTAAGGGACTACCTATTTACAACAAAAGTAGTAAATAAACTATATTAGAAAGATATAAACATTGTTTAACATTTAGAGATTCTTTTATGTAATAATCTTAACATTGAACACTGTATCTTCTTATTTCAACCTTTTATATATAAATTTGTTCTTAGTTGCTTTTTCTTAATAATCATGACACTAATTGTATAAGAGCATTGTATCTTCTTATTTAAATATATATAAATTTTTATATTATCATCTTATTAATTATAAATGACCTTATAATAAGATCTTAGAGTTAATAATAAGTATTATTTGAATAACTATTAAATTTATGATAATTTAATTAGTTAATTGTATAGTTTCTATACTGACCACACTATATCAAAATTAAACTCATAAAATGAAAGAGGGAAATTTTATTCTTAATGTATTTTTAAACACGAATAATAAAAACAACTATAATTTGGACTTTTCTCATTTTAAATTTTTACGGCATCACGTAATATATTTGAGTACAATATAAATGTAATAATATTCTCTAATATATTATTTTAAGTATGTTTTTATTATTAACTAAAATTTCTTAAAAATTATAAGATTATATGACTCTCATTCCTTATTTAATAGCTTTATTATTACAAATACATAGTCATGGTATCACTTCAAGTTAATGATAAAAACTTCTTGACCTATTAAACAGGTTGCTGCTCATGATGTCAGACTCTAAATCGGGGCCAATTTTGTTGTCATCGGGCTACATCCTTGGCTACTTTATCATGTAAGTACTTAAATTATGAGACATGAATTTAAGACTGAGTTTAATACTTATTCTGCAACGTGTTACTGTACTACTTTATTTTCTTCCTTTCACATCTACTCTATTAATTATTGAATTCTCAGTCAATTGTGTTTACTTATTATACCAAACAGTTACTCAATGCTTTTATGCTACAATAAATATTACTCCTCGACCGTATATTTAAGAAACATGCATTATATGCTAACTTGTCACATTTTAAATTCTATATTATTAATTGTAAAAAAAATTGATATATTATTAAATTTCACTGAGTCTTTTTTTTACTACTCGTAAGGATCAATATTCGCAGGAAGCAATATTTTAAAGTACGATGGTAAATGCAGATATCAGTCTCAACTAAAATTCAAATCCTAATTCATCATTGTACGAAAAATAGTTCCTAATCCAACTCTAAACCAAACATGAAGTTCAAATCGAAAAAAAAACTGAGTCAACATCCCAAAGTCACACAAACTAACTCTAATTTCCTGCATCTTAATGAGGCATGTCCCACAGACATACTTACAAAAAAATTAACCTCAATGATATGTTCCTTAATTTGACCAATATACTGGTGATGAGGTACACACAGAGATATGTGTCTTTGTTTATGGAGCCACTAGTTTAATTTGCTTAGATCGATAACTCAACAAAGACAAAAAGTTCTAGACTCACGTTCATTTTTAATTCCCAACCGTCAGATATAGTCCTATAATTTTTTTCTTTTGTGATGGCAGATATGTTTCAGTCTTGTCTTTTGTTGCTCAAGATCTAGCTAGGAATAATTATATATATATATATATATATATATATATATATATTTGTATTATTGCTGTCCCTCATCACACAAGAGTGACTTGTAAAAGGAACTACGTGCCCCCATGTGTGGTTTCAGGTCTGGGCACCCCCAAAGAGATGGGGCAATGTTTTAAATGAATCCGTTCTGTTGGTGCAATTGATCTGAGAACCGTAGTAGCTAGGTTGTAACATTTTTTCCCTTAACAATGACACTATATACGATCGTTTTTGCGCTCCAGGGTTCAGAGTGGGACTTGGTGTCTTGCTTTCCCAACCTACCTTGTTGAGTAGAAGACAAAAACGAACACGGAGCCCACAATATTAAAATATTAGCGCGTTAAAACAGAATTTCAACATAGGAGACATTATTTGAAGCTTCTTCTTCTTTATTAATTAGCTGGAACCCTTTCTGTTCAAAAAGAATATTAACTGGAACCCTTTTAAAGCTGCATTATGTCCCTTCTCTTAAAATGAGCGCTAATTATGCATATAAAGGGAATTCCGATATGTGGTTGTTAGATAACTTTTCTTTAAGTACGTGATAAAATTTTGGTTTTCAAGTTTGTGTGCATGAAAATATATAAGAGATGTTCAATCTTTTAAATAGATTTCAATATTCAAAGAGATTCATTTTTCATTTTTGAAAGAAAAAAATCCTTAATGTCAAAACTAACCCAAAAATAAAACAATTAAAATTTAACTCAAGTTTTAGACAACCTACCAACAAAGAAAGTTATTTGTTTTTAGTTTTTATATAAAAAAAAGTCTTATATGTTAAGGAAAAATTCAACATATAACTTTTATTTAAGTCATAATTTTACTCTTAAATTTATTTTTGTCTTATTATTATTTGACAAGCCCATCTTAATATAAAGAAAATGTTAGGCAATGCATAAATCAATCTATCTATATTATAGTGAATATACATTTGGAGGTACATATAATTTGTATGTAGATGCATGAACTATAGTAATTATAGTTGTCATGCATTAGATTGAGTGGTACATATATAAAGAGACATGTATGTCGTATCCGTTGGACAAGTAGGTTAAGGCTCTCTTACAGGATGGTCCCATGTTTCATGCTTGGGTTAAAATGGGGTTTATAATTTAAAGTTTGTACAGCTGTAAGGGAAGTAGTATCACGGCACAGTAGCAGTTGCACTTATTTATAGTAATCTACCCAACTATTTAATGCCTATTTAATTATGTGGGTACGTACGTATATGCCTGTTACGAACCTAGGATAAAACACGATCTCTTTCAATTCTTACCTATTCTTTCTCACTTTCACACACGTATGTGGTTCAAAACATGCAAGGGATTTCAAACCTTATCACTCTTGCTATTACTCATTCATAATGAAAGCGTGTGTATGATGTAAATTTCAAAGTACGCACGTATGACAATGTCCCCGTTCTCACGTATGTAGGTCAATTAAGGTGGGGAGTTAGTTACATGTCATGTGAAATGCTAATCTACAATCTGAACTTCAGCACACAACACGATATTTGCTTTATATTTATGATAGGTTTCTAGTTTGTTTGATTTGACCAAATTTCACACTTTAACCTTAATTTTCCGTTAAATTCCTCCAACTAGTTTTACTATTGTTTATGGTCATACAATGTAGTTAAGAATCAATAATTGAATAAGCGATACCAATCTTTCAATTCATTAATTAAAGAACCAAGTCTTTCTTTATCTCTTTCCAGAGGTTAAACATGTGCGCTAGTATTTTAAATCTTAGTTATGATATAAGTTGCCGCGCACAAGCCTGAAGCTAAGTAACAAAAAAAAGTCTAAAAAAGTTACCCAGATATGGAATTCATATATATACGTTTATTTAAATCCAAGTTCTAATAGTTCTCCCATTGCCTTTTGAATGAAAAATTATCCAATTGCTTTCCAATTAATTAAAGTTGAAGCACATTAGAGTACACAATTTTAGTTAAACTTTCCGTGTTTCTATAGTTGTTTATAATTTGTTCTATTAATTGTCCTGGGTGTTTGTTCATGAGAGACGACTTCTCAGTTCTCATTCAATACGTACAAAGACATAGTCCAAGCTGTCGTTGCCCTGCCACAAACAAGAGAAAGCTACACTGAGAGAGGAAGGCAAGGGCTGATTTTGAAGATTAACATTTGAAGTAACATGACTTGATTTAAAGAGAAATGCATAATTTAAAAAACTTGTTACTATTTACAAGTATAGTGTACGTTGAAGAAGGACCATGGCACCCTCACTCTCGATCAGTCGTATAATTCTAAAATTATAATTAGTTTTATATTGGCTGTTTTACTAAATAAATTACTTTGATTTTCATAGAATATGTAACTGAATGGAGAGTGGTGTTGAGAAAACAACTAAAATTTCTACTTATAAATATTATTTATATTTTAAAAGGATATTATCTTATATTTGGAGTGTTGTTTACATTTAAAGATATTAATTGTAAATTAAATATTTGTTTTTTTAGACTAAGATATTATGTTTATAAATAGATCAAGGTTCTAATCAGCCAAGAGGGAATCTTCGTCCTAAGTGAGAGTTTATCAAGTTTTGTGTAAAGAATAAGGATCTGAATCATGTTAATTAAAATAATTGTGTTATGGATTTAGGCATGAGAGGCTTAACCAATTTAAATTAATTCGTGTTGTGGACATAAGCATGATAGAATGAATCATATTAAATAATTTTGTGATATTTTCTTATTTTCTTTAATATGATGTTGCCTTTTTACTTTTATTGTGCTTGTTCATCATTGTGCATGAAAAAATGTGTTTTTTTTTTACAATAAGTAGATGACCCGGTCGCTTTCATCTTCAAACCGCCTCCTAGAAACTTGTCACTTGCATATTCAATTATGAACATGGCCTCCTGTACCTCTCCAACAACAATGAATCTGGCATTTTTAACCCTAATTGTAGATGGTGTAGATGGATGCTAATTGAGGACAGAGTCATCACCTTGATTATTTCCATGTCATTGTATTCTAAAATGCTCTCGACTCCATTTTCTAGCTTTTGGATTTAGTTGGTTTGTTTGTTGAATAGGTTTGTCTCAACCTCACAACATTGTGGTAAACTCCTTCAAACCTTTCAGAACCTTGAGGACTATATTTCTTTTCGAAGTGGTAAAGGAAGTAGGGGAATGATGTGTGGTGGCATGGTTATGTTGTCCTTCGTGTCAACCCTAAGGGTTGTTTGGAGGGGTGTTGACACTAAGCTCCATGACTGAAGGGCCAAAAGAAAACTTTAACGCGAGGAAAAAAATGTCAATTTCTTTGACAATAACTTAATCTTGTCGGCTTTTTCAAAAGCCTTTCAGTTATTAATTTCAATTTATCTAAGCATTAAAGTTTACAAAATTTTAATTTCTTAAAAAAAAAGTCTATTCGCTTGTAATATTTTATATTTATATGTATTTTTAGTACAGAAAATATTTTGTGTGTATTAAAAAAATGTATCATTTTAGTGAAATTACATGTTTTTGGTCTTCTAAATTTAAATTTACCTTTTTAAGTCTCTCAGTTTTGAAAATGTTCCTTTATTAATTTCTTTGTATTGAATTTTGGTGATTTGAATGAACAATTTGTGAGAAAAAAATAGGTGTTTTTTTTTTTCATTTTCTTTTTGTATTTCTAATATTATAGCAATTCAAAGTGATGAAATTAGTAGTAAAAGAGCGTGGTTGTGGAGTGATGAATTGACAAAATAAAAAAAATTATCAAATTTTAAAAAAAATACTTGTTATAAAGTTTTCTTGAGATTAAATAGTATCCTTATTTAATCTCAATCATTAAATATTTTATGAATGCATCTAACGATAATAATGTTGATTCATAACCACCTATATATTTTGATGCTTTCATCCTAGACATGTCCTTATCTATAATTATAATAATGGAACTCACCTTTGGAAACATGTTTTCCATGTGTCGCTTCCTCAATCATCTAACACAAATACACCCATGGTTATCAAACTCGAGATTTAAATCGTAAAATCGTACGATTTTACGATTCTACTTAGCCTCCGTGAGTTAAATTGCAAGCAGAATCGTTTTTCGAATAGAATCGGTAAACTCGAAGTAGAATCGGTGGAATCGTCGTAGAATTGCGAGTCTGGTGCAATTTGATGATTCCGCAGGCATGCAACGCAACAACGGAAGAAGAAGCCGAGAAGAGAAGATAAGCTTTTATATGGAGTATTGAGGGGCTCTACGAGTGGGCCAAGACGACACTATGCCTATCGCTGACGGTGCTACGGCTCGCGATCTTTGGGCTTTGCCTCGCGGTGGGGTATGTGGACGAAGGTGGGGCCGCAAGGGTGGAAGGATAAGGAGAATCTCATGCCCAAGTGGAGGTGTAAGGTTATTTGGATCATGCGCTTGTGCACCAGATGTATTCGCTTCTCCTTTGGTAGCTATCTAAGAGATTAAGCGCCCAGTAGCGTAAGAAGAGCAGAAGAAGATAAGCTTTTATATGGGATGATTAGGTTTTTTTTGTATTTGGGCCAGATCCAACACACATTTCCTTTCTGCACCCATTTATTGCTTACTATACACCTTATGGCTAAATTTTTTTTTGTAATTTACTTTCTTTATGTCTGAAGTAAACTCTTACGATTCTACGATTCGATTCTACGAGGCCTCCACGAGTCTACGTAGAATCTCGATTCTGACAACCTTAAATACACCAGTTACAAACCATTCCCATTTTAGGGAATTATAGACTAACCAAATGGGACCAACAAATCGGTTCATTTGGAATTGGAGAAACCTAAAGAGGCAAGCATCATAACACAACTTGCAAGAACCCGAGATTTTTGTCACATTTGTGAAATTTTGAGTACAAGTGCATAACAATTCAAAATTTGAATTTGAAACTCAATGGACTTTGCATTACTCATTTCTCTTTGTCTTCAGATTTCTCATTTCTCTATTCTTCTTCTTTATCTTTCCCATATACAAGCTCGAACCCTAAACCACTTTGGATGATTTTGTTAGCTATTTTTTAGTCCCTGGGTGGCATTTTGGAAAAAAAAGTCAATTAACATGTTTTTGCTTGCGATCTTCGTTATGTTTCCTTTGTTTTACAAGTGTTTATGGTCGGTTGTTGCATATAAGGGAGTTTCACATGCGAGCAAATAATGGTAATCTTTTATATAATATGTTTCAAATTTCTTTCTTACTTTATTTAGGAGTGGGAAAATATGTATTTTTTTTTTTTGTGTTGAATGGATCCGATTCCTTATCTTCATAGCTGGATTTTGCTAACTTAAAAGTTGTGGTTGAGTTATGGAACAGGTTCTCTAGTTGCTACATTCGCTTGTTTTTGTTAATCTTCATCTAGGTATATTTTCTATAATTTTTTATCTCTGTTCTATAAACTTCTTTATTGTATGTGATTTTTATCTTTGTTAATGATTTTGTTGTTGTTGAGGTTTGGTAGGGTAAGGAATTGCATAAGCTTATTTGTAATATCCTTTTTGTTCTTGTATAATGGTAGTATTTTATATAACATGTTTAAGATTTCTTTCTTACTTTATCAAGGAGTGGGAAAGTCTGTATTTTTTGTTTTGAATGGTTTTGATAACTAGATTTTGCTAACTTAAAAGTTGTGGCTGAGTTGTGGAACAGGTTCTCTGGCTGTTGCATTTGCCTATTTTTGTTAACCTTAAAAGTTGTGGCTGAGTTGATCCTAAATATGGAACTGTAGAAATTCGAATGGATAAAAGATATAATATGTTTGACCCATTCACCATTGCACATAATGTAAGGCAAGTGTATAATGTGTTGTATCTAGCAATAAGATGGCACAAGCCTGGTTGGCGTGTTCCAATTAAAACGAAGCCAATGGATTACATAGAATCCGATAATGTACAAGATGACGTGTCTTACCAAGTAGAGGAAATGTCACATGTTAACAAAGTCATTGAAGTTGAATCAAATAATTTAGAATAAGACAATGAAGGGGAATTGGAAGATGACTTTGAAGTTTACAATTCTAAAGAGGATTAGACATTCATGTTTGTTAGTCAATCTTAATATTTATTATTAGTATCATCTTTGTTTTTTTGTAATAGTTGAACACTTTATTAGTGTATTTTATTTTTGGTGTGAAATGGAATTATGCTAGTTATCTAATTTTAATTCATCTCATCCTATATGATTCATTATTTGTGATATTATTTTTCTATATATAGATATGTCATTAGGTCGTGTTGACCCTCCCTTACCTTCATCACATGACAATAGTGGGAAAGAGACAAGTGGGAAGAAAAAAAGATGTGGTTAAACTACTACCACCTACAGATAGCCTATCATCATCTACCCCATTTTTATCTACTGTATCTATGCCAATCAAATCTTCGAATGTTGCAACTACACCATTTCCACCTCCGACTGAAGGTAGATCATCTCTATCTCTGATTGATGAATGTGGACCGACCTCGGTACCTACATCCACACTATCCTCATCCCTGGCTGTAGAGAACATGCCTATTGATGAAGACGTTCCAAATTTGGCCATGAAAGACCCTCCCCTCAATAATCATCATATGGTTACACTTATCAATGGAGTGTAAGTATTAAAATATTTAAATAATTATCATTATATATCATACATCATTTTATCTTTTAATTTTTCATGAATTATTTTTCTGTTTAGGTTTCATTCATCTAAGGTTGCGACAAAGGCTATGACATTGTCCATTAAGCAACAATTTGCTAACCCATGGCCTATATTAGGAGCAATTCCAAAAGATCATCAAGAACTCTTTTTTCCAGCCCTTTAAGGAAACTTATTCACCTCTTAATGAATTAGTTCAATGACTAAAATTGATAGCTCATGTTTTAGGATTTTTTTTCCAATTGAAATTGGGTCATGCTTTTTCTTTTGGAAATAAGATTGTAGCATAATTGAAACTTTGACAACAACTACTTGTTATTTAGAGTTCAAAATTATGAGTACATGAAAATATGTTGTTTGTCTGTGTTTGGTTGAATCTTGGAATATGAGAGACTGAATGTGATCTTGTATTGGAAAGAATTTAATTGAGATTATAATTTATTTGTCATATTATTTGTGCCTTAATTAATGGTTTTAATATTCAGAAACATTGGGAGTGAGAGAGGTTTTCTTCAAGTGATTATGATGTGGTTGTTCCTTCCACGTGTTGAACATCATTAATGGTTAATCAATTTTTAACTAGGAAGAAAAAATATTGCATTCATTTGTACTCTATATTTAATATCCTTCAATTGTGCTACAAAATCAATAATAAGTAATACTAATTTTGTTTTATTTGATCTGAAATTGTAAAACTAGAATTTTGCTAATTTTATGTCATTTCATAACTTTGTGATACTTTAAAGAAAATTGGTATGGAGACCTGAGGAAGAGAATGAAATTAAGAAAGCTTTTAACTCAAAAGTCTCTCATAAACTTTTTGAGATATTTAGGGATGCCTGAAGTGAAAATAAAATACCATATTGGATTAGAAATCATGTCTGGAACGATTTGTTATCACATTGAAATGCACCTAGGTATCATTTCAAGTATGCACAGGCCATAAAAAATTGGGCCTCTGGAAAGGATAGGTGTATGCACACAAGTGATTCTATTAGCTTGCAGGATCATGCCACTCTCTTGGTATGTACATTAAAATTATAATACATACTTCTTTGTACTTGTTTAATTTATCACTTAATGTTTATATTGTAATGTTTGTAAATAGTTAGAGCATCTTGGTCGATCTGGACACATTGATGAGGTCTTTCAGCAAACTCATTTACAAAATAATATTGGTCAATTGTTGATGATAGATCTAGGCAGACACATGTGAGACCATTAACTTGCATACTCTTTTATTTTTTAAAATGTTTATTTTATTTATGAAATAATGACTATTTTATGAATGACATGAAGATTTTGAGGCTAGACTATCTCAAGTTAGGTCTAATGCTGCATCAAGTGTTAGTGAATCACAAATCACTCCTTTAGACCCTACTGAAGAACAAAGACTTAGGACTCGGTGTTGGATTACAGTTGTGGGATCAAAGCATAAGGGACACCTTTATGGTACTGGAGATCTTGCTCATAGTTATAAATGTGAAGATGACAACTTCATGTAGCATATGATTGACTAACAGAGAGGTTTCGTCAATTAAATGAGGAGATGCATGTATTTCAGTCAATTGTACTTCAATTCCTACCTCCTAAAGCGCAGAACATTATTCATCAACATCAACAACCTGACCACCACCACCAACAACAAGACAATGACCAATTAGATTATCAATAACAACAAGACGATGACCAACAGAGGGACTCTACCACTAGATATTTTGATTACTGATAGCAACACTTCTTAATATTGACATATTAGACATTGTGCTTTTATTTTAGCTTTATTTTGAATTTAAGTGAATTTGTTTTGGGTTTATGAATTTGAGTTTTTCACTAATTACATGTATATGTTAATTTAAATATTGATGTTAAATAATATAAATAATATTTTTTTCTAAATTATTGATGTTAAATAACAAAAATAAAAAAATGAAATAATAAGTTCCTGGAAAAAAAAAGAATTACCAACAGACTTTAACGACAAAGAATGTCCGTCGAAAATATGGCTGTGGATAATTTCCAACATACACATTCGTGGGAAGATTCCGATGAATACATCTATGGCAAAGTTTGTAACGCCTCCTTTTACTCTCTCATGTTCGATTGATTTTAGATAAAATCTCGTTTCCTCTTTGTATTAAAATTATCTTATTTATAAATTTCACGGAAAATTTTTTCGCTTTGCTTGCAAGTTCTCCTAGTCGTCCCTACCATAAATGAATTCTCTCTCTTCACGATTTTTACAATTCATTCGTAACATAAATGATACTCCCTCACCACGGTTTATTTATAATAAGAATAAAACACAGTCCAGCAATACAGTCCAAAGTATAGTTCATTATACAGTCCCAAATACATGCCAACATAAATATACAACCAATTTAAATCTAGTACAACTTATCAATACATCTTCATCATCTTCTCTTCATAGTCATCCACTGCTTTACTGTTTCTCTGCTCGCCCAAATACATTGGGGTCATCACAGGTGTCAACCACAGACACAAACATAGGGTAAGTTTATGACAAACACAGTTTGAATAAAACATATATAAACACAGAGGGATAAAACCTTCATTATAAAAAGAACACACAATACATACAGTATTCAAAATAACTTACACATACTCATCATGTGATGCATGAGATGCATGCTCATCTTTTAATATGATGCATGACTGAGATCTCAGGTTATCAACAATTTCTCAACATATGGTACCATAATCAAAATAGTTCCACCCGCTCTAGTGAAACCTCCCTCCACTCTGAGGGGTTATAGTCAAAATAGTTTCACCCACTCTAGTGAAACCTCCCTCCACTCTGAGGGGTTAAAGGGTACCATAGTCAACATAGTTTCACCCATTCTAGTGAAACCTTCCTCCACTCTGAGGGGTTAAATGCAAATGAAATATGCCATGGCTTGCTTTTATTTTTTTATTTACTCTTGACCATTACTTTATTTCTCAGTTTCTCATATCACATACACCTCAAAGCTCAATATTTTTGACAACTCATGGCATATGCTTTTTAAATAACCCATAGAGCTTCTTTCAATCATCACATAAAGCTTTACATAACATCTTAGTATACAACCATAGTTCAACTCCATAAATTCTTCACAGATAAGTCATAGTTCATCAGACACATGGTAGATTCCATAGGAAACACTCAGCAACACATGAAATAATACATAACCTTTGTTAAAGCAACCAACCATATAAATATAATTCAAATTCAACAACAAGGATTCAAGCTAAACATTCTTAAACATATTTTATCCATTGTGACAAACTATCAAACACATGGTGTGCAAGCTTGAAATCATAGAATTCTTTAAAGAAAGCTACTTAAACTTTAATCTTTATAAAGTTCAACATAATTTCTATAAATAAACATGTTTCCACATAATTCTAGCATAAAATAGACATGTTTCAAGAATTTACAAAACACTGTTAATTGGAACCTACAAACTTTAGTAGAACAAAACACTTTGATTTTAGTAAAATATTTCATTAGCCAATTGTTTTTCTTCTAAAATAGCCATAATACCTATAATTCTAAATACCATTCATTCCTTCATTAAGTTAAGCTCTAATTATTTATACATCAATTATTCTTTAACCTAAGACCAAGTCACTTAATCAAGTAATTATGTATCTAGCAATTCTTAATTCTTTGAGGCATTTCATCAAACACCTAGAATACAAGACAGGATTCTCTATGGAAACAACTAAGAAGCTTAATATTCAAACATAGTTCATCATAAACTTCCCCATACCTTGCTTTCCTTAAGCTTTTAGACAGCTTCATTCCTTTGAAATTGAATAATCCTTGCTCCCAGGGTTATTAGTGCTTCACGTGAGGTTTCCAAGGGTGTAGACCTTTGCTTTGGTTTAGGTAAAAGGTAGAATTAGAAAGAAATGGAATGGAAAAGCTATGGAGTGGCTTAGGACAGCCCAAATTTCGTTCCTACTCCTATTTATAAGGTGATAATGCTTGATTTTTATTGCAAATATCCTTAAGGTAATGATGGCTAGCTTTCTACATGGACAAATCCTAATGGCTATTGATTTCTAACCATCCAAGTGTCTTTATTCTTGATTTTTCTCAAGTTTTCTTCATACTTCTTGATGGTACACGTGCCAAAGCTTACTTGAAGAGCAAGTGTCACTAATTCACGTGGACTAGCCAAGCTTTTAAGGGAATTTCGTGCTTTCTTCATTTCTTGAATTTTCCCAAAACCCGTTTTACTAAAATACTTATTATGGATTTGTTAACCGTTGGATCTTCTTAAAATTTTAAAGTTATAATTCTATCTCACATATGTAAATCTTGACCGTTGGGATCTTTGAAATAATGTCTCAAAATGTCTACGGGTCCAAAGAAGTCAAGAGGAAGTTTACTTCAAAAAATCTTCTTAATTCATTATTACCTTACTTTACAAATGGATCAATGGCATGTATCCTAGCCTTTTAAGCATCCATGTGTCCATTCTTGAAGTTTCTTAGAGTTTTCCTCCATTGATCTTGCATCATACGGTCAAGGCTTTATTTAGAAATCCAAATAAATCCAACTTTCCTTTGTTACCTATAATAGCTAGATTCTAATTTCCTATTGGTCCATTTTGTCTTGAATGATTAAAATTACTAAACCAATTCATTTAGAACACTTATTCCTCCCACAATTAAGAGAAACTCCTATAGATTATATCCATCCTTTTCTTATAATTTTCTGATGTCTGAGGTAGTCTAGATTAAGCTCTTTTCAAAATATCTTCTAAAATTCTTAGAAATTACTGTTTATGGTTCTCTGCCACCAACTATGTTGATAATTTGTTATCTAAAAGTATTTTATCCAATATTCAGGTTTTCACAAATTTCTAAATTTATTTTGGTCATTTTTGACCTAAAGGGTATTTTGGTAATTTTTATTACTCACACTAGGGGTATAATCGTCATTTCCAAAAATGTTCAAGATATCTCTATAATTGTCACCCTAAGGGTATTCTTGATCATTTCCAGAACATCCAAGGATCTTTATAAGATTTTCTCCTTAAAATGTCTTGCTAAACTACCTAAGGGTATTTTGGTCATTTCCAAAATGTCCAGGGGTATTTTCGTCATTTTTCTTGAATCTTTTATACTGCCTCTGATCAACATTTTTCCCTAGTAATTGACTATGATTCCAAAATTTTGGAGTGTTACAAAGTTTTTACAGATACATCCGTCGAAAATTCAGATAGATATATCTGTTGAAAATTTCGATGAATATATCCGTTGAAAATTATCGACTAACATAAAATTCCATCAGTTAGTATTTCTTACGACCATTTTACCAATAGAATTTTTTCCGTCAAAAATATTAAATTATCGATGGATTTGTGCCGTCGAAAATACCCTTTTTTTATAATGATAGGACTAAAAAATCAATTTTAATATAGTAGGAGCATAAAAAAATATTACATCAAATTATCACTAGAAAATAATATCTAATTAAGAGAAGATGAATATATTTAATATAAATATTTAATTCATTTTTTGTACATGGTAAAATAATTATTACTATCAAAATTAAAAATAGAAGGCATTTTGAATTTAAAAATTTGAATTGTCTTTTACTTACTTCTCACATTTCAATTGAAGTAAGAAAGCTAAAAATTCTATTATTTTGAAAAAGGATTTTGAATTACATAAGTGTTAAAGCAAACCTTTGTAAAAATATACTATTTTTTTAATATCACAGCCATGTTGCAATTTCACCTCTTTGGTAACATGTTTTTTACTTTTTTAAAATAAATATAACAAAATAAACTCTGCCCAAAATAAACTAAATATCTAATATCTAATAATTCAAGTTGTTAATTTGTACATATACATAAAAAATTTATTTTTATTTAGTAACAAAAACATCATTACCAAGAACGAGTGAGTGAGTGAGTGAGTGAATGACCGCTTCAACACAAACCTCAGTTGTTGCCTCTTTTACTTTTTTTTCCCGTTGCACCATACTACTATTATTCATTTTTTTGAAAATGAAAATTACTTCAATTGGGAATTTTTTTAATAAACTTAGCAAACCCACCATACATCTCCCTTTCTCTGAGATATCATCATTCTTCTCTCCCAAAAATCTTTGAAAGTTCATTCTTTTTGGTCATCGCCTGTGAATCCTATCTGACCTTCCTAGCTAGCAGTTTGGAAAAATAAACCAACAAACACACTTTTATCATCTCCTATTCAATATCCCTAAAAATTAATTGACAAAATCCCAACATCATCTCCTCTACCTTAATTTTTCTCTATTTTTCCCTAGCACTCGCAATGGACAACTTTTTGGGTCAAAACGCTTTTGAAAATCTCATCTACGAAGAACAAGCGACAACATGGAAAACGTCTGAACGCGCATGGAAGAAGTTTCAATGGGTCATTTTCCCTTTTAAACCCTAATGTTTGTTTCAAGATGAGTTCTTGCTTTCGTTTACTTTTTTCGTTTCTTAAATGCATTTTTGTTTTGTGGAATTAATGTTCGTGTTTTTTTTTTGCAACATGCATTTTCTACTGCAATGTTGTGGTATTGCCTTCGTAACTTTGATTCCTCTATGATTGATTCTATGATGTATGATTTTTTTTTAAAAAAATAGTCTTCAATGGAATGAATAGTGCTACACGCTTCAAAAATTGCTATTTCCAAGATAATTAAATTAGAATTTTAATAGTCATGAGTTACAACCTATTGGTGCTGAATGTTTGTTATTGTTTCTTATAAATGAGTCACTACCTGTTGTTTCTTCTTTTATTTATCCAAAACCAAATCTACAAGTAATATTGTGTCTTTTTTTCTTTATTTTTAAAGAATAGAATTGTAGAGAGATTGAGTCACATTTCTAGAATGAGTTCAAACCAAAATTTCATAGGAGGTGGTCATTGTATAATGTTAAAGAAAACATACATAAAGTGAGTGTAAATCTGATTGGAGAACAACCTTTTATGACACAAGGTTGATCTGAACTGAGGATGTTTTATAATCTCATTGGTGACCAATCTATCATGTTTTGTTATGTGGGTCATTCAAGATTTCATATAACTATTTGTAGAAACCTATTTTGTACTTTACTAACACCAAGTCATCCAGCAAAAAGATTGTAGTGTGCTTCATTCGTTGCAAGAAGAAACAAGTTTTTGATGGCTAAAGCAATGGTAGTAAATTAGTAGGTTTACCTGATTAAGAAAGATTTTACGCTCAAGTAAAAAACAATGTAATGGTGAAACCGCATATTATTCTGCTTTCTTATTTGTTTGAAATAGGGGGATATTTGTGCAAATGCTTAAACATATAGCATGATGTTGTTAGTGTTACTTCATGCCTTAATAAATTTTGGATTTGGTTAGCTTTTTCTTCCTATTCTATTAGTATTGTAGTTTTGCTTTAGTCATATAAACTTTTGTTTCAATTGCTTTGTTGTATTACAATAATGGTTGCTTCTCATAATGGTAAATGTATTCTTTTTTTTAATGGTACTATTAAAATGAGACACATATATTAATTTTGTTGGTTGTGCATCTACTTTTACTTTTTCATTATGTACACTTGCTTTGTTTCTTTATGTATGTTGGATATATTGGTACAATATAACATGACATTATTTTTAAAATTATTTTTTTAATCTATGAAATCTATATTATAAATAATTCTTAAATAATAATTGTAAAAAAGAAAAACACGTACATTACACGGGTAGAAAAACTAGTTAACTTTTATAAAAAGAACACAGAGAAACAAACATATAGTAATGATGACATGGTCCATGTATAGACCAGGCTAGAACAATACATGTCTACCTTATCATAAGTATTTGACTTATTGTCTGTTCAATACCAGACTGACTTGGAGATTTTCAAAGAAACTGGGCACTCGTATCTACTAATTAGAAACGTAATGCTTCATTACTTGTAATAATTGAAATGCAAATTTCATTAGTTGCAAGTGTCATTGCACTAGGGGAATCACGAGGGTATATTTGATAATTTTATTCCCATGTTGAAGTTGAACGGCTACGACAGTAACGCCACCAGCTAAAACGGAGTGTACATGTATATAAAATTTGAATGACTTAGTTGATTAGAACAGATAGGAGTGCTATTTTTTTTAATATACCGTTTTGGGGAAAGTAATTCATAATTTATTATTTATATTGAGATTAAGATAATTATTGTGCTAGAAAGCTTGAATTTAATTTATTAACAGAAGATTAGTGTTTTTTTTTGTATGATCACATTGATGTGAAATATCAATTAGTTTTATATATAACTAATTTTACTAAAAAATCTAATTAACTATCTTTAATAAGGTGTTTTATGGAATATTAGTCTAGTAGAAGGAACGTCTATCACAAAATAGC
The DNA here is from genome assembly GCA_013407115.1 of Glycine latifolia. NCBI lineage: Eukaryota > Viridiplantae > Streptophyta > Magnoliopsida > Fabales > Fabaceae > Glycine > Glycine latifolia. Next base: position 27,929,091 of record CM023952.1, on the reverse strand, counting down.
AAATTTCGTTCTTAAGCACATGTAATAATGTTCAACTTTAAATAGAACCAGCGTTTTAATCCTAACAAATGCATAGGTAAATATTTTTAAATTTGATAGATTTACTGATAATGTAAAAAAATCACACTATCATTCAATACCTACTTAAAAAGTTAAGAGGAAAAAGTTATAAGCTGAAAATGTAAAATGATTATATATTATCATCCAATAAAAAATCATTTTTTATGGTAAGTTTATTCATTTTTACAAAATTATTTTAAAAATTATATCAACGATTATTTATGATTAAATGACAAAATAAAATTATTTTATACTTTTAGTATATTAATTCAAAAGTTAATCATCCTAAAGATGATTTTTTATTGATTAAAATAATAAAAATCTTTACACTTTAGACTCACAGTATATAAAAATCAAATTTATATTTTTAAAAGTAATAATTTAGTTATATAACTAAAATTATTTTATTATAATCTTCAATGAATCTTATGAAAATATAAAACTAATTTTTAGTTTAAATTTGAAAATAATATGATAAATAGTTGAAAAAGATTGTAGTGTATAAAAGTAATATTGTATAAAAGTAATATGATATAAATAGTTGAAAAATTATTGTATGAGCAGCATATTTCTTTTATAAAAAACCAGAAATGCTGAAGAATACGAAATAGAATTTTATGATTGGTGTTTTAAGTTTCTCTATCCTATCAACTAAGCCAAACTTTTATTTGTGAATGTTATTTTTTTATTGGTTAATATCTCTTTTTGTGCAATTACTTACTAAAGTTATTTTACAAATAGTATTTCCGTTAAAAAAAGAGATATATTATTTTTATAATAATATTTTTTTCTATTATATCAACTACCTTATTGCATTTTTTTAAACTTTTTAAAAAATTGTCTTCAGAGAGCCAGTTTTTAATAGTAATAATTTTTGCATGTCTTATTATCTTAACTCATAATTAAAAATATCAATAAATTGTTGATCTGACTAATAATTTTTGTACATCTTATTTTCTTAAACTCTCAAATTAAAAATATCAATAATTGATTAATTCAAGTGATATCATATTCAATTTCTTTAATTAAAAATAATTATTTTCTTTTATTTTTCTCTTGTAATCACATTATCTCACATTCTCATCTATTTTTATATTTTTCTCTTTTTTATTTCTTCAATAGATTTTTGAAGTTTTTAATTTGAGTCCTCAGAAAGAGATCTGAAATTATGATTATTAACTGGTCTAAACCTTTATTTTTGGCACAGCATTAGTACTATCCTCACTTCATGCAGCCCTGAGCACTGCACAGGTGAGGGACCAAACCAACTACCTCCTCAGTCCTCTTCTCTCCTATTTCCCATATTTTGTTTTCCAATCACACACTAACCCCTAAGAGAGAGAGAGACACAGATACTCTCTAAACACTAATAAAGAGAGAGAGGGTACTTACTAGCAAACCCAAAAGAAAAGCTCAACCTCCCTCGTAGTAGCTTTCTTTTGAAGAAACTACAAAACTCTCTATACCTTTTTTACCTTATCATTCTCTCTCTCTCTCTCTCTCTCTCTCTCTCTCCTTCCCTTTTATTTACAATGCTTGTTCTTCTTCTTGTTATTCACTAACTAACACCAACTTCACAAAAAAAGAATTAACCATGGATTTTGACCTCGAAAACCCTCTTGGAAACTTCCACGACCTTCCTTGCGACGCTGTCCCTTCCCTCTTCCTCATCGAATCCGACCACATCCCTCCACCCAACTACTGTCAGAGTCTCAAAGCCAGCGACTTCGACATCTCTGTAAGAAGAGACGTTGTCTCTTTGATCTCGCAGGTAATTAAGCAACACCAACCACAATTCACTTTTTTTCTGAGAAAGACAATTTTGTTGTCTCAAAATCTTGTCTTTTTTGTCTCTGAACGTGGCTTGCTTGTTTCGTTTCTCTTCAGTTGTCCTGCACCTTCGATCCGGTTCTTCCTTACTTAGCTATCAACTACTTGGATCGCTTCCTCGCTAACCAAGGAATATTGGTAAGTTACCAAACCAAACAACTTGTTCATAATTTTTCTCCAATTGGTTTATACTTAGCAGTTAGCACCATTTTTTCGAGAAAAAAAATCGCGAATTTGACTGCAACATCAAGGTTTTTAGAGTCTTTCTGATTGCAATGTGGTTGCAATTGTGGTCACATTTGTCTATATTTTGATTAATTTTCCTTAATATGAAGGATTGCTACGAAATTGCGACTGAAACTGCAATTTATAACCTTGTTTAGTATTGTTATCTAAAGAATATTAACCAAAAAATTAGAATATGCTTCCTCAAGATCTAACTGAAAATGGGTATGAGCAACAGCAACCAAAGCCATGGGCAAACAAGCTCCTTGCTATCTCTTGCTTTTCTCTAGCTGCCAAGATGTTGAAAACAGAGTACTCTGCCACTGATGTCCAGGTAAATTGTTTGTGCCTTCTATGTAATTAATTTGCCTGAATTGAAATTTGAAATCAAAGTTTTTGTAAGAGGGATTGGTATTCATTTGAACTAGTATTACTTTTGACTAGGTTCTTATGAATCATGGTGATGGGGGTGCCATTTTTGAAGCACAAACAATTCAAAGAATGGAAGGCATTGTCTTGGGGGCTCTACAATGGCGAATGCGTTCGATCACCCCCTTCTCTTTCATTCCCTTCTTCGTCAACTTGTTCAGGCTCAAAGACCCTGCATTGAGGCAGGTTCTGAAGGATGGAGCATCAGAAATCATACTCAAGTCACAAAGAGGTAGTGTAAACATAATTAATGCTTAATTGACTTAAACATTGGAAATAAGATGAGTTAATTTGATTGATAATATAGAATTACAGTTAAATAATATTTGTTACTTTATTTTTTTTAGAGATAAAGGTCTTGGAATTCAAGCCATCTACAGTTGCTGCGTCAGCCCTTCTGTATGCTTCACATGAGTTGTTTCCCTTTCAATATCCGTGCTTCTTGAGAGCAATATCCGATTGTTCATATATTAATAAGGTACATATATTCTTTCATGTTTTTTTCTTTGTTTCTTTTTATTATCCAACACATGAATTACTATCTCGTGTAAAATGAGTGGTGAAAAAAAAACGAGTTCTTTAATTTTAGTTTTTTACTATTACTATTGTTATTATTATATGAATATGGATAATAGAGGGTACGATAATTTTACTGCAGGAAACTGTGGTGCAATGTTATAATGTGATACAAGACATAGGCAGGGAGGAGTACGAATCAGTGTTGACTATAAATTCAACTTCAGACACACCGGTTAATGTGTTAGACGAACATTTTCTGAGCTTGGAAAGTGAAAAAACCAACGGAACCAACGTTGTGACACAAGAGCAGGACTTCAAAAGAAGGAAAACCACCGATTATGGCAACAATCGCACGGTCCCGTTTTCACATTTTCATCAATGCTGAAAGTACCACAACAAGACCACATTTAATCATCATCTGGTCCATCCACGAGCGATTAATATCATATTTTAGTGGTTTAACCAAAAAATATAAATAATGTGGAAAACAAATGAGAACATAATAATAGGAAGAGAGATAGTGATGGACTCAGAATGAGAAGAGAGAAGAGAATTCGATCAATTTTTAGTTAGTGGACAAAATCACTGTAACGTGATCCTTGTACGGCCTTCATTAAATCTGTTAGTTGTGTCAAGGAGCATGGAAGAAAAGATGGGATTTTTTGTTTTTTGGGGTTTCCTAAGAGAGCAAACAAAAAGACAAAATGTGACTTTGAATTGTAGGGTTGAGTGTTTTATTTTTTTGTTGGCTGTTTAGTAGTCAAGTGTGGTTCTGTCTCTTAGCTTCTGGCAAAGGAATAATCACAATAGTAATAGTGAAGCAACCAATTTTCTTGGCAAATAAAATATAGTACTTTTATGTATTGACATTAGACACCCATGTATATTGTTCATGTTGCTTCTTTCTAAAGTGAAGTTCAGGTCAGCGCAAACCAAGAATAGCGAAATCCCGTTATAAACTTGCATAAATACCATTTTTTAAAACTTAGAGATGGTAATAAATGCATACTATTTCGTCTGAGTGATTCGCTATAAATATGTGGAGAAAAAAAACCGTTATGGTAGTAATTGTGCATCTAAGAAGTAGAGTGTCCCCAATCTCTGCGTGAATGGGTCTCCAGTGTCTATAATCCCGGTTGATTTTTACAGTAATTAAAAATAATCAAGTTTTAATATTTTTTTCTAAATTATAAAAGATTTACATTCATTTAAATATTTACATGACTTTTAAGATAATTTTATTAAAATCAATAAATTTATCATAAATAATATTTTTTTATTAAATGACGATATAAAATTATTTTATATTATTAATATATAATTTTTTTTATTAAAACTATTAGAAATATGTCACATGACGATCAATTGAAACTATACAAGTAATATATTTTGCACCACATAATAATTTCTCATAATATATATATATATATATATATATATATTTATTTATTTTTCTTTTCTTTTCTTTTTTTTATTTTTCTTCTTTCATCTATCAACTTGAAAATACTCAAGTTTTATTAATTCTTTATAGTAAATTAAAAAATTCATGTACATGCTGCGTGAAGGTCGATCAGAATTATATACACATACACATGATACTTTGGACTAAATAATAATTTCTTGTGTGTATCTGTCTTTTTTTTTAATCTTCTTTCATCTATCTGTCAAGTTCTTTAATCTTTATTTAAGTCATCAATATGGCTACAGAACTCGTGAGCGTCTGATTTTTGAGAATTTAGTGAACGAGAATTAATTAAATATATTTGAATCGTTGAAAGGTCCCAAATACTCAGACTTCTTTATCAAAGATATTTGTTTGGACCCATTTTTGAGATCTCTGTTCTTGTACCTGGGAATTGATTGCAACTTCTCAGAGGGAATAGGGACCACCGTGGTTTTGTTTTCTTTTAAAAATATTAATAGTCTTTGCCATTTTATATATGAAGTTTTTTTCTCTGTTTTTATGATCCTCCTCCTCTTTCAACTAATAACGTTTTTCAGTGTTTATTATAATGGCGACATGAGTGGCGTTTTCAGTCGCAGATGGTCACTTACGTTACATAGCAGCAGCATTTCTAATGATAAAACATTTAAAGCTAAACTAAACCTGCCACTGAAGACTCTTGTTACTGTTGAAGTAATAAAATTTCTTACCTGTTACTTAATTAGGTGCCCTGCCATAGAAAAGTTTGAACTTGCTGATGCTGTGCTTTTTTTTTTTTTTTTTTGAATTCTAGGGTGAAGTCCAAAGATACTTCCTCACGGGTGAGGAAGTGTTTTCTTTCCTGTTATCATAGGTTGGTCACTGACAAAAAAAAAGCATTTCTTATTTAAAAACAAAATTATATAAAAATTATAATAAATTTTTTTTTATCTTTTATCTTTCTCTTTCTCATTTTTCTCCGGCAACACCCACCAATCATGCCAACGACCTCCCCTTTGTTATCCGTCATCAACCATGTCTTCCGCCACTACCACCTCCCCTTCCCTTTGCGTCGTCAACAACTTCGTCCGCTACCTCATCTAAGTCTCGTGTGACTCTCCCTATACTAACTACATCGTCTTCCACGAAACCACAACTTCTTCCCCGTGCATGGTGGGTCGTCCCTTCACCGTCTGCACCGATGTGGACCATGACAAGGTCACCATCACCGCCGCCCTAACCACGATTCCCACCTTTGACAACAATGCCCCCAAAATCCTAAAAACAGCAATGCCGTGCGACTCTCACTCCCAAAATTAGTTACTTTTTTGTGATAGCTTTGTTGGAAGTTAATCATCTTAATTCTTAAATTTTGGGTTTTTGCAGTTTGAATTTCTTGGTATTTTCTTTTTGTTCGGATGATATAATGGGTTAAAATGTTTGAACGAATGGATTTAAATTTGATATTTGGAATGAGAAGCAACAGAAAGTGGTGGTAGTAGTTGACAAGGATGAGTTGAAGTATTCTTCCATTTTTTTATATGAGAATTGAAGAAATCAGCAGCAAAAAATGGTAATTTTTGAGATGAAATTTCATCACTCTCAAAATTGAGCATTCTGCGGCGGGTGAGAAGAAATAGAGCCGTTCTTCCGGCACTGTTTTGAGAGCAATGAGGGGTTTGCTTTCAATTTTTTTTTTAACTTAATCATCAAGTAGCCGGTAAATAATCTAGACCGTTCATTTTAATATGAATATATCCAACGATGTTAACAATTGCATCACGGGTGTACCTTTAAAAAAAGGACTTCATATTAGAACTGGCCTTTTTTTTTGTTATACTTTTGAATGCGCTGTCAGATTCCTAACATGAAAGCGCCGTTTGTTGAAATTCTTGTTTGACTCGAGATAAAGGTATATATGGAGCATGTGTAGCGGGAATTCGGGTAAAGTATATCACCAACCGTTGTTTTGTGTTTTCTTACTCTCTTTTTTTATAGTTAAAAGTCAATTTTATCCTCATTTTTCGCTATTGATATAAAATAAAATAATTGGTTCGTGCAGATTAAAAAGTATCATCTGAATAATTATTTGCTTAAAAAATATGTTAAAAATTACCATATATGAAACTGTTATTTATAAAAGGAACGGATAATTTTACGGAGTTAAATTTTTTTTCCTGAAAATCGACACAAGAATTTGCAAGACCGACCCATAAATTAAAGCTGATCTTTTATTCGTAAAAAATTAAAATAAGTATGAACTTAACCAACTAAAGCTGACCTATGTAATATATTCAAGAGTTTGGTGTTATTACCTGTTCACTTTTCTTTAACAGATATTACTTGTTCACTTAGGCACACCCTTTATCAGAAACCTTGTTTATCTTCGGTAGCTGAATTTCGCCGCAACACGCAGTTATCCAACCGGAAGTAAAATTTCGGTATATTATATTTACCTTGCGTGTAAATTGTTTATAAATTTTTTAACTCACATAAAGCATAATGTCGGTGGGGTACCATTAATACAACTAAGCGTGCAATTAAGAGTGTAATTTTTTTGATATAGCAAATGGAAGTTATTTTAGATATAATACAAAATTTTAAAAATTATATATTATTAGAGTCAATAATTTTATCATAAACAATAATTTAGAACTGAATGACAATAAAAAAATTGTAAGTGCATTTTAATTAAATTTTAGGAATAAATAAATTAATAAAGGTTCAAATTTAGAGTTTGAATCTGGAAACCAATCCTAATATTTTGTTTGCGTTATAAGTGAAATAGGGAGAAAAGAAAGAAATATAATTAATAGAAATAAAAGAGAAATGCAATAAAAAAAATATTGTATTCTTTGGATGAATAGAAATAAGCAGTAAAAAGGTGAAGAAAATTCTCTCTACTTATTTACTTATTTAAACGAGTGAAAAAAAGAGTAAAAAGAAATAAATAAATTATAGAAAAAATATTTTTAAAATAATTACAAAAGAACACTTATTCCATCTTTTTTTCTTAATAAAAAAATATCTATTATATTTTTTACTTTTATGTTCTAAAAAAGTAAAACAAACAAGAATTACAAAGAGAGAAATAATTTTCTTCGCACTAATTTTATGTCAAATTGAGAGGAAAGTATTTTGATGAGTTCTAAAAACAATCTCAAGTTTTTTTTCTCTCCGGTACACAGTGAAAGTTTAATATTTTTTATTTGTATTATTTTTTTTCATTTTCTTACTCTATTTTTTATAAGGACGCACTGTAAACGGTGCAAGCAGGTTTGTGTGTGTGCATGTGTGCGCGGGGAGAGGTGGGGTGGGGGTTTGAACATGAAAGGATCTTTGCTGTTCGGTAAACTAAAGTAAACGTACATCGAGCAACATGTTTTCTAGCTTCTCAGGGTTTGTTTAGCATAAATTATAGTGAAATGAAGACATGCATGTCATATTCTAATAATTTTACTGCTTGAGATATAGGCACAAAATAAAACGGGTGAAGCCAACAATATGTGCAATTATACCTTAAGTTGATTCACTCATTTCCTACCTAGAAGGACAAAACTTGAAAACGATGACCAATCCTTGCGGTCCTTTGTTCATAATTTCTGGATAGTGCACGCTCCCGCCACAGTAGATTGGGACAAAAATACGATTAAAGAAAATAGTACGTAGGAAGATTTGTCACTACGTACGTCCAATTTTGCAACAACCCCAAAACTAGTTTATAGACAGGCTGGACAAATAAATTTGGGTGTCATGCACACACTGAGGCCATATTTTATGAACGAACGAACGAGATCAATGGGTCAGTGAGACAGCGACATAGTGAAAAAGAAAAGGTGCATGAATAGAAAGTTCAGCTCGATGGGATTGAATTGATATTGCCAAGGATAACTCTACTCTTGCATTTATTTTTTACAATAAATTGTTCTTACAGTTTAATAGAGAAATAAATAAAAAGGAAATGGCGGAATAAGAATTAGTCATGTAAAAAATTTATTGTATTCTTAGTTGTGAACTTTAATTTATATCCGTTAATGAAAAACTAGGAATCCATTGGCTAAGCAACATAATCACACATGTAACAAGGGTTAACTATTTCCACGCACCTTTTAATTAAGGAATATTTAATTATACGTACTTCCAAGAATTTATTCATATTTAACCATATACCCTTTTATATGCATATAAAAAATTAAGATTAAGATTGCTTATATGCAAAGTAATAAAAACTAGCGTCTTCGTTAAGAAAGAATTACATATAGTACTCTCTCTTTTCTAATTTCTGTAACTAGGTTTTTGTTCCTCTTGTGAAATCTCAAGATATATACTCTTATAAGTTTTGGTCTTTAACTAATCCTTGGTAAGAAACTTGGTCATACTGAATGTTTCTTACTCAAGGACGTGTCCTCTAGATAAGAATTACTTTTATATATATATATATGACTTAAAATCTAACGGATTCTTATAAGTTCATTAATCAATATATCGATATACCTTCTTAATTAATGATTTAGCGGCTGTTAAACAAATTTACTGCTGTAAAAATAACGTATACATAAAAAAAAAAA